>CM045736.1:16689386-16811886 GCA_024760905.1 Plotosus lineatus | reverse complement strand
ATTGGTGTTAATTTGCCTGCAGCTGCAGTGAGATGAATGTCCTCACTTTATCGCAAGGAGATTCTTTTTCTGTTTGAAAGACTTGGGTTCAACAAATAATTACCATTTGTGCTTTTTACACATTCTAGCAATGCTACATAGTCATGTGTTTGGTATGGTCTTTCCTCATGTGATATTTTGCGAATCCTTCATTATAATATACACAGTTAAGAGCTGAATCAGATTACTGAATGCTGATCAAGCCGTGGTGTTGTATGAATTTCTGACTACACACAGAAGACCATTAGAGCACTTGGACCTGATCCAGACTGGAGGATGTTTGGTCAGGAAGGGAGCGGCTGGCTAGAGCAGTTAACCTGTGTGAAAGTCTGTGAAGGAGTGGTTTCTGTGTTCCGAGAGAAAATACTCCCATTTTAAAAGTAAATAATTACTGTACTGTTTTTAATGAGTTAATATAATGCAGTAAATATATTTTAAACATTACAGATGTTTAGAAAAAATACTGCATATGGTACTCATTAATTTTATTTTATGGTATTGAGATAAAGGCACAGTTATGTATTTATTTATTTATTTTTGTCTTGCAAGGACACAGGTCCATTGCATTGTTTTGTTGAGCTAAACTTTTAGAAGCCACATACAGAATGTTCAGCAGTTAGCAATAGTGACAGACAGAGGTTCCCAGGATATTCAGTAACTTATAGATAACCTTGGCTTTATTGCCATCTGTTCAAACACATGAGCACTCCGTGAACTACGCGAAAGAGTTTATCAGTCCACTCAGGTTGAAGTTTCCATAGAAACTCTGTTATTCACAAATAATGAAAAACTTCAAGCGTATGCACTGAAGGTGAGGGGGCTTGACAACCATCAAACTTGAAGCGAATAGTTGTTGTACTATATACTCAATGGGAACACTAGCCAAATAAGACACTCCTTTTTATTCAACTGGCTTAATTAATAGTTTTGAAATTTTTTTAAGCATTACAGCGTACGATGAGGTTGGCATACATGTCCATTTATAAGATTTAACTGTATGATGCTGCTGCACTGCTGTCATAGAGCTAGCATGTAACTTTAGAGCCAGCAATTAGCTTTAATGTAACTTAAACATATATTCATGAAATAGATAATTCACAACCTGAATAAGTGTTCAAACTTGAAGATCATCAAGTCTTCCTTTGTAGTACAGTCTGAGGTAGCATCTGCTCCATCTCGCCCTCTGTAGTTGTTTTCTGTTGCCAGGTGTCACCTTTTTTGTCCATCTGTAATCATTTCAATTCCAGACCAGAACTCTGAGACCATTTACGATCTCTTCATCAAACTTGCCAGCTATTTTTCTACCTTGTTCTGTTGTCCTTTTTGATATTTGGCAATTTGTTTTTTTACATGGAGACCACAAGGATATGTCATCTCATGATGACTCTTGTTTGTATTTTCTTGGATGATGTTTTGTTGAATTTTTAGGATGCCAGCATGAGTGACTGTAAACCTTAAGCAGTTGTCTGTCATTTCAAGTAAAGCATTATCCACTTGGAATAATGATTTCAAAACCTTAAATCAACTAAATACACGTAGTTCTGACCATAACACTTTGAAGTGGCTCTCCGAATAGAGTGAAACAATGTCAACAAACAAGAGATATTGGCTTACCGACTCGAATTTCACAGTTTGTATTTACAAAAATCTGTGACACAATTTTTAGAAAGCGGATTATGTGACAAACTTGTAGCGTCAAGAGAGTAAAAAATGACGCTATGCAAAATGCAAGTACAGTCGGCCCCCTACTTACGAAGACCCCTGGGTACAAAATACCCGGGTTACGAAGATCATTTTCTTACGTTTCCGTCCCCGGGATACGAAAACAACCCCCTCTTACGAAAAGAAATTCAAAATTCAAACGCACCAATCAAAATTTCACACGATGCGTGAATTGCTCTCTCATTGGCTGTCTCTCAACATCCCGCCCCGCTGGCCTCCCAGATAGAGACAGAAGGAAGCTTAACTCTTTAGTTATTAGTTTAGTTTTTTAAGTTGTTTAATTCAGTAAATGTTTAATAAATGTGGGCACATTTGAGCTCATCTGGAATTCCGATCCCTCAAGGAATCAAGTTAAAGTTGAGTTTGTCAAGCAAGTCATGCATAGCAACACAATAGGGGCAGTGGTGGTCTAGTGGTAAAGAGTGCTGGATTGCTGATCCTAAGGTTGGGGGTTCGAGTCCCCACATGGTTGTCACTGCCCCAGAGTGGTGGAGCTAACTGTGTTATCAAAGGCAGGCCATGATTCTCACTGTCTATGGTGAGAGGCATGTAAAAGAACCATTGCTGACTTTCGTAAAGAGTAGGTGCGAATCAATTGATGTGGCGACTCCTGATAAAAGGACAAAGCCGTAGGAAATCTCTCTCTTTGCATAGCAAGACAATCTTGATCCATCAAGACCATCGAAGAAAGACTGACAAGGGCATTATCATCTCTCTCGGATTACTACAAAAAATGGCACCTTAAAGCAAATCCCACGAAAACCCAGGTATGCTCATTCCATCTGAATAATCACCAGGCAAATAGGAAATTGCAAATAAAATGGGAAAATAAAGATCTGGAAAATCATCCACAACCAGTCCATCTTGGGGTGACCCTTGATAGAACATTAGGTTTTCAGGAGCATGTCATCAAGCTGAGAAAGAAAGTGGTGACCAGAAATAATCTCCTCAGCAAAATAGCATCCACTAAGTGGAGAGCAGATGCAAAAACATTGAAGCAAACGTCTATAGCACTATGCTATTTCACTGCAGAATACTGTGCTCCGGTGTGGGAAAGATCTCGCCATGCTAAGAAGTGGATATTGAACTAAATAAAGCCTGTCGATTAATCACTGGTACATTAAGATCAACACCCCTACCAGTACTGTATAAATTGGCTGGCATCGCACCACCTGACATCAGTTGAGATGCTATAGCTAGAATGGAAAAGATCAGACAAGTAAGTGGCACCCACTTTATAATCCTCCTGATACAAGAAGACGTCTGAAATCACGGAAGAGTTTTATGAACATGAAAGAATTAGAGACACAAGACCTATCAAAATACAGACGGCAAAAACAGAGAGAGAGAGAGATACCCTGACCCGCAATAGTGCCATCCCCAAGCCAAGCGAAGACCTGCCAAGTGGATTCTCCCTCACAAGAAGAAAATGGGTCACCCTGAATAGAGCTGGAGCTAAAGTTGGTAGGACAGGAGATAATCTTCAGCGGTAGGGTTTTGCGGATAGTGCAGAATGCCCATGCAGGGAGCCAAATCAAACAATGACACGCATATTGCTCAACTGCCCTTTAGGACCCATTTAGTTGGACACAGACCTGAAGGCAGTAAATGATACAGCTCTGCAATGGGTAGAGAAATGGTGTGATATGATGATCTGCAACCAATCAGCAGGAAGGAGAAAGAAACACTCTCAGCCATTGGCTAAATTTGAATTACGTGCCAGTAACTTCCGGGTTTGCCACTAATCCGGAAGTATAAAAATAATGTAGTAAAATGTAGTAATGATCAAGTAAAAAGTTTTTAATTTTGTACTTTGATAATACAAGTATCCCTCGCAAGGAATCAAGTTAAAGTTAAGTTTGGATCTCCAATCTGTCAAGCAGGGAATGCAGCTTTGAAATCCTGCTTGTGGGCGTGGTCCGCAGCACCACAATAAACATTTAAGGTGTATACAATGCACATTTAATGCATACTGTAGTGTGTGTGTGTGTGTGAGAGAGAGAGAGAGACAGGGGTGTGTGTGTTGTTAAAAAAATGTTTAATTAATAAATCTTCTTCTTCTTTTCCTTTCGGCTGTTCCCTTCAGGGGTCGCCACAGCAAATGATCTGCCTCCATCTCTCCCTATCCTCTGCATCTTCTACTCTTACTCCAACGACCTTCATGTCCGCCTTCACCGCATCCATAAATCTTCTCTTTGGTCTTCCTCTGGGCCTTTTGCCTGGTAGTTCCAACCTCAGCATCCTATGACCAATATACTCACTATCCCTCCTCTGTACATGTCCAAACCATCTCAATCTAGCCTCTCTGACTTTGTCTCCAAAACATCTAACATGTGCTGTCCCTCTGATGTACTCATTTCTGATCCTATCCATCCTCGTTACTCCCAAAGAGAACCTCAACATTTTCATCTCTGCTACCTCCAACTCTGACTCCTGTCTTTTCCCCAGGGCCACTGTCTCTAAACCATACAACATTGCTGGCCTCATCACCGTCTTGTACACTTTTCCCTTCATTCTTGCCGATACTCTCCTATCACACATCACGCCGGACACTTTTCTCCATCCATTCCAACCTGCCTGCACGCGCTTCTTCACCTCTTTTCCACACTCTCCATTGCTCTGGATTGTTGAGCCTAAGTACTTAAAATCCTCCACCTTCTTTATCTCTGCCCCCTGTAACCTCAAAGTTCCTCTTGGGTCCTTGTCGTTCACACACATGTATTCTGTCTTACTAAGACTAACCTTCAATCCCCTCCTTTCCAGGGCATACCTCCACCTCTCTAGATTTTCCTCCACTCGGTCTCTGCTCTCACTACAGATCACTATGTCATCTGCAAACATCATAGTCCATGGAGATTCTTGTCTAACCTCATCTGTTAGCCTGTCCATCACCATAGCAAACAAGAAGGGGCTGAGAGCTGACCCTTGATGCAGTCCCACCTCCACCTTGAACTCTTCTGTCACACCGACAGCACACCTCACCACTGTCTTACATCTATCATACATGTCCTGCACCACTCTAACATACTTCTCTGCCACTCCAGACTTCCTCATACAATACCACAGTTCTTCTCTCGGCACCCTGTCATATGCTTTCTCCAGATCCACAAAGGCACAATGCAGCTCCTTCTGACCTTCTCTGTACTTCTCTATTAACATCCTCAAAGCAAACACTGCATCTGTGGTGCTCTTTCTGGGCATGAAACCAAACTGTTGTTCACAAATGCTGACCTCTGCCCTTAGTCTTGCTTCCACTATTCTTTCCCATAGCTTCATTGTATGGCTCATCAACTTTATCCCTCTGTAGTTGCCACAACTCTGTACATCGCCCTTGTTCTTAAAAATGGGCACAAGCACACTTCTCCTCCATTCCTCTGGCATCTGCTCACTTTCTAAGACCTTGTTGAATATTCTTGTCAGAAAATCTACTGCTACCTCCCCTAGACACTTCCATACCTCAACTGGTATGTCATCAGGGCCAACTGCCTTTCCATTCTTCATCCTCTTCAATGCCCTCCTCACTTCTCCCTTACTAATCTTTGCTACTTCCTGCTCCTCAACGGTCACCCCTTCTACTCTTTTTTCTCTCTCATTTTCTTCATTCATCAGCTCTTCAAAGTACTCTTTCCATCTTCCCAGCACACTTCTGTCATCAGTCAATACATTTCCCTCTCTGTCCTTTATCACTCTAACTTGCTGCACGTCTTTCCCATCTCTATTTCTCTGCTGTGCTAACCTGTATAAATCATTTTCTCCCTCCTTACTGTTCAACCTATCATACAAGTCATCATACGCCCTCTGTTTGGCCTTTGACACCGCTACCTTCGCCTTACGCTGTGTCTCCCTGTACTCCTGTTTATGTCCCACTTCTTCTTGGCTAACCTCTTCTTTTGTACACACTCCTGCACTTCCTCATTCCACCACCAAGTTTCCTTATCTACTTTCCTTCCAGAGGACACACCAAGTACTCTCCTACCGGTCTCCCTGATCACATTGGCTGTGGTTGTCCAGTCCTCTGGAAGCACTTCCTGACTACCCAAAGCCTGTTTCAACTCCTCCTTGAAGACAACACGACACTCTTCCTTTTTCAGCTTCCACCACTTTGTCTTCTGCTCTGCCTTTGCCTTTTTCACCTTTCTCACCATCAGTGTCATCCTGCACACCACCATCCTATGCTGTTTGGCAACACTCTCACCCACTACTACTTTGCAGTCACTGACTTCCTTCAAATTACATCGCCTACACAAGATGTAGTCTACCTGTGTGCTCTTACCTCCGCTTTCATAAGTCACCCTATGCTTCTGTTTCTTCTTGAAGAAAGTATTCACCACAGCCATTTCCATCCTTTTTGCAAAATCGATCAACATCTGTCCTTCTGTGTTCCTGTCCTGGATACCAAACCTGCCCATCACTTCCTCGTCCCCTCTGTTGCCTGCACCAACATGTCCATTGAAGTCTGCTCCAATGACCACTCTTTCACCTCTGGGGGTACTCTGCATCACTTCATCTAACTCACTCCAGAATCTCTCCTTCTCTTCTAGCTTACATCCTGCCTGTGGGGCATAAGCACTAACAACATTGACCATCACGCCTTCAATTTCTAACTTGAGACTCATCACTCTGTCTGACACTCTTTTCACTTCTAGGACATTCCTGACAAACCCCTCCTTCAAGATGACTCCGACTCCATTTCTCTTCCCATCCACACCATTATAAAACAGTTTAAACCCTGCTCCTAAGCTTTTAGCCTTTCTACCTTTCCACCTTGTCTCCTGAACACACAGTATGTCCACCTTCCTCCTCTGCATCATGTCAGCCAGCTCCTAGCTTTTCCTTGCATAGTTCCAACATTCAAAGTCCCTACTCTCAGTCCGAGGCTCACGCATTTCCTCTTCTCTCTCTGCCTACGGACACGCCTCCCGCCTCTCCTTCTTCGACGTCTTCGACCAACAGTAGTCCAATTTCCATCAGCACCCTGTTGGTTGACAGCACTGATGGCGGTCGTTGTTAACCCGGGCCTCGACCGATCCGGTATGAATTCTGTATTGATCATTTGCATTTTTTTTTTTTTGGCAGAAGTTTTACGCCGGATGCCCTTCCTGTCGCAACCCTCTGCATTTATCCGGGCTTGGGACCGGCATAAGGGGGAGAGACACTGGTTAGTGCCCCCCCCCCCCCCCCCCGCCTCATGGCTGCATTGTTTAATTAATAAATATGTTAATAAAATGGTTTAATATGTTCATAATGTTTAAAAGGTTTAATAAATTTTCTTTTACTTTTAACACACATTTCATTCAAAATTGGTGTACTTTTATCATTTTTAAAGGGTTTATTTGGTAGTCTTGGGAGTCTTGGAACGAATCAGGCGTTTAACATGTAAAATGCACCCCTAATTACGAAACTCCCACGTTATGAAAAAGGCTCTGGGACTGTAATCTATAAGAGTTTGTACTGTATATGATTTTCTCTCTCTCTCTCTCTCTGTCCCCCCATAATCATCTGTACATTATCAATATATAGTGTTTAATACTGGAGTCAATTTGTTTTTTCTTTGATAGTTTTGGCAGGAGTTCAGAAATGTATCGGTTCTGCTTCTCTTCCTGGACTTCCCATGTGTCAGCCAACCCCCACCTGCTGGAGCCTCATATTAAGTGTACCTCAGGATAATGTTTAATCATATTTCCTACTTATATTTATGATATATATTACTATAGATTTTATTCCATTTCTATTTCTACTTGTTCTTCAATTTCATTTCACTTTCAACCTGGGTCTCAGGATGTCTGCAAAACGAATGTTAGTAAGTTGGGGAGCGTCTGTATTTATATTTTATTTACATCTTGTGTTATTTTTTTAATGTTTAATTGTTATTATAAGCATTTATAGCATTGAATATGTATTTATTTATATTAAATACATATACGTATACGTCAGGCGGAGGGGTGTGGGGGGTGATCCGACTTTGCGGATTTCAATGGAGAAACAATCTTTGTACTCAATCGATTGCCTGTGATAAGTCATGTGAAATGATTGACATTGAACAGACAGCGCTGTTGTGCAGGTATGTAAACTCTGGTAGGCCGCTGATTTCTTTATTGAATTTCTATAATCTCATCAATGCAACAAAACATAATACACTAATATAGTCATGGAAGTTAAACTTAAAGCACCAAATATCTTACAAAAGAGTAGTCACGTGGTGTCGTTCTCTCCAGGATGCACTGCAGGAAAAAATAAACATTTAATCATGAGTGTTCATTATGTATAGTAGGCTAATGTACACTTACAGCTTGTGTTGCCTTCATATAAAGTTTATATGAGGGTTTTATTTTTTTGCTGCTCCAGACAGATTTGGTTTTTTGGTCCAATATGCTCTTTGAACATTTTGGCCGACCCCACATTTTGCTGACCCCTGCCTTAGACGAAAATTTATAACAATCATAGAGAATTATTTATTTTTATTTTTTATTTTTTGTCTTATTTGTGTGTGTGTGTTGCCAGTCATCTGATGGTGTTGACTATGTAATGTTCTAAAGCAGTGGTTCTTAACCTTGTTGGCGATACTGAACCCCACCAGTTTCATATGCTTATTCACCGAACCCTTCTTTAGTGAAAAATATATATATATATTTTTTTCAAATTCAAGACATAGGTATATGTTTTTATTGGGGCACCAAAATGAACCGTGCATTAACGTCACTGTGTTCAAAGAACAAAACCAATACAATGCATGAACTCCCCTATCACAACTACTTACATTTTTATGTGAGGTGCGCATCTGAGTGCGTGTGCATGTGTGTGTATTTGTTTTATTTACATCTTATGCATTATTTTTTAATGTTTAATCATTATTTTAAGCATTTATAGTACTGAATATGTATTTATTGATATTATATGTACATATACATGTACGTATACGTCAGTCGGCACAGGGTTGATCCTACTTTGCAAATCATGTAGATAGGACACCGCATAATATCACGTTCCGTTATATATGTGAATCCATGTTGTACATATTAGTCCGACCACTTTCTTTTTTTACTCAACATAGTATGGAATAAAACATTAAGAACGAAATCACACGACTTACCATCACAACAGTCACAATTCGAGTACTGAGCACACCAAATTTCCTGCAGCCAGTGATGGCCAAGCGGGGCGTATCGTCATGAATATGAGTCAGGTGTGTGTCTTGACCTCCGCCAAACCCCTGAGACTGACTCACCGAACCCAGGTTAGGAACCACTGTTCTAAAGTGAATACAATATGAGCAGTGTATATCACGTAGCAATATTTTGTGCATATTTTTCTGTATTCGAATCTGGTATGTTTCCACAGCTCATAATGCTCGTACCCATTGAATACAACTTTTCACCGTAATTAATAAAGTATTGTACACATTATATATTTGACATGATAAAAATAAGCCCGAACATACTGCTTGCATGCATAAATGATAAATTTCTGATGGGCATTGCAGTAAAGACATTGTTAAAAGAGCCACCCTTGTAAACACCTGTTTCCTGTAGTGAATAACAAACGAGTAACTATAAGATCTACCCACGTAATTAATAATTAAACAGGTTATAGGGAAAATTGGTAGCTGACTCTCATCACTACATTCATTTGATGAGCTGCTTAATCCTGACTGTGGGGTGGTTGAAGACTATTGCAATTGAAATTGGGCAAAGGCGGCGCGCACACACGGAATAGTTCATTGCAAGGCCAAGACACATACAGCCATTCACACAACTCCTAGGGGCAATTTGGAATTGTCAATCAGCCTAATGTGCTTGTCTTTCGACTGTGGGTGGGAACCGGAGTATCCAGAGGAAACCCATTCGATCATTAAAGGAGCATGCAAATTCTAGAAAGAAACAGCCTTGTAGAACCTGGGACTCAAACCCAGGACCTTCTTGCTGTGAGGTGGGCGTAGTAACCACTATGCCACCATGCCCCAGCATAACAAAACATTTTGTGGATAGTCTAGCTCCACTCTGGCTTCAGATCACTTAGGCACAGTGATTTATTTAAAATAGCCCTGCTTACCCTGTAATCTTATAATTTAACACAATTATATTTATGGACTATTATATTTAGTGGGCAGTGGTGGTCTAGTGGTATAGGGCGCTGGATCGCTGATCCGAAGGTTGGGGGTTCGAGTCCCACTCTCCGCAGGGTTGTCACTGTCCACCCCAGTGCAGCTAACTGGGTTATCAAAGGCGGGCCATGTCTCTCACTGTCTATGGTGTGAGGCATGTAAAAGAACCATTGCTGACTTTCGTAAAAGAGTAGGCTGCAAAGTCGTCAGCGTGTTTCTGTCCCTTGCTAAAAAGGGTTGTGACAGGAAGGGCATCCGACGTAAAAAAAACCTCTGCCAAATCAAACGTGCGAATCAGATGATTCGCTGTGGCGACTCCCGAGTAAAAAAAAGGGGAAAGGCCGAAAGGAAGACACAGACATATTTATGGACTAAATATTAAGGGTCAGAAGAGGTGACATAGCTGAAAGTACTGTATTGATCACAAGCATGATCTGGGGGTACAAAGGCCTAACATAGTTAAAAAAGTAAAACTGTATCATTTTGTACACACTCATCTTTGCAACTTTAATATGTGATTAACGTGTTCGACGTAATAAGCCCCCCCCCCCCCATTTTTTTGATTTTACGTCTGATAACCGCCCATGTGGACTGGGAGCAAAATTGTAGATCAAAGTTACCAATTTTATTCAATCAGTCTCTGTAACCGTAAAATGAAGCGTTCACTGCCTGTAAAAGTGAGTTTACACAATACTTCAAAACCCCTACCACTGGGGAATGTCTATAACGTTCATCAGTAACAACAGATTTGATTGTTCCGCCGTGCTTTAAAAAACAGGAACATATTTTGCTGTTTTCTTTTGGTAAATGTCCAACAACCAACGAACCATTAGAAACTTCTACGGAAAAACTATGTGATGCTCTGAATGAATGGAGCGATGAGCCAGATATGGACAATAAAGCCAGATCAGAAAGTGATGACGAGGATTTTTCACCCAATTCTCCTGCTCAATAACTTCATAAATTTAAGGACGTTCCTGGACATGTGCTTTTGTTTATGTTCGTGTTGATTGGTTCAACGTGCCATGTGCTAAAGTTGATATTTGTGTTGATTGGCTCAATATTACTTCCGGGAAAATGTTTAAAGGAAAATGTTTTTCCCCTGGAGGGAAAAGTTTATGCGGTTTTCTGTTTATTTTCAGCTTTCATGCAAGTACAGTGGTACCTTGGTACTCGAATGCTTCAGAGGTTGAACAAATTGGACCAAAAAAAATCCAGAGGTTTTTTTTTGTTTGTTTGTTTTTTTTTGTTCTGGAAGTTGACTAAAACCCGGAAGTCGAACGCTAAAAAAAGCATGAGGAAAAAACAAGACCTAGAGGGAGGGGAAATGCACGCTTTTTGGAAGTCTGGAAGTTGTTGATACTATGTATTACCCTGATAAAGCTCGCACTGTTCTGGGGAAGTTCAAGTTGTTGATACTATGTATTGCTCTGAACACCTTTAACGATGAGGTCATGAGCCACTTGCGTAAGGTTTTGAAATGAAGGCAGAAACAGGCCACATTAGAAATGGTCAAGAAAAGAAGGGGACATCTTGAAGAGTCATCCATGCCAAAGCAAGTAGCAAGAGGGAAAAAAACCACCTTTTGGCTGAGTCACCTGAAACTGTTATGGACGGGTATCCGCTTCCTCTCTCTCTCTCTCTCTCTCTCTCTGTGTTATGCAAGGGGATCCGCTTCCTCTCTCCCTCTCCAACATTTACGTATGCCAACTGCTCACTACCACAAAGGAAAAAATTCTTATATTTATTGTTATGCTTTAACTGTAGTGTAGTTTTTATTTTAGTGTGTTATGGTTTCTTTTTGTGAGAGACTCTGGTTTTGGCAGCTCTAACTCTCTCTATGCATGCAGTGTTGAAGAGGGGAGTGGCTGTCACACACACCTGATTCCACTTAGCAATCACAGGACTTCTCTAACAGTGATTACGATTTCCCCATGCTCTAGTGCCTTCCCTGTGAATAATAAAGCTCCTCCATTACACTCTGTGTCCTGCAATTTCTGGTTCGGCTGAATGTTCCTGGCGTCACAGAATCTTCTAGCTCTTCTCAAGAAAAGGGAAATTGTAGTCACTGTTAGAGAAACCCCGTGATTGCCAAGTGGAATCGGGAGTGTTCTTTGCACTCCACCCGTGTGTGACAGCCACGCCCCTCTCCAGCATGCATAGAGAGAATGTTCGAGCCACCAAAAGCCAGAGTCTCTCACAACACAGACCATAATATAGTGTACTATATTCAATAATTTTTTCACTTAATTTGAGAACCTATGGTATTAGTCACAATACAGTTAACTTCTGTACAAAAGACAACGGAACGGATTAACACCATTTACATTATTTGTAATGGGAAAAGCGGATACGAAATTCGACCAAATCTAAATGTGACCAGCCGTCAGGAACGAATTATGGTCGAGTATCGAGGCACCACTGTAGTTTGGTTGATGCCACAAAATGAATAACACAAATAAGCTTTTATTGTTGTGTTATTATTCATGTTTTTCACCTCGATGGTAATGAGCACTTACCATTCCACTCCGCTGGTAACATTTTAATAAGCGCCCACACACTCCAATTTTTAAAGCACCCTGGGTGCTTATCATGTCGAATACGGTATACAGGGATCCCTCACTTTCCGCGGTTAATTGGGACCGAGACCCCCCCCCCCCCCCACACACGACCATCGAAATCCGCGAAGTAGGATCACCCCCCACACACCCCTCCGACTAACGTACATGTATATGTATTTAATATCAATAAATACATATTCAATGCTATAAATGCTTATAAGAACAATTAAACATGAAAAAATAACACAAGATGGAAATAAAATATAAATACAGACACGCCCCAACTCACCAACATTCGTTTTGCAAACATCCTGAGACCCAGGTTGAAAGTGAAATGAAATTGAAGAACAAGTAGAAATGGAATAAAATCTATCGTAAGATATATCATAAATATAAGTATGAAATATGATTAAACATTATCCTGAGATACACTTAATACTAGGCTCCAGCAGAGGGGCGCAGTCCAGGAAGAGAAGCAGAACCGATACATTTCTGAACTCCTGCCAAAACTTTCAAAGAAAAAACAAATTGACTCCAGTATTATAATGAACTGGATAAACTGAAACTCTCTGTAAATCTGATCAGATCCGCTGTGCTGTGCTTGAGAGGAACCAGGAGTTAAAGCACGGGATATATTGATAATGTACAGATGACTATGTGAGAGAGAGCGAGAGAAGGAAGAGAGATCGTATACAATACAGACTCGTATAGGTTAATTGTACAAGGTTTAAACATAAGTTCCCCTCTAAAGAATGCCATGTAACAACTTACAAACAAATTCATTTAAGAACGGCTGTCCTGAACTGCACTCATTAGTAAGCTAAGGAGCGTCTGTACACACACACACACACATGCAGATGGTATTGCATGAGATGACGTACATACATGTGCAGATGCACACAGATGCAACAATGTATCCAGTTTTGATGAAAGATTTTTGGGGGGGTTTTTTGTTTAGTGTTTAGGTTTTTTTTTTTGGATAATAGGCCTTGTTTTTGTGCCATTTTCCATACCCCCCCAATTCTTCTTTAATTTCCTTATTTTTTTAATTCGATGAATATTTATTCATTTATTTAAAAAAAAAAAACACGATGCACTGAAGCCGCATTAACTGAAGCACGGAGTAGCGAGGGATCCTTGTATAATTTTTAAAAATTGTATATTATCTTAATTCATGATCATTCTATTATTATACATTGTTGGTGAAGTGATAAGTGAGACTTGACAGCCAGTATACCAGTGTGCCAGGTGTTATTAATACCAAACAAAAAGCTCCAATCAATGATCTCTCTGATTTTTAAAAATATATATATATTACTTGAGCTCAGAAAAATCCCAAAGATTGGTAACAAACTGTACTTTTTTTTTTTTATTATGCCATACACGCTGATCTGCTCTAAACACTGTGTGTGTGTGTGTGTGTGTGTGTGTGTGTGTGTGAGAGTGTGTGAGAGACCGAGAGAGACAGAGAGATTTGGAAAAAAGAAGTTTGGAAAAAGTGAACTCTGAGCAGATGCTCACTTCCGCAGTGGGTTTCCGTGATGGAGTGGAGTTATTTTGAGGGCTTATAAAAGACATAAAGCTGAAAGACCCCCATATCACTCAAGGGTTAACTCTAGAAAACCTCACTCTGAAGACTGATGTCATGAACATGTATCATATTGAAGAAGTGTCATCTTCATGCTAAAAAATGTAAACTGGTGGCTGTTTCGTGTTGTTTAAAAAGTGGAATTTTTAATTAAATGAAAGGCCATGTTATGAGAAACTGATAATATAACAAGTCTAGATTTTAACACAAATTAACTGGGTTTTTTTTTTCCAGGGTTGTGCATTTTTATGTATTTTTTTTGTTTGTTTTTAAGTGTTACTGTCATTCACTCATTTTTCTGAACCACTTAAACCTAATTAGGGAGGCTGGCGCCCATCTCGGCCGACTCTGGGCGTGGGCAAAATACACCCTGGACAGCTGACCATCGAATGGCAGAAACATGCTGACGGCTATGCAGCCTATTTAGGAAAGTTATGAGTGATTGTTTTACCTGCCTTTTACTACAGACAGTGAGGGACATGGCCGGCCTTTGATAATCCAGTTAGCTGCATTGGGGGTGACAGCAGTGACAAACAATTGATAGTGGGCCTTGATCAATTTCTTTTGCATTACACACCCATTATAAATGGAAAAATTCACTGAGAAACCTTATCAAATGGAAACAGTGATTGAGAGAAAACCGTAAAAGGTAGAAAAAAGTCATTTTGACCTTGAGGAGAATTGTAATATTTTTTGAGAAGATTAGTAATACTTGCTGCTCATAAGTGCAGGCGAGTAATAAATCAATTTAAACATGACACCAAAAACTCACAAACCATGCTCCTTCACTTCCAAAAATATGACCAGACTTGCCAAATGCACCAATAGCGTCACTCCATTGGCTGCGAGGCTTCATTTCTCAGCGGCCATGTGTTTATCCGAGATGAGAGGCTTTCTCTATCTGCTTTTCCCATGTAATATGCACTTCAGAAACCACATGTAAGATGTTTTGTAGACAAAGTCAGAGAAGCTAGATTGAGATGGTTTGGACATGTACAGAGGAGGAATAGTGAATATATTGGTAGTAGGATGCTGAGGTTGGAACTACCAGGCAGAAGGCCGAGAGGAAGACAAAAGAGGAGATTTATGGATGTCGTGAAGGAGAACATGAAGGTAGTTTGTGTAAGAGACCGTGATCCCCAATGTCGCTATTTAGTGGAATTCCGCTATTTTTACTCGCCAAGTGACAATTTTTATACTTGTATAATTTCGCTAAAAATTGCATGGACTGTTAGTGGAATGTGGGCCAATCGAGTTGGCTTGCTTTAGATATGTTTTGGTCGATGTCGGTTGTTTCTGTTGACATTCGATAACACTCGGAAGTACAGCGAGAATGTATGCGAAATCATGAGAAAACATATATGGCGGCATTCTTGCTGGATTTCTGGTCGATTTCTTGCCGAATTTTTCAATTTCAACATGTCGTGGAAGAGAGACATTCTACATAAGAGATAGCGGAATGGTTATCGGGGTTAGATGCTGGATCAAAAATTCATGGAAGTGGTCGTGGCTAGAAAAAGTAGTAGACGGATGCCCACTATCGGAATTCATTTACAAATGTAAAGATACGGGGTAAGCACTTTGCAGTCTGTGCAACGGGAAAGTGATCCATTATGGAGGTGAAGGTTGGTTGGCATTGAAACAGCATTGTGAGGGGAGTAAACATGCCGAAAAGAAAAAATTGAGAAGAAAAAACTACAAACTGCCTGGTGAGTCATTTTTATAGGTTTATGCAATAAGTACAGTGTAAGACTGTTTACTAATGCAGGGTAATTGTTGTGACATTTTGAATTATAGTGTTGTACTATTAACATACTAACTTGTAGCAGGTATGCTCACTAGTTGAACCCAAATGTTTGTTGCGAATCAGATGATTCGCTGTGGTGACTCTCGAGAACGGGAAAAAGCAGAAAAGAAAAGAGATCTATACTGAAATAACATTTTTTTTACATTATCTAAGCTGTTTTGTTTAGTGTTTATGCATGTTACAAAACAATGATTAATTTGTTTGCATGATTTTTTACATGACATGCCCTGCCCCCCAGCTGAAATATTTCATTTTCTCTATTTCTAAACCAGTTTCCTCTATTTTTTTCGAAACCTGACTGGGATCCCTGAAGAGAATATGATGTAGAGGATAGGGTGAGATGAAGGCAGATGATTTGCTGTGGCGACCCCTGAAGGGAACAGCTGAAAGGAAAAAAGATGCACTTCAGAAACCCTGATCCAAGTGTCCCATGTCTACAAAAGCCATTGGTGTGTGTAGTAAAGAGGAAATCTCTCTCTTGCACATGTACATGCTCCCTCTCGTGTACCCATTTGCTTTTATCCAGCATGCATAACCTTATGTGATCTGTTCTTCGATCAAAATCATTCTTCTTCCAGTTGAAATTATTTTGTACGTTATACTTAATATGTGAGGCGCTACACCGAAAGTAGGCACTTGTCGCACAGACCACTTTTGAGATAAAGGCCAAAAAAGTAAATATGGTGCATTTTTATCGAAATTCGGATTTTTGCATAAACTATGAAAACAAGTATTCAACCATCACTTGCTGACGTGAAATCAACTAAAACTTACTAAAAATGTCTTTCCCCATTTTTCTGGCGAGTACCCTCATAAAACTAGATAAAAACAGTAGCAAACTTACTGGTTTTCGTTGCAATTATTCACCGAGTTCGGTACAAGACACTATAATCCATACACCGTCTCCGACTTTCTCTTCAATAACAGTAAGTAAGTTTATTTATAAGATTGTGAATACACAATTTCTAGAAGAGGAGAGTGAAATGTCATCTGTCAGCTTTAGTATAGATGTTAAATTCGACGCTAGAATTCGGCTTTGAAGATGCCGGAATGCTTGGCATTCTTGAAGATTATTTTTCTCTCTCTCTCTCTCGCTCACGCACACACACACACACACACACACACACACACACAGTGTGCAAACGGTTAAATGAGCAGCATCCAGATGAACTAGTGCAATTTTAATGGAAGAAAATATATGAAGAGAGTAGGGCAAATGAGTGCGATAGATGCACAAATGAGCAGTCACCCTCTGCTTCTGTGTGTGTGTGTGTGTGTGTGTGTGTGTGTGTATGATACCCCAGGTCTGCTGGAATATTAAGAAAAAGACATGATTCCATTGCAATTTAGTCAAATAAAATCCCATATGCTCAGTAAAGAGATCAGAGGTATTTTTCTCTGCATGCAAAATTCGATTCTGGAATGTTTTTGATCATTTGATTTGTGTGTAATCTTGTCTGGACTCGACATGCTGGGTCGTGGGTTGTTTAGTTTTGTACAAAAATTGGTCAAGACCTGACAGATACTTAAATGTTTCATTAAAAATACTTAAATGTTTCATACCTTTACATATAAACAAACTGATGATGACTATGCCAGCTGTGTTGATGAAGATTTTGATGTTGATGATGAGGCATCTGTTAATAAAAGTGTGATGACTGGTGTTTGTGAAGATGTGATTTTATCTGCTGAGCAGGATATAGATTAAGATGATAATGCTGAGGGCAGAATTGATGAAGCTTACTTGTATAAAGAGATCAGAGAGTTTTGTTACATGGTTATCTTATATATAGTTTTCTTAATTTCAGTGTGATTGTTTGAACCCGACAGTGTTTTTTTCCAATCAGTATAATTTGAACATTTATATAATGGTCAAAAAAGATACATACTGATCTTATTGGTATAAACAGAAATGGGGGAAAAAGTCATTTTTTTGTTCATTTTTAGGGCTTACCATGGTGACTGATGGGTTTAAAAAGGGCGTGTCAGATTAAAATGAGGATGATCCCTCTTAATCAACTCTTCTTGGGCATGTTTTCTAAACGTTTATATGGCTGGAGTGCATAAAAATGTTTGGTTGCTAAGGACTAATGATCTTGGAAGAAGTGCAAAATCTTTGTGCTCATTTTTCTCTAAAACATCTTTTGAAATTTTTAGTTGAATGCTGACACAAGAAATGGCATAGCTCGCTCAGTTTTCAAGGTATTGACAAACTTTTTGCTGCATTTTGCAGCTTTGGACCTCCTCTATCTGACTGTGGAAAAAGCTCATTTTTGGACCCAAGAGCATACTTTCAGTGGAGTGGCTCACATAGATTTTTGTCAATTGCTATTGATGTGTATGCGTACAAAAACTGGCACGTAATCCCAAAATATTGAAGATGTTAATGGAATTGATAAAGGGATACAGTATGGCTTCCTATCAATCTACCCATCTCTTTGCTTCCCTCCGCCCCTCCCCCACCCCGTCTCGAAGACTGGCGACTGGCTCACTCTGTGCCTCTTGGTTTTAGGCAAATGTGCTGGTGGCATTGCTGACAGTAAACTGAACACAGAGTTTGATGTTGCACGGGCTGAAGTCTATTGATTAGATCTATTTTGAGTTCAGCTCTATTGTTGAAACCCAGCAACCATGGCTGCTTAGGCCAATACACAGACCGGTTTCAGCATGTCTGTGTTACAATTTTTGAAATCAGTTGATCAACATGTGCTTCATTGTGAATTTAATTATTGCAAAATTAAGTTAGAAAGCCAGCAATCTGTATTTATGCCTAGTTTAAAGAGACTATTTCACATTTAATGTTTCCATATATTAATCTTAGCACATTTTTGTAAATTTCTAGAATTGCAGGATCAGTAAATGTGGTAAACTGTGAAAACCCTTATCCTAAGTTTGCTAGGTGGAGAAGCAAATATTGAATGATGTGAAGTATGGTATGGATCATTATTCATATCTAGGGGTTGTTATCTGCTAAGATCAGAATTATTCTACATATAATTTAAAAATTGAATTCTGTATTGTGTTTTATGTCTTTATAATATTTTTAAGTACAGGAAATTGCATCCTATGGGTTTGAGTCAAACAGAAGTGTTAATGGCTATAGTTTGCTCTTCTCAGCTAAACCTTTTCCTGATTTCTTTGTAGTGTAGCTTTCCTCCACCTTCAGGTGGGGTGGGATGGGGGGGTCCCTGACTGGAGTTTGTGCTTATGGACCAAATGACAATTCAGAGTGCCCTTCTTGGAGTCCTTAGGGGGGTATGTTGGAGAACGCTCCCACGGGAGACCCACTTATTGTCTTCGGAGACTTCAATGCCCACGTGGGCAACAATAGTATTGACCTAGAAGTTTGTGATTGGTAGGTACAGCCTCTCCAGTCTGAATCCGAATGGTGTTTTGTTGTTGGACTTCTGTGCTCATCACAGTTTGTCGATCATGAACACCATGTCAGAACATAAGGGTGTCCATAAGTGCATTTATAACCAGAACACCCTAGGTCGCAGTTCAATGATCGACTTTGTCGTCGTGTCACTGGACTTGCGGCCGCATGTTCTGGACACTTGGGTGAAGCGGGGGGCTGAGCTGATCATCACCTGGTGATCTGCTGGCTCCCATGGTGGGAGGGGTCACCCTCCAGACCTGGCAGGCCTAAGCGTGTAGTTGGGGTCTCCTTGGAATGTTTGGCGGATTCTTCTGTCAGTGGTCTTTAACTCCCACCTTCGGCAGAGCTACAACCGCGTCCCAAAGGTGGTGGGTGACATCCAAATGGGCCATGTTTCGTGCCTCCATGGCTGAGGCAGCAGCCCATAGCTGTGGCTGGAAGGTCATTGGTGCTTGTCGTTACGGTAACCCCGTATCCAGTGATGGACATCTATGGTGAAGGGGGGCCGTCCAGCTGAAAAAGGAGGCCTATCAGGTCTTATTGGACTCAAAAAGGTTCTGGACCACCATCTGACACCTCAGGAGGAGGAAGCAGTTCTTAACAAGAGAATTTAACATCCTGGTTACATTGATCCATGGATGCTTAAAGCCAGTAGGGCTCAATTTAAAGCGATATCAGACTGTTTGAGCTGTAATGCTGAAGAATTGATAGGATAGCATTCACTTTGAGATACTCACTTTATAGCCTGAGAATGATTTAAACCTCTGAAAAGCGGATAAAATTGTTGGTATGGAAAGGACAGGATTAGAGGCATACAGCAGTAAGTAATCAACATAAAGTGAAAACTTTAAACTTTGTGCTCAATCATTAAATCCTGTACATCTTATTCAGTCCAGTTTTTCCACTCTATTCCATGGCACCAAAGTGGATGTATCCATGAGATTAATCCATTTCCCAGCCAAAATTATTTTTAGTATTTTAAGTAAGTTGTCCCATTCAACATTGTCAAACACTTTCTCAGCGTCGACCGAGATCTACTTCAGGTGTTGTTGTGGATGTTTTAGACTAGATAATACTTAAGTGTACAAACCTTAAAGAATAGCTGCCACCTTTTAACAAATCCAGCTTGTTCATGTGAAACAAGAGCTGGTATAATATTTTTTAGATGTGCGCCAAAGCTTTAACAAGGAACTTGGCATCCAAACTTATTAAGGAGACAGGTGTGTAAGAGCTGAAAAGCATCTGGGTTCACCACAAGGAAATTGAGGCTCTCTTGAAATGAAGTAATTTCAGTGTGTGTGTGTGTGTGTGTGTGTGTGTGCAGGGATCCCTTTCTTTCCGCGGTTTATTGGGACCAAGATCCTCACGCTACCATTAAAAGCCGCGAAGTAGGATCACCCCCCGACTGACGTATACGCACTTGTATGTGTATATAATATCAGTAAATACATATTCAGTGCTATAAATGCTTATAACAATTAAACATTCAAAAAATAATGCATAAGATGTAAATAAAATATAAACACACACACACATGCAGAGGTGCGTGCATACACCCAGATGCGCACCTCACATAAAAATGTAAGTAGTTTTGATGGGGGTTTGGTTTTTTTTTCATTTGTTTGTTTGTTTATTTATTTTTTCATAATTGGCCTTGTTTTGTGGCATTTTCCTTAACTTTTCCCCCTGTTCTTCCTGAATTTCCTTATGTTTTAATTAGATGAATATTAAAAAAAACGCAATGCACTGAAGCCGCATAAATTGAAGCGCGAAGTAGCGAGGGATCCCTGTGTGTGTGTGTGTGTGTATGTGTATATCTTCTTTTCCTTTCGGATTTTCCCTTCAGGGGTCGCCACAGCGAATCATCTGCCTCCATCTCACCCTATCCTTTGCATCTTCTTCTCTTACACCAACGACCTTCATGTCCTCCTTCACCACATCCATGAATCGTCTCTTTGGTCTTCCTCTAGGCCTTCTGCCTGGTCCTATTACAACGACCGCCATCAGTGCTGTCAACCAACAGGGTGCTGATGGAAATTGGACTACTGTTGGTCGAAGAAGGAGAGGCGGGAGGCGTGTCCGTTGCCAGAGAGAGAAGAGGAAAGGCATGAGTCTAGGA
This sequence comes from Plotosus lineatus, assembly GCA_024760905.1. Lineage (NCBI taxonomy): Eukaryota > Metazoa > Chordata > Actinopteri > Siluriformes > Plotosidae > Plotosus > Plotosus lineatus. The sequence continues at coordinate 16,790,570 of CM045736.1, read as the reverse complement.
CTGAAAGTAGGGACTTTGAATGTTGGAACTATGGCAGGAAAAGGTAGAGAGCTGGCTGACATGATGCAGAGGAGGAAGGTGGACATACTGTGTGTTCAGGAGACCAGGTGGAAAGGTAGCGAGGCTAGAAGCATAGGAGCAGGGTTAAGCTGTTTTTTCATGGTGTGAATGGGAAGAGAAATGGAGTAGGAGTCATCTTGAAGGAGGAGTTTGTCAGGAATGTTCTAGAAGTGAAAAGAGTGTCAGACAGAGTGATGAGTCTCAAGTTAGAACTTGAAGGTGTGATGCTCAATGTTGTTAGTGCTTATGCCCCACAGACAGGATGTGAGCGAGAAGAGAAGGAGAGATTATGGAGTGAGTTAGATGAAGTGATGCAGAGTACACCCAGAGGTGAAAGAGTGGTCATTGGTGCAGACTTCAATGGACATGTTGGTGCAGGAAACAGAGGGGACGAGGAAGTGATGGGTAGGTTTGGTATCCAGGACAGGAACGCAGAAGGACAGATGTTGGTAGATTTTGCAAAAAGGATGGAAATGGCTGTGGTAAATACTTTCTTCCAGAAGAGAGAGAGGAGCATAGGGTGACTTCTAAAAATGGAGGTAGGAGCACACAGGTAGACTACATCTTGTGCAGGCGATGTAATTTAAAGGAAGTCAGTGACTGCAAAGTAGTAGCGGGTGAGAGTGTTGCCAAACAGCATAGGATGGTGGTGTGCAGGATGATGCTGATGGTGAGGAAGGTGAAGAAGGCAAAGGCAGAGCAGAAAACAAAGTGGTGGAAGTTGAAAAAGGAAGAGGGTTGCGTTGTCTTCAAGGAGGAGTTGAAACAGGCTTTGGGTGGTCAGGAAGTGCTTCCAGATGACTGGACAACCACAGCAAATGTGATCAGGGAGACAGGTAGGAGAGTACTTGGTGTGTCATCTGGAAGGAAAGTAGTTAAGGAGACTTGGTGGTGGAATGAGGAAGTGCAGGAGTGTGTACAAAGGAAGAGGTTAGCTAAGAAGTGGGACATTGAAAGAACTGAAGAGCGTACATAGGAGTACAAGGAGACACAGCGTAAGGCGAAAGTAGCAGTGGCTAAGGCCAAACAGAGGGCATATGATGACTTGTATGATAGGTTGGACAGTAGAGAGGGAGAAAATGATCTATACAGGTTGGCACAGCAGAGAAATAGAGATGGGAAGGACGTGCAGCAAGTTAGATTGATAAAGGACAGAGAGGGAAATGTATTGACTGATGACAGAAGTGTGCTGGGAAGATGGAAAGAGTACTTTGAAGAGCTGATGAATGAGGAAAATGAGAGAGAAAAAAAAGAGTAGAAGGGGTGACCATTGAGGACCAGGAAGTGGCAAAGATTAGTAAGGGTGAAGTGAGGAGGGCATTGAAGAGGGTGAAAAATGGAAAGGCAGTTGGTCCTGATGATATACCTGTGGAGGTATGGAAGTGTCTAGGAGAGATAGCAGTAGATTTTCTGACAAGAGCATGCAACAAGGTCTTAGAGAGTGAGCAGATTCCAGAGGAATGGAGAAGTGTGCTGGTGCCCATTTTTAAGAACAAAGGAGACATGCAGAGTTGTGGCAACTACAGAGGGATAAAGTTGATAAATACGATGAAGTTATGGAAAAGAATAGTGGAAGTTAGACTAAGGGCAGAGGTCAGCATTTGTGAGCAACGGTTTAGTTTCATGCCAAGAAAGAGCACCACAGATGCAGTGTTTGCTTTGAGGACGTTAATAGAGAAGGTCAGAGGGAACTGCACTGTGCCTTTGTGGATCTGGAAAAAGCATATGACAGGGTGCCGAGAGAAGAACTGTGGTATTGCATGAGGAAGTCTGGAGTGGCAGAGAAGTATGTCAGAGTGGTGCAGGACATGTATGAGAGATGTAAGACAGTGGTGAGGTGTGCTGTCGGTGTGACCGACGAATTCAAGGTGGAGGTGAGACTGCATCAAGGATCAGCTCTGAGCCCCTTCTTGTTTGCGATGGTGATGGACAGGCTGACAGACGAGGTTAGGCAAAAATCTCCATGGACTATGATGTTTGCAAATGACATTGTGATCTGTAGTGAGAGCAGGGAACAAGTGGAGGAAAATCTAGAGAGGTAGAGGTATGCACTGGAAAGTAGAGGAACGAAGCTTAGCCTCAGAAAATCAGAATACATGTGTGTGAATGAGAATGACCCAGGAGGAACGGTGATGTTACAGGGAGCAGATATAAGGAAGGTGGAGGATTTTAAGTACTTAGGCTCAACAATCCAGAGCAATGGAGAGTGTGGAAAAGAGGTGAAGAAGCGTGTGCAGGCAGGCTGGAATGGTTGGAGAAAAGTGTCCGGTGTGATGTGCGATAGGAGAGTGTCAGCAAGAATGAAAGGAAAAGTGTACAAGACGGTGGTGAGACTAGCGATGTTGTATGGCCTAGAAACAGTGGCGCTGAGGAAAAGGCAGGAGGCAGAGCTGGAGGTAGCAGAGATGAAAATGCTGAGGTTCTCTCTGGGAGTAACGAGGATGGATAGGATCAGAAATGAGTACATCAGAGGGACAGCACATGTTAGATGTTTTGGAGACAGTCAGAGAGGCTAGATTGAGATGGTTTGGACCTGTACAGAGGAGGGATAGTGAGTATATTGGTAGTAGGATGCTGAGGTTGGAACTACCAGGCAGAAGGCCTCGAGGAAGACCAAAGAAGAGATTTATGCATGTGGTGAAGGAAGACATGAAGGTCATTGGAGTCAGAAGATGATGCAGAGCTGCTGGTGTTGATCCACTGTGTTTTATCAAGAACAGGGTCAATGCAGCTAGCTATCAGGGGATTTTGGAGCACTTCATGCTTCCATCTGCTAAAAAGCTTTATGGAGATGAAGATTTTCATTTTTCAGCACGACCTGGCACCTGCTCACAGTGCCAAAACCACTGGTAAATGGTTTACTGACCATGGTATTACTGTGCTCAATTGGCCTGCCAACTCTCCTGACCTGAATTCCATAGAGAATCTGTGGGATGTTGTGAAGAGAAAGTTGAGAGACACCAGACCCAACACTGTGGATGAGCTTAAGGCTGCTGTCGAAGCATCCTGGGCCTCCATAACACCTCAGCAGTGCCACAGGCTGATTGCCTCCATGCCATGCCGCATTGAAGCAGTCATTTCTGCAAAAGGATTCCCGACCAAATATTGAGTGCATAACAACTTCATTGAAGGACAGAATTGAACTGACGACGTTTTTTGTATTAAAAACACTTTTTTTTTTTTTTATGGGGTCGGATGAAATATGCTAATTTTTTGAGATAGGGATTTTGGGTTTTCATGGTTTTCATTTCTGTATGCCAGAATCATCAGTATTAAAACAATAAAAGACCTGAAATATTTCATTTGGTGTACAATGAATCTAAAATATATATGAAAGTTTAATTTTTATCAGTACATTACAAAAAATCATGAACTTTATCACAATATGCTAATTTTTTGAGAAGGACTCGTGTAAATATATGTGGTGGTCTAGTGGTATAGGGTGCTGGATCGCTGATCCAAAGGTTGGGGGTTTTAGTCCCACTCTCCACAGGGTTGTCACCCAATTCAACATTTCAATGAGGAAATATCAGGAGCAAATCCTTTGATCTTTTCCGATTCCACCTATAAATACACGGAATCGACCAAAGAAGCTCATTCTCTCATTAATACTATATGTTTCTAATGTGCAATATGTTTATAATTTACAATAAACTTAAAGTTTAACCTATGTTAATAAGTTTAATATCAATAATGTCAATACTTTTTTTTTTTTTTTTTTTTTTTGCACCTCAATAAATCATTCCAAACTAAAAACCATGCACACAAGTCCAAACCACAGGGATTATAACTTTAAAACTTTATTACATGAACAGGAAGGGCAGTGGTGGTCTAGTGGATAGGTCGCAGGATCGCTGATCCTAAGGTTGGGGGTTCGAGTCCCCACAAGGTTGTCACTGTCCCCCAGTGCAGCTAACTGGGTTATCAAAGGCGGGCCATGTCTCTCACTGTCTATGGTGAGAGGCATGTAAAAGAACCATTGCTCACTTTCGTAAAGAGTAGGCTGCAAAGCCGTCAGCGTGTTTCTGTCCCTTGCTAAAAGGGTTGTGTCAGGAAGGGCATCCGACGTAAAAACCTCTGCCAAATCAAATGTGCGAATCAGATGATTCGCTGTGGCGACTCCGAGAACGGGAAAAAGCCGAAGGGAAGAAAGAAATTACATGAACAGGAAAACAGAAAAAATAAAATGAATGAACTGGAATAATTTATAGTGGAAGTGACATTCTTGAGTGTTCCACAAGTCTTTCGTGTTATCCGCAACCATTCCGCAAGCGTTCCGCATGTATTCTGCAAACCTTCTGTGACTATTCCGTGAGGATTCTGTGGCCGCTTTTGACCATCCGGAATAAGGAGGAATGTTGGCGGAACATTCACGGAAGACTTGCGGAATAAAAGGAACGATCATGGAACGTTTGCGGAAAGGACAGAACGTTTGTGGAAGGACTGCGGAACGTGAGGGAGCAATGTCGGAATTTTTTTCCATGAATGTGCTTTTGAACATGTTCAAAAGCACGTTCACGGAAGATTTTGGCCTGACGGAAGAGGAGGGATACCTTCGGAATCGTACGGAAGATGACTGAGGAACGTTGGAGGTTAATTACGGTTTTGCTTCCACGAGTCTTCCACGCTCCAGTGAAATGGGGGTACAACAGTACAATAGGAATTAGTTTAGCACCAATAGAGATATTGAAGATGGAGTTAGAGTACGTGGGTTCGAGCGGTCTAGATTGGGATCACTTACACAAGTTTTTGTCTGATATAACCTGAGATGCTGAAAACTGGATTGATTTATCAATTAAGGTAGCAACCCCCTGGATTTAGAATTTAAATTTGAGTGAAACAACCAGATATCCAGGGACACTAAAGCCTGATCTTTGTTGCACATGTTGGTTTCCTGCAGAAACACTTACTGAGCTTGAAGACATTTTAACCAACTGTACTCCTGTATCTAGCAACGACATCAGAAGCTGAAGGGCCATCAATAAAGTAGGGTAGTGTTGTTTTTTTTCTTTTTGTTTGCTTGTTTCTGTGTCTGGCATGTTCCAAATTGCTTCCAAAAACTGATTTTAAAGGAAACCATGGAGATCAATTGATGAAATTAAGTCCTAGATTTGTGTCAGTGGATTAAAATCTGGTTTGTCCCATGTATCATTTCCAAAATTGCATTTTTTTTTTCTTCAAATAATATCAGTGCAATTTACACTAAAGAATTACAGGGTACCTGTGGTGAATTGGTGTTAAATTGCTGGCTTTTTAAATGATTCCCCCCCAGGCACAGATGTCGTGTCTATACAGCAAATTACTTTTTATTGATAGGATTAAAATCTTCTTTTCCTTTCGGCTCTTCCCCTTTCTCAGGAGTCGCCACAGGGAATCATCGCATGTTTGATTTGGCATAGGCTCAAATATACTATGGAAATTATGATTTGAAGAACTAACACCCGCAAGCCTCTGAATCTGCTGTCTCATGGTTCACAGACTTTATTTTGTTTGGTGCTGGAACCAAAATAAAGAACTTGTGATGTTGTCTTTAAGACAAGTCTGTCAGGGATGAGCATGCATAGAAAGGAACTCCTGAAATGAGATCTTTGAACTTCTGTTGGTTATTGCACATGGATTTATTATATATAACTATTCAGATTGATCACAGAAGTGTTTTTTTTTTCTTCTTCCTTTTTTATTTAAATTTTTTTTTTAAATGTATTTTTTTCAGGCACAGCAGCAGACAGCCAGCAAGCGTCCCAGCAATAGCACTCCACCTCCAACTCAGCTCAACAAAATCAAGTACTCAGGTGGTCCACAGATTGTCAAGAAAGAACGCAGACAGAGCTCTTCTCGCTTTAACCTCAGCAAGAACCGTGAACTGCAAAAACTTCCTGCTCTTAAAGGTACCATGTAGCTTTTTAGGCATTTCCACACTGGAAATCACTAAAACATGCCATGTCTATTCATCTTTCCCATATACAGGGATCCCTCACTTTCCGTGGTTAATTGGGACCGAGATCCCCACGCGATCGAACACCCGCGAAGTAGGATCACCCACCCAACCCAGCGCCGACCCCCCCCCCCCCCCCCGACTGACATATACGTACATGTATATGTGTATATAATATCAATAAATACATATTCAATGCTCTAAACGCTTACAATAACAATTAAACATGAAAAAAAATAACAAGATTTAAATAAAATATAAATACACACACATACAGACGGTATTGCATGAGAAGACGACGACACACATACGCGGACTCACAGATGCAACAATATAAATAGTTTTGATGGGAGATTTTAGGTTTGTTTTTTTGTTTTATGTTGGTTTAGGTTTTTTTTTTTTTTTTTGCATAATTGGCCTTTTGTGGCATTTTCCTTAAACCCCCCCCCATTCTTCATTAATTTCCTACTTTTTTAATTTGATGAATATTTATTTATTTATTTATTTAAAAAAAAAAAAAAAGCCCACACACAATGCACTGAAGCCACATGAATTGAAGCATGAAATAGTGAGGGATCCTTTTTTTTAATGGCTATAGTGTAAATATTTTTGAAATCTAATTTCTAGAACACTGAGCTTTTGGTAGGAATGACTCTTACTGGTCCAGGTTTTGTCCTTTTTTTTTAAAAACCATCTTTGGTAGGTATTTATTACTGCATACCAGGAACACCAAACAGACCTGTCGTTTTGGAAATGAATAGAGTCAATCTTTAGATATAACAATGAGTCCTGCGTTAAAGTCACTCAGACCTAATATTTGCCCCTTATTGTATTCCAACACATCAACTTAGAGTATTGATTGTTTACCTTCTGCTCCTTACATCACAGTCCTTGGTGGGTGCCACTGTCACAAGATAATAAACAGTTTAAATTGCTGAAGGTGAGGTGGATGTGACAGAATAGTCCCTGAAACAGAATGCTAAGGGTCATTACAGTTTATTGTAGAAAGGTGGTGCTTGTCAGGTACACATTTGTTTGAATCAGAGAGGGGGGATATTTATGTTACAGTACCTCACAAGTACAGATGGAAATCACCAAGGACCACTCGAGTACAGTGATGCCAAGGTGGTGATTAAACTTGAGGAGGACTGCATTTCCCGGCATGTGTGGCTACAGCAGGGTATGCACTAGAATGCTGTTACCAAGGATTTAAGCAGTATGGACCGATTGTGGATGCTGTTTAAGAGCACTGCTTCATGCACCTCACTGTGAGCCATTGAGGTCATGCTGTTAACTCTGTCAGTCTGTGAGGCAGCGTTTTCAGTTCACATATCTTATCATCTATATATCTTATCTTCATCAGTCAGTTTCCGTGAGAATATTTCGATACAAGTTTGTTTGCTTTGAGTTAGTCAAGATTGTTTAAGTTTGCTCCCTTCTGGCTCTCACATCTTTTCTTTGGTATTCTTTTGGACTCCTGTTCGGTTTTCGCTTCCCTCTGTCACTGACGATGACAAATTTAAATCTCCTTGTTCTTTTGTTTTAGTCTTCTGTTTATGAATTAGTGAATAAACTTGGATTGGTGCATTTGCATCAAGATCCTTTCCCTGCATTCTCAGCCCCATGACAGGTACATTATTATTCTTCCCTTAAAACAACCAGGGCATAATTTAAATAATATAGAATTATTTCAAATATAGTATGAAGTATACAATTAAAAATAAATAAGAAAGCTACAATTTTTGTTAAGAGATAATTCATTCCTACTGTGTGGATTGCTGTGCTTCTAGGAAATGTGTGAATAGTTCAGGGCGTGGCATCTGTAGAACTATAGAGGAATGTTTCACCACTGCAAATTCACACATGGAGATTAAAAATGAGTTGTAAAAAGAGCTTGGTGCCAATGAGTGGATATATGGATTATGACACACAAAAAAAAAAATCAGCAAATTTCTTCTGAGAGAAAATAGACTACTGTCCATCTTAATTTTGTCCTCATCTGTCCTGATCTCAGTTGGTTTCAAGTTTCCCCTTCTTTGACACTGTTTATTAACCTTCTGTCTGTTTTTCTTATTGAGCAAAATATGATCTGCAATTTATCAAAATTTGGATTATAGGGACTCCAGAGTGGCACATTAACAAGCTGTGTGTGTCTATCAACCTGGTTTGAATCCAGGCTGATGCTGCAGTCATCCACTATTGGCAGTCCATGGGAACTAATTGACGAAACTCTCATGGAAGGGAGGGAGGGAGATCGTAACTTACAGCAAACACCCGCAAGTACTGTTAGTTAAGATTCAAAGTGGACTTATTGCTGGGTGATTTGGCTGCATAAACAGTAGCATGTCCAGAAGGTCCAGGGCTCAAGCTGTTGGGTTGACAGGGGTACTTGGAGGTTTAACCTTCAGTAACGCCAGTTCCCCCCTGCAGTCCAAAGATATGCACATTAGGCTACTGGGCTATTCTGAATTGCTCCTATGTGCAGGCATGTGATTTTTCCGCGAATTCACGGAATTCCGTTTTTTTTTTTTTTTTTTTTAATCGGCCCAGTTAAAAAAAAAAAAAAAAAAAATTCACACCGACTATGTCAAAATAACCTTTCCCACTTTTATTCCGTTCCGAGTTTTGCATAAAATGACCTCTCTTGCAACGTTATTGCTGATTGGCTGATGGCTTTCTAATAGCCAATCCCTGATGTTGAAACATGTACGTAGACATTCGCACCACTTCCAATCTGTTCAGCTATCGAAAGCATGTCGGTGAGTGGGTGGAAAAGGGAACCGTAGCATTCAATTGCTGGAACATTTGGTGTTCAAGCGAAGATTCCAGAACCCTACGGACTTAACCCTTTGTTTGCCGTTCGACCAGAAACTTCCGTGCAAAGAAAAGAGCCAGTGAAACAACCAGTTTTTGTCGCCAATCGAGTAGTTAATTTTGAGGTGTTTGAGAGTTTTGTTTTCGAGTTTCCGATTACATTTTTCAAATTATTGTGAATGCATGAATGTTTTAGGTGTAGGACGTTCACGTGTTTACTCCGTGAACTGAATCAAATGAGCCGACTCTATGGTCACTGAATCATTTTTCTGCTGTTTAGAATAAATCAATTATTGCCGCAATAATTCACCAGTTTTTCGTAATTAACTTATGTAAATAGGCATTTACAGCAGCGGGAGTGTGTGCTCGTGTAATTAGCTCATTAATATTGGAAATGTAAAACTATGAATCAACCTCAACTGAAATGCCCCAGCATCCAGAAGGACAACAAACTTTCTAAGGCAGCCTCCAGAAGAACAGTTCAGGCTGCACAAAAGGAAACAAGAAAGTGCCGTGCTAAAGCACTAAAGACAAAGAAACATAAATTCAAACAATCTTATGTCATGTATAGCATGTCGTGTGTATAGTTTGTTTCCAGATTGTGTTTAAAGACAATGACTGTTGATAATAGTGTTGTGAGGCTGGACATATCTATAAGAGTGACTATTTGATCTGTGACTGTGACACTTTGATTAGTGTTGGAATCCCACATGATAAACCCACAAGTTGAGGTACAGTATGCATATGGAGATTATAAATTAAACTTTCTAGAGCTCTTTCAGTGTCATGATATAGCCTTTTTCCCCTTCTGAAATGTTTAAAACCTAGGAGCTTCGGGGGGGGGGGCACGCCCCCAGACCCTGGCTGATTTTCAGATATTTTGGTGATGGTCAAATCACATGCCTGTATGTGTGAGAGTGAATGGTTGTGTGTTGGCCCTGTGATAAATTGGCAAGCTGTGTGTGGTGTACCCTGCCTTCATCCAGAGTGGGCTGATAGGTTCCAACCTGAGCACGCGTATGTGTTTTGCTTTTTGATGCTTTGACATATCAACAATATATGCTAACAGTGTGCGTGAACATACCTCATTTTATAACCAACACATCCAATGTCACACAGAAGGACTCCGTTGCATTTGCAGCTTTTTTCCCCACTTCAGCTTTGCATTGACAGTAAATAACACAGTCGTACCCATTGTGTTGGGTTTCCTTGAAAAAAAAACTTACAGTTGGACTGTTAATGTGTGGTTTGAAGGTATAAAAAAGTGCACTGAGTAGAAGCAGCCATATAAACCGAGTCATTCTTGTAGTTATGGAGCAATACAAGCCTTTAGTATTTTAGAAGGTTTGCACCTTCTGTTACTGCTATGGATATTTGCAAAGATAATACAGCTTCAAAAATTCCCTTCAAGTATTAATGAAGTGTGTTAGATGAGTTACTATAATATTACTGAAGTCAGTCTTGTATCACTATACATATATGCACACTTCTGCAGTGTGAGAGCAAATCAGTGTGAGTTGAGTGATGGCAGTTCTGTGTTAATGCAACACATGAAACGCAACAGTGTGGCTCATGAATTTTGTTAACATGGGCACCAAGTCAACATGGGAAACACAGGAAGCCTTGAGGTCTCTCTTCCTGCCTTTGTCTCAAATGTACTTTTTCATGGCACCCCCCCCCCCCCCCAAACACACATCGTCAGGAGTATGATCCCGGGGTACAAAAGCACAATGTCTTCTCTATAATGTTGATATTTTTGTACACATTTAACATTTCAGCTTCATATGTAGGTATGTACTTTTTTGTATTGTTTCTTGATTCAAAATTGCCCATAAGGCATTGTGGGTTGGGTGATGTGTGAGCCCTGACAGTCAGTGTGCCATGTGTCATAGCAAAATAACAATCCCATTCAAGGTGATTTTATTTATTTATTTTTCAGCACATAAAATAAAACCTTATGAAAAACAAGATTTAATTAATTTAATAAAATGTATTATTTTCAATTACATATGCTGACTAGTATAAACACTAATAATAAAAAAACACTGGGAATCTGATCTCTCGCTCTCTCTCTGGCAAAACAAGTTTAAAAGTTGTGAACTCAGAACAGTCCCTCACTTCCACAGTGATTTTGTGCACTGAATTGGATTAATTACATTAGGCTGTAAAGAAGAAATGGAGGGGGGGTCCGCAATGGGGGGCACTTTATTATTTGTGAGCCACTCGACCGAAAGTAGGCTGTTGCATCCAAAAATGAGCTTTTTACACAGTCAGACAGAATAGGCCCAAAGCTGCAAAATGCAGCAAAAAGTTTGTCAATACCTTAAACTGACCGAGCAAGCCCGAGCTGATTAGTTTGCTCGTTTCAGATCTTCCTTAGCAACTAGCCTTCATTGTTTACGAGCCTGTCGTCTTTATAACCTTTATTTTATTTGCTGAAATGGCATGGAAGCTCATTTTAATATCAAAACAGTATCCAAAATGGAAAGACTACTTCACGGCCGTTCTTCTAATGTATGGATTATAGTGTGTCTTATACCGAACTCGGTGAATAATTGCAACAAAAACCAGTAAGTTTTGCTACTGTTTTTATCTAGTTTTATGAGGGTACTCACCAGAAAAATGGGGGGGAAAAATACATTTTTAGTGAGTTTTAGTCGATTTCACTTGAGCAAATGATAGTTGAATACAGTAGGCCCTCGTTATTCACGGGGATTTGGTTCCGGCCCTTCCCACGAATGAAGATAATTCGTGAGTTCTGTGCCTGGAAGTAAAACCCCATGTATCATATTAGATGTCAGAATGATCAACCAGAAGTAAAATACTATGTATCTATTACATACTCTACAATATGCTTCCTAAACACATTCTATCGACAGTCTTACTCATTAATACAGTTTTAATGTACTAAAATGTAGTCATGGGTCAGAAAAACTTTTTAATTGTTACTGTTGTATTTATTGATGATAAAATATAAACATTATACAGCATATACTGTTGTAAAGCACGAGTATTAAAGTCTTTTAATGTTTAGAATGTTTGTGTGTGAGATTTTATGCTCTGTAGCTTGTTTAACAAACGATACCAAAAGGATAAACTTGCTTCATGTCCTTTTAAATCGAACGTGACGTCTCCAAGATGGCGCTGCCCAGAGGGCGATGTTGCAGAGTTCTCAGTCAAATTGTTTGTTTTAATTTGTTTTGTATACAGACGCTCCCCGACTTGCGTTAATCCATTTTACGGTATATAAAAAAGTTATATAGCGTGTTAAGACATCGTCACTGTGATCTTTGTGTTTACACTGTTTTGCACACTTTTGTAACCCTAAGCAAATATCAATCAGAAGTGTAAGCCTACTAGCATGGGTGCAAGTCTCGTACACAGATCAATTAACTATCTGCTCAGATTGGCACAATCTTTATATTTATTATCTTTTAGTAGAATCCTAAGAGTGTATATTTATTTTTATATTAATATTCATTCGGATTTGTACTGTTCTTTGTATGCATCTCTTGAATACAGTTTACTTACACAAAAAAAAGAACTCTCCGCTTTGCTGGGATTCACATGGCAGGCTGTGTTCTAAACAAGTTCAATGGCATCCTTGTAACTTGAAAGACCGGAAGTCTGTATATTGATTGGCTGTACAATAAAGCACACCCGTTTTTATCGCCACTCTGTGTCCTGTATTTTTGGATCCGGCTGAATGTTCCTGGCGTGAAAATGCAGGACACAGAGTGGAGATGAAAAACGAGTGTGCTTTATTGTTTACAGGGAAGGCACTAGAGCACGGGGAAATCGTAGTCACTGTTAGAGATGCAGAGAAACATGGAAATCAAACTAAAGCGGGAACTGGTGGAGCACAGAGATGAGATCCAGAGAGATCACAGGGAAGAGGGAAAATCTAGGACCGGGAGGAACGCTGCTAGTCTTTATAGCCCGTGATTAAGTGGAATCAGGTGTATGTGTTTAGCACTCCACCTATGAGTGCCAGCCACACCCCTCTTCAACGCGCACAGAGAGAGAGAGAGAGAGAGAGAGAGAGAGAGACGTAAAAACCAGAGTCTCACAACACAGACCATAACAGTGTACTGTATTCAATAATTTTTTCTTCACTTAATTTGCGGACCTGTGGTATGAGTTACGGTACTGTTAACTTCTGTTCAAAAGACGGAACGGTTTCAGACCATTTACATTATTTGTAATGGGAAAAGCGGATTTGGAATTCGACCAAATCGGAATTCGACCAGCCATCTGGAACGGATTAAGTTTGACACCACTGTATTATGTTTGGAACCAAGGCCACTATATTTGTATAGTGTATATTAGTTTTATTTGTGGGTGCACTAGACAGATACACACATGGATAGACAGACAGGTAAGTAGATAAATAGGCACTAGTTATGGAGAATACAAACTTTCTTCTTATACTGTATGCTTGTGTTTATCTCTGAATTTTAGATGCCCCACCCATCGACAGAGAGGAGTTGTTTGTTCAGAAACTGCGCCAGTGCTGTGTTCTCTTTGACTTTGTGACCGATCCTCTCAGTGACCTCAAGTTCAAGGAGGTGAAGCGTGCTGGACTGAATGAGATGGTGGAGTACATCACACACAATCGTGAAGTAGTTACGGAATGCATCTACCCTGAGGCTGTCATTATGGTGAGGGCACAAAAGCACCCACGTGCCCATCCTGACATAATCACCAAATTGTTTCATGCCTGTATATTAGTAGCATTCTGTGCCACTTATGCTTACAGAAATTAGACAGTTGTTCTCCATCACTTCAGGTTTCTTCTCTTCCTCATTTTATTTTGAACAGGACAGTAAGTTGTTGCAGTTCACTGATTGTCATCTAGTCACTTAAAGTAGGTACTGGCACTGACGCATGATGCATTCGGGAATTATGACACAGCTCAGAATGACAGCTGAAAATAGTCAAACTTCAACCTGCAAATGCAGCCTTTGCAACCAAATAATGCTAAATAAATTTAATTTTGTTAAGTTTATTTCACTCTTGTTCTAGTGGTACCAAATTCAGCCATGTTCATAGAAAAATAACATTTCGATTTTAGACCGAGTTTGTGTTCATTTTTCACCAACCTTGATTAGAGCATCTTTGTTTTGATGAGATCTCAGGTGCACTGCACCCAGGTTGCAAGGCATCGTCCCCAAAATTGGCTCGCACGTTGAGAAGATATGACACACGTGGTTTAAACAATTACTATATTCAGCAGTGAATCTCCAGCCATACCCGGTTTATCAGGTATATTTAGCCGGTTTATTTATTTATTTTTTGAAAACTTCGTTTATAAATATCCCCAAGAAGATTTCCGGTTCTTTAAAAATCAGTAGAATATAACCCCTCCAAACTAGGTAGCAAAATTTAGCGATTTTTATCTAGTTTAAAACGAAATTTGAATTGAAGCTCAAGAATAAATGAACTTGATGCATCAGGCAACTCAATTTGCGAGTACCCCTCAAAAAAAGTGGTATTGACCATCACATGCCAAGATAGCCGCCACCATGATGGACGTGTGTGAACAGGATACGGTCATTTCTGATCTATTTATTCCATACCTGGGTGAGTAATATATATTTCTACAATCAGAATACAACCTTTTGTTTTATGTAAAATGTTCCAGGGTTTTGTTTTGTTGAAATCTTGCAAGAAATATAGACTTCGACTCTAAATTGATTGGGTCACTTGGCTCACTGGTTAAACATGAACGGAATTGGCACTTCTGGCTTCGGGCAGATTTTTATTGAATTTACGGGTATTAATTTCAAAATCAACAGATAGGACATGCTTTTCAGATGTAAATTAAGACTCCTACTTAGTATGAGGCTATTTAAGAGTGTTTTGATGGAGAAATATTTACCTACATTATAAGATAATGCATACATTTCTGTCTAAAATCAGCTGCTGCATGTGTACTCTCGGCAAGGGGTCCCCAACCTTTTTATCACTGCGGACCAGTGAATGTTTGACAATTTGGGGGGGGGTCATAGATTGTTATGATGTTATAACAATCAAGATATTATTAATACAAGATGCATACAATAGAAGATATTATTATTCATAATAAGCACTCCATGAATGCTATTTTTCAACAGCTGAAATAAAGTTGTTTGGGAAGTATAGCTTGAACTTTTCTTAAAAAAAAAACAAAACAAAAAAAAACACAACCACAGGTGACAGTGCACCAGCGGGGAGTGTGAAGGCCCAGTCTCACCCAAAATCCCCGCTATTATTTGAAACATGTCCAACTTGCCTCTGCTCATGTGCCGCCCCCTTGTGGGTTACATTTTAGCGCTCAAATGACCGACATGTAACCGAGAGAATCCGGTCATTTTTCAAAAATAAAAATTGTTCAGACTCGGATAATAAATAAAAACGGAAATAATGAATTATTTCTTCTGCGGACCGGTACCAATTGAGCCGCGGACTGGTGATTGGGGACCCCTGCTCTCGGCCACTGCCCCAGTCACCCAAGGTAGAATGATAATCATAATCAATAGTAGGATTGTTTATTCATATGAGCCATTTCTTTTCCCAGTGAATGAAGAGTACAATCTTCTGAAAAGATTACTACTTATTACAATACTCTGAATTTTCCAAAATGATTATGTATTAGGCTTTTCCAACATTTTGCCATTTAACATGTTTAACCTCCTTCACAGATAAAACTATGGTCGATAGCCTAAAACCAATGGTTACAATGGAATAAGTAGGTCATTTTACTGTAGAAACAAAGGTTTCGAGCTATTGGCTTGGCTGGTTGAGGCTCACTGGATTTTCAAAATTTGACGATTTTCTGCATTTTTGTCAATTTCCACTGGTCTGACCCTCTTTAAACCCCAAACCATGGTAGCTAGCCCAAAACTGATGCTTCCAATGGATTAAGTAGGTATTTTCCCCATGGAAACAAAAGTATCAAGGTATTGACTTGGTTAAATAATGAATTTTCAAAGATTGGTTATTTTTTCCCATGGTGTCAACTGCAGTTTGAGGCATTTTTGAGAGACAAAAACTTCAAAAGTGAGAAGAACTGGCCTCCTTAAAAATTAGTGTGGTTTAGTCTATCCCATTATCTTGGATAATAGCATAAAGGGGCTTTTCATATGTCTAATTTTAAAATAGGAGTGTCTAAAAATGCCATTTTTCTCAATTTGGTGCCTCCATAATTTTGAAAAAAAAAAAAAAAAAAAAAATTGAAATGGCTTTTACGGCAAAACCTATCACCTGAGAGACCCGAGACTCCATAATACAGAACCAGGTTATAGAAATGGCAATAAGTATTTGTAGAAAGTAATAATTCTTGTTTCATGGTCTCCTCAATAGTGTTCCAAATGATGTCCGAGCCAGGAGCTTGAAGCGGGGGTAACAGAACAGGCCATCTCGGAAACCATTCAAGATAATTCTATGAAATTTGGACTGTTAATTTGTAATGGTCAACCCAACAAATAGAACCTAAAACCAACAATTTATGATTACTTTCTTTTTTTGGTGCCGGTACCTATTTTATAGCTTATCATTAAATAACCTTTTAGTGTCTGCAATTAATCATGGAGGACACATACACAAACACACTTTAACTATCTTTTTGTGAAGTAGCACATTGTCCAGAAAAAAAATTCTCTTTAATTCAAATAAATGTATTCAGAGAAATACAAATTCCTCGATAAGTGAAATCCAAATGTTTTCAGTCCGTTTTGGTATTACAGTCGGCCCCCAACTTACGAAATTAATCCGTTCCAGAGCCCTTTTCGTATAGTGTGGATTTTGTAAGTAGGGGTTGCATTTTACATGTTAAACACCTATTTCGTTCCAAGGCTCCAGTCTTTGGACTGGATAAACCCCATAAACCCTTTAAAAATGATAAAAGTACACCAATTTTGTATGAAATGTGTTAAAAATAAAAGAAAATTATTTATCAAATCATTTAAACATTTTACCAT
Organism: Plotosus lineatus; assembly: GCA_024760905.1. Taxonomy (NCBI): domain Eukaryota; kingdom Metazoa; phylum Chordata; class Actinopteri; order Siluriformes; family Plotosidae; genus Plotosus; species Plotosus lineatus. The sequence continues at coordinate 16,773,800 of CM045736.1, read as the reverse complement.
TATTAAATCCGGGGATTTCGTACACGGGGTCTTTGTAAGTTGGGGGCCGACTGTATAGTGCAAGTTTTATGCATGGGGGCAGCGGTAGCCTGGTGGTAAGGTCGGCTGGATCACTGGTCCTAAGGTTGGGGATTCAAGTCCCACTCTCTACAGGGTTGTCACTGCCCCCCCCCAGTTCATTTAACTGGGTTATAAAATCCCGGCCATGTCTCTCACTGTCTATAGTGAGAGGCATGTAAAAGAACCATTGCTCACTTTCGTAAAGAGTAGGCTGCATAGTCGTCAGCATGTTTCTGCCCCTTGTTAAAGGGTTGTGTCAGGAAGGGAATCCGACGTAAAAACCTATGCCAAATCAATCGTGCGAATCATCAATATGACTATGAAGATGGATGCAGATGATTCGCTGTGGTGACCCCTGAAGGGAACAGCCAAAAGGAAAAATGCAAGTTTTATGCATGGATAAAATTCAACAAAAATAGATATATAAATATTTCAGTTTTTACAAAACTTTGACTCAAATTTTCTCAAAACTGGGTCACCGCTTGTGTGGAGACTCCAGAGTGCATCATCTGAAGATGCATACCATATTTTCAGACTATACGTCACTCTGGAATACAAGTCGCATTGGCCAAAAAAAAATGCATCAATAAAGAAATAAACATACATAAGTCGCACTGACTATAAGTTGCAAACTCATGGAAACTGTCTACCTTGGCCTGGAAATCTGCTGGCAGTTTTTGTGATGTTGTGGTCCTCGATCTGATAAGCGGGGTGGTTGCGTTGCATGAAGCGGTAACACCAAGAAAGTCCTCACGCAAAGTTATTTCTATTCATCTCCTTGACAATTACCTGGGTGGCGACGCAACTGCACCTTTGACAAGCGTCTCCCTGCAGCATGTTGCTCAAGCACCCATGTGCGAGCTCGTTCCTCTAGCTGTGGCCATTTAGCTTTTAGCTTGCAATTAGTGGGGTTTTTTTTTTTTTTTTTCATTTCAGTAATAATAATCTCCGCCTTTCTCCAGTCCCTCACAAGTTTCTCGTTCACTCCAAACTTTCTTTCTGCTGCTCGATTACCATTTTCTGCTGCATATTTCACTACTTGCAGCTTGTAATCTGCAGAATAGAATTTTCTTTTTGGGGCCAATTCTTCAGTGGTACAGGATGAACAGGAACTGGTAACCAAGCCAAGAGTGCCCTCTTGTGGTTGTGAGTGTAAAAAAAAAAAAAATCACAAACGTGAATTTATATTTATTATGACGAACAGAATCATATGTAGTAATTTCACATATAAGTCGCTCTGGAGTAGAAGTCACACCTTCAGCCAAAGTATGAAAAAAAAAGTGTGACTTGCAGCCTGGAAAATACGGTATGTTCTGTACAGATGCTCCCTGACTTGCGTTCATTCGTTTTATGTATTTTTCGATTTTACGTTTAAAAAAATTGTCAAATTTTGAGTTTAGCGTGCTCTCTGTAGTACAAGACGTACCTACGTAGTATGCTGACGCAATGATGTAATGACGCTGCGTCCATTGTTTACAAACGACAGACTGAACGTGCCCCTTCTTCTTCCCAGCTCACTGCGTGTTACCCTTGTGTTAAGACATCGTCTCTGTGATCTTTGTGTTTACACTGTTCTGTGGTCTTTTGCAACCCTAAGCAAATATGGTTGGTCAGAAGTGTAAGCCTACTAGTGATAGTGTTAATCAGAAAAAGCGGCAAGTCATCTCGTTAGAAACGAAGACGACGATTATCAAGAAAATTGATGCTGGTGAAAAACACGTAAATGTTTCACGTTTCTTCCAAATGGCTCCGTCGACCATCAGAACCATTTACAAGCAGAAAGATAGCATCACAGAGCATGTTAAAGGTTATATTTGATACTGTATTTGATGAGTGAATTAGATTAAAATTTATTATTTGATATTTTACAAAGTTATGTTCATAATTGATTTAGGGGTGTTTTATGAGATACGGTAATGGTATTTATGGATGTATAGTACAGTACGAACATCATGTGTCACTGGAACATACAGTAACAACTTACGTTTTTTTTTTCACCCTACGTTCGGCCATCTGGAACCGAACTAAAACGTAAGTTGGGGAACGTCTGTATTCTAGTATCGTTATACTCATGTAATATGGTGAGCTAATGTGGATAATATGTTTAAGGTCAAGAATGTGTTTTTATATAGAGTCCATATTTATATTTAATTTGTATTTTATTCACTTCATAGCTGTTTACACTAGACGCTGCTTCTGATACTCTAAAACTAAGTTTCAAGTATCAGAAGCAGAGTCTAATGTAAACAGAAAAAGAAAATGCACATTGCAATGAATATTACAGCAGTAAATGTTGCTTTTATCCCCCACATGAAAATAGGTGGAAAAAATACTGATGATTGTGGAACATTACAGGACTGTCCATTATGTTCTGTCTCAGTTTTACATGGAATGATCTTTTTTCAATTGCACCAGATTACAGAAATATTTTGCATAACAATTCTGTTTTTGTGGAAATATGAATAATTTTTGTAATACTTAAACATGGTCCTGTAAGGTATTGCCTCCTTCCCAAAGAATGTTTGTCTTTTCCCTTAAATTATACTCACAAGGGGAACCCTTCACTGATTTATCATAAAGATTGCTATGTGTAGTCAGTCTCTTAAACCTGACCTGTCTCTGTCATGGTTAAAATATGGAAACAATAAGAATAATAAGCGCGTTAAAGGTTGTTTGTGTAAAAGAGTAAAACTCTGAACGGTTTTAAAAACATGACTTCATTTAAAGCTGTTGTACTCACTAAGCAGAATGTACACAGCAATCTGTCATGTCCAAGTCATCAGCTTCTTGTGCTTAATCCGGGGTTGCGTCAGCCGCTGCTGAAGCAGTGAGGACCAGACGTCCTTCTCCCAACCTGCTTCCTCAAGCTCTTCCAGGGGAATACTAAGGCATACTAACACCAACCGAGAGACAGTTCCAGCGTGTTCGAGGTCGACCCTAGGGTGTCTTCCTGGCTGGACATGCCCAAACCACCATACCTGGCAGGCAGTCTATTGGGCAGATGCCCAAGTCACTTCAACTGGTTCCTCTCAAGGAGCAGTGGTTCTACTCTGAGCTCCTCCCAGTTGGCTGAGCTTCTCTCAGAGAGGGTTCTCTAAGGGAGTACCTAGTCGCCCTGTGCAGAAAGCTCATTTTCAGCTGCCTTTTTTTTTTTTTTGTCCTACCTAAAGCACGTGATCATAGATGAGGGTTGAAATGTAAATCAACTGGTAAATTGAGAGCTTTGCCTTCTGGCTCAGCTCCCTCTTCGCCATGATTGACCGGTACAGGCTCCACTTTACAGCAGAGGCTGCAGCGAATCGCCGCTCCATCCTGACTTTATTTGGGACCATGACCCCGAGATACTTGAACTCCTCCACTTGGAGTAGGACCTCATTTATGATCTGGCGGTTGCGTTCCACCGAGGTTCCACTTTGGACTTCTAGGTACTGATTCTTATCTCCGCCACTTCACACTCCGCTAAGAATTGTTTCAGAGAGTTCCTGGTTTGATAAAGCCCCAGGGACAAGATCCTATGACCACCAAACCTGAACGCCTCGGCTGAGACTAGAATTTCTATCCATAAATATTATGAAACAGAAAACAACCTTGATGAAGTCAAGTTGATGAAGTCCAACCCTCACTAGAAATTAATTCCACATGTTTCCGATGTGGATCAAGGCCTGGCTCCGGTGATACAGAGACCAAATGGCCCATAGCAATGGGTTCAGTATACCATATTCCTGAAGCCCACCCCACAAGAAAGCTTGAGGGAACGGTTGAAAACCTTTTCCAATTATGTATTATTTTTATTGTATTATTGAATTGTTTGAATCATTAAGCTTTCTAATAATGTTTTCTTTTTTTTTGGCTGTAGTTTTCTGTTAACCTATTTCGGACGCTGCCTCCTTCATCTAATCCTACTGGTGCAGAATTTGATCCCGAGGAGGATGAGCCGACACTAGAGGCAGCTTGGCCCCACTTACAGGCAAGTGTAGCTCCCTGTACCACCTCTGTACAACACTGTGTAAATAGGTTTGTAGGTTGCTCTGTCAATAATGTGCCACTTAATTTATCCCAGAGAGAATCGTAGGAACAGTGTTGCTCTATGTACTTAAAGTGTGGCTGCCCTTCAAAATGGGGATCTGACAGTGATGGTTTCTATGACTGTGATTAAAATTTAAAAGGAACCCCAGTTTTCAAATATATGACTTTTTTCTTGTGCTGTTTGTTATTGATCTTTTAGCTAGTGTATGAATTCTTCTTACGGTTCTTGGAGTCACCTGATTTCCAGCCTAATGTTGCCAAAAAATACATTGACCAAAAGTTTGTCTTGTCTGTGAGTAGCCGTTTCGATACACTTGTTCACAAAGTGGGATGATGTTTCTGATGTTTTAAAGGTTTATGAAATGATATATGAAATGTAGTTTTATTTTGCTTTGAGCTCATATACCTTCAGTATCACTTTAATTTGACAAACACACAAATGCCTCATGCAGCTGCTTGAGCTGTTTGACAGTGAAGACCCCAGAGAGCGGGACTTCTTGAAAACAATTCTACATAGGATTTACGGCAAATTTCTGGGACTTCGAGCCTACATCCGCCGACAGATCAACAACATATTCTATAGGTAACATTCACAGACACACGCATGCATATACATCATTATTTGAGTCTCGAGATTTAAGGGATTTGTATATTTTGATTGACATTTCAATGCAATGTTGGGTTGAAATTGCAATGTGGGTTTTCTTCCTATTTGGTGTGTGATCTCGTTGCAGGTTTATATATGAAACGGAGCATCACAATGGCATTGCAGAACTTTTAGAAATTCTAGGAAGGTGAGTGCAGGCATTAAATATGTTGCAGTGCCATATGAGGCCTAAGGGTCATTCTGCTCTGTTTGGAATGGAACTGAGGTTGTATGTCACCTAACCAGAACATATATTATTTTCTTCCCACAGTATAATTAATGGTTTCGCCCTGCCATTGAAAGAGGAGCATAAAATGTTCTTGATTAGAGTGCTTCTGCCACTGCACAAAGTGAAGTCACTCAGTGTTTATCATCCTCAGGTATTTTTTTTAAATTACTGAACGCTTTTTTCTGAACTGTTGCTAAAATACTGTGTGTCTTAAAACTATACATGACAGTTTTGTACAAGCTATGAAGATATTACTGATTCAATTATAGAACTTAAGATAAATCTTTGCTGCTAATTACACAGTTTAGGTCATTCACATAACACATATTTTAATATACAATGCACACACTATTTACTTTCTGTGTTGGCTGAAAAAAATACAAACTCTCTGCTCATCTCCATGTAAAATTAGTCACAAGACTTTTTCTTACTTTCCTCAGCAATGTGATGGCGAGAAAGCAAAGTAGACAACTGGCTCTATAGAATTTACTGAATCAGAGATGAAAGAGTGAAAACAAACAGTTTGATAGAGTGGGGAATAAAGAGATTTTCATAAGAGAGTATTTGGAGATATGGAATAGAGTGAAACGTGAGCTGAACTTGATGTTTAACTATGAAGTTGCAGGTTTCTTACTTCAAAGTTGTGTTTATAGTATCTTTGGAAAAATATTGATTAATATAAAACAGTAGCATCAGTGATGATACATTTGTGTTTCACATGTTTTACGTTGTATGTATCAAAAATCTTTAAATAAGTACCGGCAAAAACCCCCAAATCAAATTGATATTCTTGTATGTTTTAGTGTCATAGAGCCATCTCTAAGTGATCTTTGTGAACATAATAGTACAGACGCTCCCCGACTTATGTTTTTAATTGGTTCCGGACGGCCGAACGAAAGTTGTTACAGTGATGTGTGACGTATGACACTCATACTGTACAAAACATCCATAAATACCATCACCGTATCTCATAAAACACCCCCAAATCAATTATTATCAACATAACATTGTAAAATAATATCAATTATATCAACATTAATTTCAAATAAATTAAATTCAAGCAAAATAAATTTAAATTGATAAATTTTAATCAAATTCACTCAAATACATCAAATATAACCTTTAACATTCTCAATGATGCGATCTTTCTGCTTGTAAAAATGGTTCCGATGGTCACATGACATGAACCTGAGCCAACTCACTTTACATGAAGCTTAAAACAGCCAATCAACGCTTACAATATGTGAGGCGCTCAATACCGAAAATAGTGCACTTGCTGAAAGTAGTTTACTTGCTTGAAACAAAGTGCGGGTTATACGGACTTCTGGTCTTTTAAGTGCGCAAAGGCGCCGTTGAACTCGTTTAGTACTCAGCCTGCACTGATGTGAATCAGCAGAGCAGGGAGTTCTTTTTCTTGGAATCATTTGACAACTCTTTTTGCTGAACTGAGTATGCATGGTAGATTGTGCCAATCCAAGCAGATAGTTAATTCATCTGTGTATGAGACTTGCACCCATGCTAGTAGGATTATGCTTCTGACCAACCATATTTGCTTTGGGTTACAAAAGTCCGCAAAACAGTGTAAACACAAAGATCACAGAGACGTCGTCTTAACACAAGAGTAACACGCTATTTAACTGATATATATAATATATATTTGAATATTTTAGTACACTAGTCCCTCGTCTGAGCCTATTCGCTCAGAGATTTCTTTCGGTGTCTTACCCTCTTGCTTGAGGGTGTCAATGATGGCCTTCTGGACAGCAGTCAGGTCGGCAGTCTTACCCATGATTGCGGTTTTGAGTAATGAACCAGGCTGGGAGTTTTTAAAAGCCTCAGGAATCTTTTGCAGGTGTTTAGAGTTAATTGGTTGATTCAGATGATTAGGTTAATAGCTCGTTTAGAGAACCTTTTCATGATATGCTAATTTTTTGAGATAGGAATTTTGGATTTTCGTGAGCTGTATGCCAAAATCATCAGTATTAAAACAATAAAAGACCTGAAATATTTCAGTTGGTGTGCAATGAATCTAAAATATATGAAAGTTTAATTTTTATCATTACATTACAGAAAATAATGAATTTTATCAGAATATGCTAATTTTTTGAGAAGGACGTGTGTGTGTGTGTGTGTGTGTGTGTGTGTGTGTGTGTGTGTGTGTATATGTGTATATATATATATATATATATATATATATATATGTATATATATATATAACTGAAGTGGAAAGGAGGGGCATGTTCAGGTTCATTTGTAAACAATGGACGCAGCGTCATATTGTCATTACGTCACCGTCTAAACTCAAAATTTGACTTTTTTTTTCCCAAAAAAAAAAAAAAATGTAAAAGCGAAAAAACGTAAAACGGATGAATGTAAGTTGGGGCGTGTCTGTCTTCATTTTTGTTCCGGTTTCAAAAATATTGAGACTTGAGTGTATCCGCAACAGATACCACATGATGCATATATTTATAAATGCTTAAGTAAGGTGTTTGGCAATTCAATACAATGCAGTTTTTATTTTAAATATCACATTAATGCATTGGGAGTAACAAAGTGCGAGTTTTATGGTAGTAAAGAGTACAGTTTTTGAGATACAATACTTGGAAAACTGTAACTCGTACTGTTTTTGACAATTCAATACTCCTGAATTGGCATTTTTGGAACCCATTTTTTCATAAATTTACTTTTTAAATTGACGTTGAGGTATTTGTTTTGCATATGGAAAAATGCAAATTTGTGGAATTTATGGTCGTATTCTATGTTTTCGGCCATAACTTTATGAAACTGCTGATGTCTACTTCCAGTTCATATTTCTGGTAAATATTTCAAACTTTATTCTGTTGTTGAGAGTAGGATCAACCTCCCCTGACTAACCTATACAGACGCTCCCCGACTTACGTTCATCCGTTTTACGTTTTTTCGATTTTACGGGGTTTTTTTTTTTCCTTTCAAAAAAAAAAGTCCAATTTTGAGTTTAGATGTGCCTACGTAGTACACTAAGATATATATATATATATATATATATATATATATATATATATATATATATATATATATATCAGTTATATAGTATTACCCTTGTGTTAAGACGTCATCTCTGTGTTTACACTGTTTTGTGGACTTTTGTAACCCTAAGCAAATATGGTTGGTCAGAAGTGTAAGCCTACGAGCATTGGTTCAAGTCTCGTACACAGAGATGAATTAACTATCTGCTCAGATCGGCACAATCGTTATATTTATCTTTTAGCAGAATCCTAAGAGTGTGTACTTATTTTTATATTAATATTCATTAGGATTTGTACTTGTTCTTTGTATGCATCTCTTGAATAAAATTTACTTACTTACTTACTTACACAAAAGAGCTCTCCGCTTTTCTGGGAGACTGCAACAGTGCAGGCTGTGTTCTAAACGAGTTAAACGGCACTCTTGTGCACTTAAAATACCAGAAGTCTGTATAAACCCACAGCAAGTACACTACTTTCGCTAGTACACTACTTTTATTTTTATTGAGCGCTTCACAGCGTTGATTGACTGTTTTAAGCTTCATGTAAAGTAACTCGGTATAAATAAGTGACTTATTTGAAATTAATGTTAATATTATTTGATATATTTGATATTATTTTACAATGTTACGTTTATAATAATTGATTTAGGGGTGCTTTATGAGATACTGTTATGGTATTTATGGATGTATAGTACAGTATGAGTGTCATACGTCATACGTCACTGTAACAACTTACGTTCACTTTCAACTTACGTTTTTAATTGGTTCCGGACGGCCCAACGTAAGTTGGGGAGCGTCTGTACATACATGGACACCACAAAAAAAAAGTTAAGGATATTTGGAAATTTTCTAGATTTTTTTTTGGTTTTGTGAATTGGCCTTAATTTCAGCTTTTTATTGACAAATATCCTTAACTTTTTTTGTGTAGTGTATATGTGTATATAATATCAATGGATACATATTCAGTGCTATAAAGTGTTATAATAACAATTAAACGTTTAAAAAAATTCATAATGTGTAAATAAAATATAAATACACACACATACAGACGCACGCACACGCAGATGTGCTTGCACGCACTCAGATGCACACCTCACAAAAATGTAAGTAGTTTTGATGGGAGTTTTTGGAATGTTTTTTTTTTTTTGTTTGTTTGTTTGGTTTTGTTTTCGGCTGAAGTCTCACAGGATAATGAGTGAGTCTCCCGTGGGAGCGTTTTCCAACACACCCCCTAAAGACTCCAAGAATGGTGGGTACTCTCAGCTGTCATTTGTTGCATAAGCACAAACAGCCAGGACTCGTTCCCCCACTCGAAGGCGGAGGGAAGCTACCCTTTCGTATGTCGGGCAGAACTCCAATGTGTGTGCATCGACATGGGGAGTAACAAGGATGCCCATGCCGGCTCGCCGCCTCTCCACATGAGCAACTCCAGAATGGAATAAGGTCTAGTCCCTCCGAGATGGGTGGTTGAGATGAGTCCAACTATAGCTATTCGTTATCTCTCCATCTCTTGCACCAGCTCAGGCTCGTTCCCCACCAGAGAGGTGACATTCCATGTCCCAAGAGTCGGTAGCCAAGGATCGGTCTGACAGAACCCATGCCTTTGGCTGCTACCCAACTCGAACTGCACTTGACCCCTATCGCCCCTCCTGCAGGTGGTGGGTCCATGGGAAGGCAGACCCATGTCTCCTTTTCGTGCTGGGCTCGACTGGCTCCCTGGATAGAAGTCCGACCATCATGCTCTCGCCTTCGACCTCCACTCCCCAGCCCTGGGTTTGGGGGAGTGGGGGCAACCTATCTGACCCGCGTCCTGGCAAGGGAAATAGTGTCCCTGTTTTTTGTTTCTTCAACATATAGAGGTCTTTAGAACCGAGTTATGGAATATCCAGCGATATTTTTGATGTTTGTCTGATCAGGCTATTCCCACATTGCTGATGCTTATGTACCTAGCGTTGCTCGTATACACTTTAACATGTATTGCTTAATTCGTATGAACTACAGAATCAATGCTGTTTCACATAGACGCAGTGTTGAATCGTTAGATACTCATTCATATCCTTCAGAGTGTCATTCATATTCACAAGGAAAAGCAAGACATTTATAACTAAAAAAGGGCTGTAACACCAGGGAGGTACGAGAGTAAATCATATTGTGTCGTTACATTTTTTTTTTCTGCATTCAGATTTTCTCAATTCAAAATCATCTGTTCTGTGCTACTAAATTTTTGCTCTGATATGTCAAATATAGCTTTAAGGACTCAAAGTGACACAGTATTTTTATTTTAATTAATCAGCCTTAATTAATATTTTAAAAATCTGGTAAGGATCTTTTTACCTTTCCTACAGCTGGCCTACTGTGTGGTCCAGTTTTTGGAAAAAGATAGCAGTCTCACTGAACCAGTAAGTACGACACCCTTTACAGCTCTAATTGTTTTTGTAGGACATTTTTTTTTATTCGGAATGTACATTTTTAATGATTTTATCATCTAGGATGACTCTGTATATTTTAATATCCAGGTTATAATGGGTCTCTTGAAGTTCTGGCCCAAGACTCATAGTCCTAAAGAGGTGATGTTTCTGAATGAGCTGGAGGAAATACTGGATGTCATCGAGCCTTCAGAGTTTGTAAAAGTTATGGAGCCTCTCTTTAGACAGCTGGCAAAGTGTGTATCAAGTCCACACTTTCAGGTGGGGTATGTTTCTGTGGGTAATACTGTGCATGGTATTCTACTTGCTTCGTGTCCTGTGGATGAAATGTAATTTTGTTGACGTTTTGGTTATTTTATGAGTACAGTTGTACCTCACCTTACGAAATTAATCCGTTCCAGAGCCTATTTCTTAACCTGGATTCTTCATAAATTGAATCGCATTTTACATGTAAAACGTGTAAATAGTTCCAAGGCCCCCAATACCCCCCCCCAAACCCTTTAAAAATTATAAAAGCATACTTTTAAAATCTCCTTCCGCTTCAATATCATACCGATGATAGACGGTTTGGCCATATTCCTTTGCAATATCACTCAACCGTATGCCACGAGCTCACTTCTTCTTTTCACTTGCACCGCGTGTGTGTGTTGACCATGTCTTCTTAGCAGAGTTATAATCTTACAAATGTTCATGCAAGGTTAACAGCAATGAGCCCCCTCAAAAATCTCATGAAGCAACAGTAACTCTGTCCTTTACAGGAAAAGCATTATGGGAGATGCAGCTCTATAATAGCCAAATGGGAGGGAGCTACATCATCCATTCTAGCCAATGGGAGGCCAGCTGGGTGGGATGTTGGAAGATAGTTATGGGAGCACAGCTCGTGCATTGTTTGAATTGTGTGTTTGGTGCATTTCGTAAGGAGAACTTGTTTCGTATACAGAGACAAAAAATTTTGGAAAATGTTTTTCGTAACCTGAATTTTTAGTTTGCTGGGACTATCGTAAGGTGAGGTACCACTGTATATTAATTTTGTAGTCATTTCACATCCTGCATCTTGCTTTTATTTTGGATAATAATCTACTTTGCAGGTCTATTTGGGAAAACTACTAACAGTTTTCTTGTTCAACCTATAGACTAAACTACGATTTATGGAAGGGGAAGCCTTGAATCAAACATTGATTAACTAAGAGATGTTATTCACACAAGTCTTAACAAAAAGGTCTCTTTATGCTTCAGGTTGCTGAGAGAGCACTGTATTACTGGAACAACGAGTATATTATGAGTCTGATTAGTGACAATGCTGCCAAAATCCTCCCAATTATGTTCCCTGCTCTTTACAAGAACTCAAAAAGTCATTGGAACAAGTAAGGAACCCATATAAATTGCAATACAGTAGGCCCTCGACATTCGCGGGGGTTCAGTTCCGAGCCCTCCCGCAAATCGAGATAATCCGCGAGTTATATACTCGGAAGTAAAACCCCATGTAACACGTCACATGCCGAATGAGCAGCCGGAAGTAAAATACTATGTATCTACTACATGCGTTAAAATATGCTTCTTAAACACATTCTATAGACAGTCTTACTCATTAATACGGTATTAATGTAGTAAAATATAGTCATGATTAAGAAAAACATTTCAATTTTTACTATTACTTTTATTGATGATAAAATATAAACATCATAAAAGACATAAACATACTGCATATACTGTTGTAAAGAACTCGTTTTAAAGTCTTTTTCAATTATTATTCCAGTACAGTACCTAAGTTAATTCTGAGAATGTTTGTGCGTGAGATTTTATGTTCTGTAGCATGTTTAACAAATGATACCAAAAGGATAAACTTTATTACGCTTCATGTCCTTTTACATTGAACTTGGAGTGACGTCTCCAAGATGGCACTGCCTAGAGGGCGACGTCCCGGAGTTCTCGGAGTCAAATTGTTTCTTTGTTCGTTTTAATTTGTTTTATTTGTTTGTTCATGTTTTGCACTATGCTCCTCTATAATCGGTCGACCCTACTACAGCTATTTTTAGGCGGCACGGTGGCGTAGTGGTTAGCACGTCCGCCTCACAGCAAGAAGGCCCGGGTTCGATTCCCGGCCTGGGCGTTTCTGTGTGGAGTTTGCATGTTCTCCCCGTGCTTGTGCGGGTTTCCTCCGGGTGCTCCGGTTTCCCCCGCAATCCAAAGACGTGCACTGTAGGTTAATTGGCCGTTCTAAATTGACGGTAGTTTCTCTCCTGCAGCGGCACTGGAACCCAGTCGTATCGGCACTTGCCTTTCCATTGGATTCTTCCGGTGGCGCCGAGACAGGGGGGGGACTTGCTGCTTGGGTAACAGCCTGTCCCTCATTACTCCCTACCCAGGCTCTGTGCACTGGGGAGTATCACCAGTCGGGATACTGGCCAGAGCGCAGCCATAGTCCTTCGGGACTGACGGAGGCCTACGCACACTACAGCTATGAGCAGCTTCAGCTCTGGGCAACTAAGCACACAATAACTTCTATCGTGAGCTATGCTATGCTATGGGAGCTCAATGCTAACCGCCCAGGCGGAGTTCTCAGAGGCTTGGTTAGCACTTCTGGCCATACTGCTTGAAAATGTTCAGTCGCTGCGAAACAAGATGGATGAGCTTCATACCGATAAGGCAATTATACCAGCCGGCTACACAGCCTTCATCCGCTGCAATCACAAGTGCCGGAGTCGTCGTTCGGCCCCTTCCTGCCTGGGCTTATTGCTAGCTGGGATGCGGCTCGCATTGAGCTGCCCACCATAGCATGTTAGCTCTGCTAATAGCATGTTAGCTCTGCTAATAGCATGTTAGCTCTGCTTAGTTATACACGCCCAAAGATACTCCGATCTTATAGCTGTAGTAGAGTCGACCGGTCGTAGACGAGCATAGTGCAAAACATGAACAAACAAAACAACTAATAAAACAAATGAAAAGAAACAATTTGACTCTGAGAACTCTGCAACGTTGCCCTCTGGGCAGCGCCATCTTGGAGACATCACTCCAAGTTCAGTGTAAAAGGACATGAAGAGTACTGTAATAAAGACATCACTCCAAGTTCAGTGTAAAAGGACATGAAGAGTACTGTAATAAAGTTTATCCTTTTGGTATCGTTTGTTGAACATGCTATAGAACATAAAATCTCACGCATAAACATGAACTTAGGTACAGCACTGGAATAATAATTGAAAAAGATTTTAATACAACAGTTCAGAGATAATGTCATTTCTCAGGAGAAAGTCTTATTTCTTCAGAAGAGACATCCAGCGTTTTCTATCGCTTAACCAGAGAAGACGCATAGCGTTTGAGTGGTGTAGAGCTTAACTGGTAATTAAAACATGCACAAAAAAGAGGCTAATTGACAACTTGTGCGCGAGTGAGGAAAAAGGGGCGGGACATCAGCTCAACTAAGCAGGAGAAAGGAGGACAGCCATTGGCTGAATTTAAATCACGTGCCAGTTGCTCGGCAGTCAGCGAATACTCAAACCGTGGGTGCAAAACCGCGAATAGTCAAGGGCATACTGTATTATATTGCAAAATTGCAACATGAACACAGGATTGATCATCTCATGTGTGCAACAAAGTTAAAATACATGCATGCTGATCAATATGGATGCCTTTTCTATCCTGCCAGTGCAGTTTGCTTTTCTAAAGTAACTCCTCTTTTTGATGCAGGACAATCCATGGTCTTATTTACAATGCCTTGAAGCTCTTCATGGAGATGAACCAGAAGTTGTTTGATGACTGCACTCAGCAGTACAAAGCAGAGAAACAAAAGTAAGGACTGAAGAAAACTAGAAGAAAGGAAACATGGTAGAATGAGAAAAGGCAAAAATATACACAGCCTCTTTTAAAAGTATTTAACACATAGTTTGGTTTTTTTGAATGACTGATATGAGAATGGGAGATTAGCTTTTAAATGTAAAAATTTCCAGCTAGCACTGGATATCTCCACTCAGGTTAAAGTTTAGTTTTCACCTGTGTAGACTGCATTAAGTATTAAGATTTAGAGAGCTGAGATGAGAGAAAATCATGCCATTCTGACTGTGAGAAAAGAGGGATTTCTCCATCAAAGCTATTTCAGGCACACTGTGTCTTGCCACCTTCCATGGACCCACCACATGTGGGAGGGGCAATAGGGGTCAGGTGCAATGTGAGTTGGGTGGCAACTGAAGGCATGGGTTCTGTCGGACCGATCCTTGGTTACTGACTCTGACTCTAGGGACATGGAATGTCACTTCTCTAACAGGTAAGGAGCCTGTGCTGGTGCGTGAGGTGGAGCGATACCGACTAGATATAGTGCAGCTCACCTCAACACACAGCTTGTGCTCTGCAACCACCTATCTCGAGAGAGGCTGGCCCTTATTCCATTCTGGAGTTGCTCATGGGGAGAAGCAGCAAGCCAGTGTGGGCATCCTTGTTGACTCCCTTCTCCCCCCCGTTCCCCCATCTCGTTATATTTTTGTGTGTGTGTGTGTGTGTATGTATGTATATATATATATATATATATATATATATATACACACACACACACACACACACATATATGCATACATACAGGGATCCCTCGCTACTTCGCACTTCAATTCATGTGGCTTCAGTGCATCACGTTTTCTTTTTGTTTGTTTTTTAAAAAAATATTCATCGAATTAAAAAATAAGGATGACAAGTTAAGGAAAATGCCACAAAAATAAGGCCAATTATGAAAAAACCCTAAACCAACAAAAAACAACCCAAAATCTCCCATCAAAACTAGTTACATTGTTGTGAGGTATGCATCTGAGTGTGTGCACGCGCATCTGCGCCGCGAACGTCTGTGTGTGTGTATTTATATCTTGTTTACATCTTATGCATTATTTTTTAATGTTTAATTGTTATTATAAGCATTTATAGCATTGAATATGTATTTTTTGATATTATATACACATGTACATGTGTAGTCGGGGGTGATCCTACTCATGGATTTGAATGGTCGCATGGCGATCTTGGTCTCAAATAACCGTGGAAAGTGAGGGATCCCTGTATGTATATGTATGTACATAAATTTATATTTTTTTCTCCTGCTCATTGTATATGTAGAATTGTATAGGTTCTTCAGGTGGTTTATCAATGCTTAGAGAGACCTTTCAGTTTTCTTGGCAGTTATATGCAAATCCCTGTTTCTAACACAGAGTAAACTGTTCTGTCCCCCCTCAGAGAGAAATACAAACTTAAGGAACGGGAAGAGATCTGGCATAAGATTGAACAGCTTGCGAAACAAAATCCTCAGGTATAGATTGCAAGCATCACTGCAGCACCCAGAAAATCAAAGAAATCTCATTTCTGGTGTAGATGAGGAAGGAATAAACTTAATTGATCACACAATCAGTGAAACCACATCTATGCTCACATGTTCATCTTGTACTTCATTCCTCCTGCCACTGAAAATCATTTATTTACTGATTTATGCTGTAAGGCTGTCATTTTGAAATGAGACCAAAATCATGAAGTTGAAACATAAATCTATCCTCTGGTGACCTAGCAAGGTTAATGTTAATACTTTGTCATGGTTTTTGTGGCAACTGGAACCATTAGACTGATGCCTAAATAGTGTTTTAACCCTCACAGTGCCCTAAGCCAATCTCATCGGCTTTCCCATGCACGTTTGAAAATCTAGGTCGTAACTTAGATAGTGCATGTATTTACTTTAGTGTTAATACACTCACTACCTGAGTTACGACCTAGATCAGTTCCGACCAACCAGTCATAAGTCAGATTGGTAGTAAGTCAGATATTTAACACAACAAAACTAAAACCACTCAGCACTCGCTATGAATTCATGTAAAGCGTATTCTTCAATTGCATGTTTTTTCAACATGCGAAAGAAAGTTGTAGCCTTACAATTTAGAATCCTGGAATTGTATTTGGAGTTTTGGAGTTGTATTTACCTAATATTATGTTGAACATGATAACTAATACAGGTATACCTCACCCAATGTCGTTAATGGGTTCCAGGAGAGACGATTTAAGTCTAATTAGCTTGTCTCTATGCTAGCCTAGGCTAGGCTATGCCAAATTTACTTGTCTAGACGAAACAGAAAATAAAAATCTGTACTCTATTCATGAATGCAATTTTCAATATGGTTAATAATGTTGCGCCTGGAACATATGCGTCAGACCCAAAGATGCAGGAGATGTAAGAAGATTTTATTTTGCACTTTGGAAAATCTAAATCACTGGAAATAATGAATCGATGAAAACTGGTCGAGCACGAAGCAGGATACCAGGAGTCAGAGAGATAGCAGGAAAACGAAATCACTGGGAAGGACCATCGTCTGACAATCCTATTTATACCTCGCTGAATGGAAACAGATGCGCTCTCTGGACCTCGCCTGCAGGTAGCAGCCACGCCCCTCGCCAGCGCTTTCAATGAATGAAGAGAGAGTTGACCCCTCCAGTCAACACAGACCATAACAAATAAGATCTATTTTATTAAACTTTATTTATGAAACTTTATTTTTTTATTTTTATTTTTCAAAACTTTTTTGAAAACCGACGTATAATCGAAAACGACTTAACTCGAAATGACTTAAGCCAAGGTACACCTGTATATAATATGTACTGTTTAAAGTTTTATCATTTGAAATATTGCCTAATTCTGTATAAACTTATACCAGTATCTAAATTTGGCAAAAGTTTGATTTTTTTCATCGGTGGACACATGTCAACTCATTTGGACTTAGAGAGATTTCCTTTCAGCTTTTTCAGGGGTCGCCACAGCGAATGATTCGCACGTTTGATTTTGCATAGGTTTTTTACGTCAGATGCCCTTCCTGACACAACCCTTTTAACAAGGGACAGAAACACGCTGATGGCTTTTCAGCTACTCTTTACAAAGGTCAGCAATGGTTCTTTTACATGCCTTTCATTATAGACAGTGAAACATGGCCCGCCTTTGATAACCCAGTTAGCTGCACTGGGGAGACAATGACGACCCTGTTGGGACTCGAACACCCCCCCCCCACACACACACACACATATACACATACATACAGACAGACACTCCCCAACTTGCATTTTAGTTCGGTTCCGGACGGCCGTAACGGTAAGGTGAAAAAAAAAAAACGTAAGTAGTTACTGTATGTTCCAGTGACGTATGGCATTCATACTGTACTGTCTGTCTGTCTGTCTTCCTTTCGGCTTTTTCCCTTTTATTCGGGAGTCGTACTATACATCCATAAATACCATTACCGTATCTCATAAAACACCCCTAAATCAATTATTATAAACATAACATTGTAAAATAATATCAATATTCATTTCAAATAAGTCACTTATTTATACCGAGTAACTTTACATGAAGCTTAAAACAGTCAATCAATGCTTACAATATGTGAAGCGCTCAATACCGAAAGTAGTGTACTTGCGAAAGTAGTGTACTTGCTCTGGGTTATACTGACTTCCGGTCTTTCAAGTGCACAAGGGTGCCGTTGAACTTGTTTAGAACACAGCCTGCACTAATGCAGATTGGGTACAATAAAAATCGGTGGGCAGAGACTTTGTGGCTGCATACCCAGGTAGCTTTTGATTCTACTACCATCAGTTCAGGATGGAGAATGTCTACATGTAGAATAGAATCTGAAGTCAGTACTTTGAAAAACGAAAGCAAATGCATGTACTCACCAGTTCTGTCATGCATGTTCATGGTAACAATTCCGAGATGTCTGTACACGAACATACTATGTAGATTGCTGGATTCGAAACAGTGGTTAGGTGCCCGAGTCAACACCTCTGATGTACAAGTATACATGTGTATACAAGTATACACGATGTTGCAATAACTGCCGTGAGAGGGCATGGAAAAATGTTCCTGTTTTAAAATTAATTGTTCACTTAGCAAGTTGAGACTGGCAAGTGTATATATATATATATATATATATATATATATATATATATATATTTTTTTTTTAAATCCCCCCGATTTTTATTTATTTTTTTAGAAATCACAAATGTTCACGTTGATGAATCTGCAAAACAAGGAGTAAAAAAAATAAAGGTCTAACTAAGAAAAAAAAAATACATACTGTATATAGATGGGATTTGGAGTGCATTATATCTGGTATTGTATGTTTTAAAATTCTCACAGAGGTTTGTGTTCTGCAGCATCCCTTTTTGTGTTTTCATGCATAGTAATATCTGTATCCCGTGTTGTTTTTTTCTTGAATATCAATGTTATATAAAGAGGTACTATTGTTGAGAGTTTGAAGTGCCTCATTACATACAACAATCAAGTACTTTCTTGGTTCAGGGATCATAACTTGTTTTAACTGTGAGTCACCAGTGTCCAGTCTTTTTAGTTGTGTAGCTGAGCAGAATAGTTATAGCTCATAGTCACATAAAGCCCAAGGTCAGTTCATTATTTCATGTGGGCTCAGGCATGGCTCCTGCTTCGTCGAAATGAGGCATGTAGACATTCTGATGCACTTTTCTAAAGGATTTATTGATTTATATATTTGGGATAAATTGCATTTATTCTGCGAAGGCATTTCTGTTTGCTTGTCTTAAAATTTTTTCAGCTGTTTTTATGACATTTTGTATGTACTATGCATGGCTGCCTACTAGTACGTAAAAAACGAACTTAGTACGTTTTCTTGGTTCTGAGTACAGAAATCCACTTTTGGGTCGGATAATACGTTTTCGAATAATAATGCCAACTATTTCGCGAAAAATAAACAAACAAACTTTCGCTACGAGGAATGCGAATAAGAAAATTTGAGCTGCTTGGAGTACCGTCCCTTGCCAAATTTAGCACATGTGAATGGACACCAAACATTACCAGACCAGCCAAGAGACATAATTCCTTCAGTGTATTCTAGGTTGACCCTGGGGTCTCTTCCCGGTTGGACATGCTTGAAACACCACATCAGGGAGGCGTTCAGGAGGCATTTGAACCAGATGCCCAAACCACATTAACTGGCTCCTCTCAATGCAGAGGAGCAGCGATTCTACTCCAAACTCCTACAGGTTGGCTGAGCTTCTCACCTTATTTCTAAGGGAGAGCCCCGCCACCAGGCAAGGGAAGCTCATTTCAGCCGCTTGTATCTGCAGAGACGAGATCCGATGGTCACCAAACCAGAACCCTTTGACACCTAGGCTGCTGCTTCTTCTCCTTTCGGCTTTTCCCTTCGGGGTCGCCACAGCAAATCATCTACCTCCATCTCACCCTATCCTTTGCATCTTCTTCTCTTACACCAACTACCTTCATGTCCTCCTTCACAGGCTGCACCGAAAAATTCTGTCCATTAAAAATTATGAACAGAATCAGTGACACAGGACAGCCTTGGCAGACTCCAGCTCTCACGGGAAACTAATTCATCCTGTTATTACCAATGCGGACCAAGCTCTGGCTCCGGTGATACAGGGCCTGTATCAACAGGTCTGTAACACTGTACTCCTGGAGCACACACCACAAGATAGCCAAGGTACACGGTCAGAAGCCTTCTCTAAATCTATAAAACACATGTGGACAAATTGATCAAACTATCATGTACCCTTCAGGATCCTGTAGAGCATAGAGTTGGTCAACAGTCCTGAGGCTAGGACGAAAACCACATTGTTCAACCATCTGTCAGATCCTACTCGCGAGCAGCCATGCATAGACTTTCCCTGGTAGGTTCATCATCATCCGCTAAGTCCAGGGTCGGGTCGCCGGAGCACAAACCTAAGCAAAGAGGCCCAGATGTCCCTCTCCCCAGCCACTTCCTACAACTCTCCCGGGGGGACATCAAGGCGGTCCCAGACAAGCCGAGAGACATAGTCCCTCCAGCGTGTTCTTGTTCGACCCCGGTGTCTCTTCGCGGTTGGACATGTCCGAAACACCACACCAGGGAGGTGTCCGGGAAGCATTCTGACCAGATGCCCGAGCCACCTCAACTGGCCCCTCTCAATGCGGAGGAGCAGCGGATCTACTCCGAGCTCCCCACGGATGGTAGAGCTTCTCACCTTATCACTAAGGGAGAGCCCTGCCACCCGGCGAAGGAAGCTCATTTCAGCCACTTGTATCCGCGAGCTTGTTCTTTCGGTCACTACCCAAAGCTCGTGACCATAGGTGAGGGTTGGAACGTAGATCGACTGGCAAATTGAGAGCTTTGCCTTGCAGCTCAGCTCCCTCTTCACCACGACGGACCGGTACAGGCTCCGCTTACCAGCAGAGGCTTCAGCGATCCGTCTGTCGATTGCTCGCTCCATCCTTCCCTCAAGACCCCAAGATACTTTAAACTCCTCCACTTCGGGCAGGACCTCATTCATGACCTGGAGGGTGCATTCCACCCTTGTCCGACTGAGAACCATGGCCTCAGACTTGGAGGTACTGATCCTCATCCCGGCTGCTTCAAACTCAGCTGCGAATCGCTCCAATGAGAGCTGGAGGTCCTGACTTGATGACGCCAAAAGGACAACATCATCCGCAGAAAAGCAAAGACGAGATCCGATTGCCACCAAACCAGAACCCTTCAACTTAATCAACTTCAACTTTGACTGCGCCTAGAAATTCTGTCCATAAAAATTATGAACAGAATCGGTGACAAAGGACAGCCTTGGCGGACTCCAACTCCCACTGGAAACGAATTCGACCTGTTATTGCCAATACGGACCAAACGCTGGCTCCGATGATACAGCGCCCGAATGGCTGGTAGCAACATGTCCGGAATGCCGTACGCTCGGAGCACGCCCCACAAGATTGTTCGAGGGACACGGTCGAAGCCTTCTCCAAATCCACAAAGCACATGTGGACAGATTGGGCAAACTCCCATGCCCCGTCTAGAATTCTGTGAAGCGTATAGAGTTGGTCAAGAGTGCTGCGGCCAGGACAAAAACCACATTGTTCCTCCTGAATCCGAGGTTTGACTATCGGTCGGATCCTCCTCTCTAGTACCCCTGCATAGACTTTCCCAGGTAGGCTGAGGAGTGTGATTCCCCGATAATTGGAACACACCCTCTGGTCCCCCTTCTTAAAAATCGGGACCACCACCCCAGTTTGCCAATCCAGAGGTACAGACCCCGATGACCACGCGATGTTGCAGAGACGTGTCAACCAAGACAGTCCTACAGCATCCAGAGCCCTGAGGTATTCCTGGCGGATCTCGTCCAACCCCGGAGCTCGACTACCGAGGAGCTTTTTGACAACCTCAGTGACCTCCACTCCAGTGATGGGCGGACCCCCTCCCAAACCCCCAGGGTCTTCCTCTTCCATGGAGGGCGTGTTGGTGGGATTGAGGAGGTGTTCAAAGTATTCCCTCCACCTCTCGACGACATCCCCAGTCGAGGTAAGCAGCCCCCCACTTCTACTGTAAACAGTGTTTGTGGAGAACTGCTTCCTCCTCCTCAGGTGTCGAATGGTGGTCCAGAACCTTTTTGAGGCCAACCCAATGATCACTCTCTCGGCCCTCACCGAACTCCTCCCACGCCCGAGATTTTGCATCTGCGACAGCCTCGGCTGCAGCACATTTGGCCTGCCGGTACCTGTTTGCTGCCTCAGGAGTCCCACAGGCTAATAAAACTTGATAGGCCTCTTTCTTCAGCTGGACGGCCCCTTCACCGCAGGTGTCTACCACCAGGTTCGGGGGTTACTGCCACGACAAGCACCAACGACCTTACGGCCACAGCTATGGGCTGCCGCCTCAACAATGGAGGCACAAAACATGGCCCATTCGGATTCCATATCTCCCGCCTCCTCCGGGACGTGGTTGTAGCTGTGCCGGAGGTGGGAGTTAAAGGCCTCTCGGACAGTGGACTCTGCCAAACGTTCCCAGCGGACCCTGATTACATGCTTGGACCTGCCAGGTCTGCAGCCGCTGACTCACCACCAGGTCGTGATCAGTCGACAGCTCAGCTCCTTTCTTCACCCGAGTGTCCAGAACATATGGCCGCAAGCCCGATGACACGACTACAAAGTTAATCATCGACCTAGGGTGTCCTGGTGCCAAGTGCACTTATGGACACACTTATGTTCGAACGTGGTGTTCGTGATAGACAAATTGTGACGAGCACAGAAGTCTAACAATGAAACACCATTCGGGTTCAGACTGGAGAGGCCGTACCTACTGATCACGCCCTTCCAGGTCACACTATCGTTGCCCACATGAGCGTTGAAGTCTCCCAAGACAACGAGTGAGTCTCCCGAGGGTGTGCCCCCCACCCCCCACCCCCAAAAGACTCCAAAAAGGGTGGGTACTCTGAACTGTCATTTGGTGCATAAGCACAAATAACAGTCAGGACCCATCCCCCCACCCGAAGACGGAGGGAAGCTACCCTTTCGTCAATCGGGGAGAACCCCAACATTTGGGCACTGAGACAGGTGTCTCAACAAGAATACCCACACCGGCTCGCTGCCTCTCCCTATGAGCAACTCCAGAATAAAATAAGGTCCAGCCTCTCTCAAGATGGATTGTTCCAGAGCCCAGGCTATGCGTTGAGGTGAGCCCGACTATATCTCGTCGGTATCTCTCCACCCCACACACCACATCAGGATCCTTCCCTGCCAGAGAGGTGACATTCCACGTCCCGAGGGTCAGAGTAAGTAGCCGAGGATCAGTCCAACAGAACCCATGCCTTTGGCTGCCATCCAACTCACACTGCACCCGACCCCCAAAACTCCTCCCACGGGTGGTGGGTCCATGGGAGGGCGGACCCATGTCTCCTTTTTGAGCTCCTCCCCCGGGCCTGGCTCCAGGAGGGAACCCCGGGTGACCCGTGTCCGGGCAAGGGAGACTGCTTCCCTGGATGTCTCTGAGATGTCATAAGGGTCTTCTGATTCTGAATCGCACTTCGTCTGTCCTTCGTAAGCTAAGGGGTGTTATTCTACGATAATTGAAACACACCCTTAAGTCTCCCTTTTTAAAAAGAGGAATGACCATTCTGCTTTGCCATTCCAGAGGTACAGCTCTTGATGACCATGCAGCATTGCAAAGCCGTGCCAACCAAAACAGTCCTACAACATTCAGAGCCCTGAGATATTCATGCCAGATCTCCTCCTCGGAGCCTGGCCATTGGGGAGCTTTTTGAATACCTCAGTGACTTCAGCTCCAGTGATGGGCGACCCTCACCCAAATCGTCAGGGTCTTCCTTCTACACGGAGGGTGTGTTGATGGGATTTGGGTGGTCCTTGACGTGCTCTTTCCACCTCCCAACGACATACCCCATCGAGGTGAGCAGCTCCCCACGTCCACTGTAAAGTGTTTGTAGAGAACTGCTTTCCCCACTTGAAGCATCGGATGGAGGTCAACCGATATTTGGCACTCGCCAAACTCCTGCCACGCCCAAAATTTTTGCTGGCCAGCCCTCTTCACTGCAGTGGTCCACCACTGGATTCGGTGGTTCCCGCCACGACAGGCATAAGTGCACTTGGCACCAGGACATCCTTATGTTCGAACATAGTGTTTGTGATGGACAAACCGTGACGAACAAAGAAGTCCAACAACGAAACACTGTTCAGGTTCAGAGTGGAGAGACCGTACCTACCGATCTTCCCCTTCCAGGTCACACTAACATTGCCCACATGGGAGTTGAAATCTCCCAGGACAACAAGCAGTCCCCCAGGGGAGCGGTCTCCAACACCCCCCAAAAGACTATAAGAAGGGTGGGTACTCTGAACTGTCATTTGGTGCATGAGCACAAGAAATAGTCAGGATCCGTCCCCTACCTGAAGGCAGAGGGAAGCTATCCTTTCCTCAACCGGGCAGAACCCCAAAGTGTGGGCACTGAAGGAGGGGGTGCAAAGATGCCCACACCGGCTTGCCAACTCTCCACATGAGCAACTCGTGAATGGAATAAGGTCCACCCATCTTGAGATGGTGCTGGAGCTTGGCGAGGCCCCTCCCCCGACAGAGAGGTGACATTCCATATTCCAAAAGTCAGTAGCCGAGCATCAGTCCAACAGAAGCCATGACAAGTTGCCACCGAACTCGCACTACACCTGACCCCTATAGCCCCTCCCACAGGAGGTGGGTCCATGGGAGGGCAGACCCATGTCTCCACTTCAGGCTGGGTTCTGACGGTCTCCATGGGCAGAAGCCTGACCACCAGACGCTCACTTTCATGCCCCTCCCCAAGGCCTGGCTCAGGGCAGGTGACCCGCGACTGGGCAAGGGAAACTGTTTCCTTGAGTTTTTCTTTACGGGGTCCTTTGAACCGCGCTTTGCGTCGACTTCTGTATCCGTATTGGTATTCAAGTCATTTTTGGGAGGTAAATTTAATTGCTATTCTCTCCTCAGTGCCTTGGCCTTATTCAGAAGACTAAAAATGAATTATACAGTTTAATTATTTTGCATATGCTGTATAACCATAATAAAATTTGGCCTGTTTGAGTGTATTTTAATATTAAAATGCTATAAATTTTTTTTTTTTGGCAGATTACAAAAATCCATCCTTGCATCCGACCTGGCTTCCCTCAGGATGCGGTCAGTCCCTCCTTTTTTCAGTATAGTTTTATGCTGTTGAATTATTTGTGCATCATGATATGCTTGAGCTGGACTTCTTCAAAATTGACTTTTTTCATCAAACATCTGCAAACTGATATTTTTCCCATTCTCCAAGGTCGAAATTAACTAAATATACCACTTACTTTGATCTTGCACCTTGGCTATGCCTGCCCCAAGAGCCATGTATTTTTATTGTTGACGTTTTTCAAAAACGCTGCAAAATTCGGGATATCATGTCTTTGTTTTCATTGTAGCTTCCCAGAGGTTGATGCTATAGCTTTAAAAGTGGTACCAAATGAAAGCCAATAAAATTTTCTTGCACTTGGTAGTAAACATATGAACACCTGTGTAAATTTTAACTAATAAATACCTTTTTTGTGCTTCGAAACGATGACATACATATGTCTCAGAAATGTTTCTCTTAATGCAGGTATATGCCACAAGGTCATTCAGTGATGTGTATCTCATTGGGCAACCCAGCTCCAGCATCAGGGGCTCTCAACTTCCTACTAATCACCAGGTTTTCCAGTATTTCCTGCATTTGAGGAATGATAATCCCAACAGTGACAATAGGTCTCTAGCCCATGATACAGTGAATGTCATTTTGCCATTCTGGAGTATGGCACGGATTAAAACTCTAACTTGACCAAATGCAGTGTCCCAATTGTTTGTGCATTAAAATTAGTTAAAATTTACACAGATGTTCATATATTTTGTTGTGTTTACTACCATATACGAGATAATTTTATTGGCTTTCATTTGGTACCACTTTTAATGCTATAGCATCAACCTCCGGGAAGCTACAATGAAAACAAAGACATATCCCCAATTTTTCAGCATTGTTGAAAAACTTCAACAATAAAACTACATGGCTCTTGGGGCAGGCAGAGCCAAGGTCCAAGATCAAAGTAACTGGTATATTTAATTAATTTAGACCTTGGAGAATGGGAAAAATATCAGTTTGCATATGTTTTGAAGAAATTTGCATATGTTTTGAAGAAATTTGAAGAGGTCGAGCCTGAGCAGGTTTTTTAAATCTTCTGTTCAGTTTAGTTGTTAAAACCTGGTCAGATAGACGTACATTTAAATATTTTACTTGTTTCTGTACATGAACAGTATATTATGTATAATGAAAACCAAGGGATGCCACACTATTCCATGGAAACAGAAACTCCCACTGCTGAAGACATCCAATTGCTGAAGAAGACTGTGGAATCCGAGGCTTCACAGGTATATCTGCAATTTTTCATTCATCAGTCTCTGAAAAGCTGTCCTTTTTACTTTGCGATTTCAGTGATACCTACCAGTATGGATTCTCTGTATTTTGTAATGAAAGTTGATGTAAATACGGTGTTAAGTTACTGGGTGCTATTTTGTACGGAAAAATAAAGAGAATCATAAATGTGAATGTTTTACTTCATATGCTGGGTTTTTATGTTTAGTCCTATGTGGTATGATCATTGTCGTTGTTTAATCGGTCTTTTGGTTATACTGTATTTACTTTTGCGACAATCACCAAGCAGTCGCAATGTCTGGTGGCTGTGCGCAGATTCTGTGATGGAATGACTTTCAGCCAGGCCGAGAAATGCAGGAGACGGTGTAAAATGCCACAGAGATGGTTTATTACTTTAACACGGAAAGACTCGAGCAGGATGCAAGCACGGAGGGAGATGAAGGAAAAACCACAACAAACACTAAACACTGGGAACTAAGGCGTGGGTAACTGGTCGAGCGTGGAGCTGGAACCAAGAGCCAGAGAGATCACAGGGGAACAGAGACGTGAAACGGGGAACAATTTTCTTTTCAAAAGTGCGACAAGCGCCTACTTTCGGTGGAGCGCCTCACATATGCATGATTAAGGTGGAGATAAAATCTGCAGGAAGGTAGATCTTCAAGAATTGGGTTAAAGACCACTGATCTGAGGTAGTGTCTCACGAATTCTTATGAATATTTTGATTTTTGGATTCGGCAGATTTTTTTGAAGTGTTGGTGAAAATCAGGATTCAGCAAGGTTATTAACAACATTCACCAATATCCGTGCCGATGTTTGTGACAGATGATTGGTGTACATCAGCAACTATTATCAAATGACCGCGACTATTTGCCTCCCTTTTTGCTACTGCTTGGGGAACCTTTTGCCAACGTCTGGTAAAATAATCAGGTGAATGTCAGGAGAATTTTGGAATTGAACCACCCATATTGATGGACCCAACCGTATAAAAAGGGTGAGTAAGCCCTCCCCAGAATTGTGTTCCACTTTGCAAACTGAAAAAAACTTTAGCAACACTTGTGATGACCTTTGCAAGTGCGTACAAGTGTTTTGCACTTGAGGCAAGCATATCCATGCCATTGATTATTAGAGCACACATACAACTACATTTAACCAAAACTGATTTGGGTGCAGGTCGGGAAGAATAGATGTATGGAAGTGAAGAGGAGGGGATGGTTGGGTGTGGTTCAGGTGGGGGAGAGATGAGTACTGGAAGAGAAGATGGTAACAGGTAAAGTTATATACTTTGGAACAAGATTTCATCAAATCTCTGATTCCTTTCAGGGGATGAAGGATATAAAAAAGGACAAGGTGCTGATGCGACGGAAGTCAGAGTTGCCACAGGATGTGTATACTATAAAGGCTTTGGAGTCCCACAAGCGGGCAGAAGAGTACCTGACTGCTAATCAGGAAGCCCTCTGACTGAGGAACACCACAACTTGTCGCCTGCACCATGTGTAGACTGTTCCACTCGTATTTATCCAGAAATGTTTCCTGCTGTATACCCTCCCCCTCCACATTTGTCTCTGCCTCTTTTCTCTCTTCATTTCCTCTCAGAGAGGCTTTTCTATAAAATCTTGTCCCAGGAGGTAACCATCAAGCACGAACATTCCCCGGCCAACCTTCCCAATTTGAAATCAATGGCACCTCCAAATCACAAGAAAGCAGCCATGTATGTGAATTGTATCAACATTTCTAAACCAGGGTTTCCTCTTTGTTGTGATTTTTTTTTTTTATATAAATGTTCTGTATCTTGCTGCAGTTTTTCCAAATGTTGTCCTTGCCTCTTTTGCCCTGCTTTTAAATTGTTTAACTTTTCCATTCCTTGGCCCAGTAAATCCTTATTCGCTTGTTGTCCAAGAGATAATAGGCAAACCGTTCCTGACACACTCCGTGTATTTGCCTGAGCCCAGTTTAACGACTTTATTTCTGGATCATGTTGCCTTGCTCTTGTGGGACAGTGTGATACATATGAATGTAAACTTGCTGTCAAAATATACCACAGACAGTCTAAAGGGTCTGTAGAGCCGTGTTTCATGCACAACCTAGTCGTTGGTAATACTTGGTGTCTTCATGCAATAAGTATAAAGTAAATTATAACTGTGTTAAACAGTCTCTCACACACACACAAAAAAAAATACCTCAAGACAAGGCATCATGCTTCCAGCTTTGATGTCATAAGTTTAAGCTTTGCATCAGCTCAGTGAATGATTCAAAGGAATGAGCCAGGTTTATTGGTCCAGATGCATGAGCTAGTGTCAATCTGAAGAGTATGAACTGGAAGCCTTGCTGTGTGGCAGCCTAGTGGCAGAATCACAATCATTTTGTTTATGCCTGTAGTCACCTTTTATGCTGACTGTCAACACAAGATTTAATGCTGAATCCTTATCCTGCCTTATTGGTGAACTGAGAACACAACACTGTAAGGTGCTGAATGAAAGTGCTGACCTCTTAATATACCAGCAGCCCATTCCATATTTCGTTATCATTCAACACAAGAATGCTGTATCTCAATATGTACCTCAAAAAAAAAGTGTTTCCGCAATTACAAATCTGTAACCACGTGTCATGGGACCATGTGTAATGTTTTTGGTTTTTTATAGCGCTTACCAAGAACTAATGCTTCCCTTTAAACAGGTGTTTTTATCTTTATAGACTAACCTTCTGACCATCTTATGTATTACAATTTTGTAGTTTGAGGTTTAAAAAAAAAAACACCTCACATTTCAGTTAACTCCTTTATCGAAGTGGGTAAGGTTAGTCCAGCGTAAGCATGGGACCATCTTACATGCACCTTTTCATTCTGTTATAGATCTTTACGTTGAAAGGGTTTGCGTTTAAGAGCCTAAGCAGTATTTCTGGACGGGGGATAAAGGGAAGGTCTGTGTGAATGCTATGCAATCATTATTATGATTGTAATGAGATGCTGGTGTAATTTTCCAGGTCATGGGTATATGGATGGTGATGGGATGGTGTATGGATAACAAACAGGCTATTACAGTTCCAAATAATTTCATGTTGCCTAAAGTTTGCAGCTTTACTTTTCATGTCCCTAAAATATTTTTCCTTCCTCCTTTTAATGTGTTACTTTTTCCTATCTTCGGAACACTGAAGTCATGTATCCTACAGAGTGAAACCTCAGTCATTCTGATCATTTCATGAAATTCGATATTTAGTCCTTGACGATGCTGTCAGACTGAAAGACTTTTTATAGTTTTGGCTACAAGTTTTAAGTTCTATAAGAAAGAACCTGTTTCCTGAGTGCTCTTATACTTACTGATTGATTGGGGGAGGGAAGCAGCGAATGGAAATTACATAACATGAAAAATGCTGAAATCAGTTCACCTAAAAAATTCAGTTTAATTTTACAGTCATGAATCCAGGCTGCCAATAGCTGTGGTCGTCTGGCAGTAACACAAGCAGAAGAAATGTCTGAAAGGACGGGTCTCTCCACCTTCACTCTCCTTTCTCTCCTCTTTCC
Source organism: Plotosus lineatus (assembly GCA_024760905.1). NCBI lineage: Eukaryota > Metazoa > Chordata > Actinopteri > Siluriformes > Plotosidae > Plotosus > Plotosus lineatus. The sequence continues at coordinate 16,744,193 of CM045736.1, read as the reverse complement.
TAAGTGTAACAATCTTAAGCTGCTTTCAGGATCATGTACATATGTTGTACTTTATTTAGGCAGAGCATTACTATTAAAGTCATATTTTGTACAGTTGTTCATGTATGTACAGAACAAAAAATAAAGTTAACAATGGAAGATAAATCATTTTCTGAATGTGCAGCGCATGTTTATCAATAAGCTATGGATGATTTTATGTCAACCATGTTAGTATAAATGATGGGGGAGGGGGTTAACCCAAAAAAAAAAAGGGCTTGCATACACCTCAGTATTAAAACTTGAGGGCCCATACAAACTATCTTGAAATATGTCTGCAAAATTGGAGCATATCTTGTGAGTCATGCTATCACGTGCATTCAAACAAACATTTAACAAACATTTGTTTATCACCTCAGTCACTTGACTACAGGCTCTTTTGATGATTTATTAGTGATACAAAACAAAAAGCTGCAAGGAGAATACGAGGAAAAAGGTCTTGTCTAATTTCATTTGCGTTGGAGTAAGAGGCCTGCTGAGCTCTGCCGAGACTGGAGAGTTTTCTCCACCATATCCTTCCATTGGTCGTCTGAAATCTCATGAGCCCAGGCAGGGATCCCCAGAGACGGCAGATTAACTGTTGCCATGGTCCTTTTCACAAGTTCGACATGATCTGTGAACAGTTTCAAAATAAATTTTAGTTAGCATTGAACGGTGCAGCTGGGGGCCGATTCTCCAAGGAGGGATTTTATGTTGCTGGGTGTAACTTCCCAATTAGCCAGTGCTACAAAAGGTGGGATATATTTTTTTTTATCACGTCTCTACCCTGCTCCTAGCACATTCTGTTTATCCGTACCTTCATATCTTTAAAAGTACTGCCCATTCACCTAGGTGTTCTAATGGATATTGTAGAGAAGAGGGGAAAAGGTAGAACACTGGCACAATTGGAGGACTTTGTCTGGATGGTGAGTCTCACCCTGCAGACAAGAGATTTAGAGACCATGTGACACCTTTATTTTTCCCTGATGTTCTAAGATACAGATTCTGATCTAATGAAATACTTTAGCTTTGCCAGCATTTGGAGCCAGAGTCCCTAATGCCACTAGGTGGAGTAATGATAGATTCGTTTTATTTTGGTCCAATATCACAAATGCCACATACTCTAACAAAGTACAGACGCTCCCTAAATTACGTTTTAGTTAGGTTGCGGACAGCTGAATGTAAGTTGAAAAAAAAAAAACGCAAGTTGTTACTGTACATTCCAGTGACGTATGACGTTCATACTGTACTATACATCCATAAATACCATTACCGTATCTCATAAAACACCCCTAAATCAATTATAAACACAACATTGTAAAATAATATCAAATAATAATTTCAAATAAATGAAATTCAAGCAAAATAATTTCAAATAGATTAAATTTTAATCAAATTAACTCATCAAATACAGTATCAAATATAATCTTTGATGCAATCTTTCCGCTTGTAAATGGTTCCGATGGTCGACGGAGCCATTTGGAAGAAATGTGCAACATTCACGTGTTTTTCAGCAGCATCGATTTTCTTGATAATAGCCGTCTTCATTTCTAACGAGATAGCGTGCCGCTTTTTCTGATTACCGCTATCACTAGTAGGCTTACGCTTCTGACCAACCATATTCGCTTAGGGTTACAAAAGTCCGCAAAACAGTGTAAACACAAAGATCACAGAGACGACGGTGAACTGCGAAGAATAAGAGGCACGTTCAGTCTGTCGTTTGTAAACAATGGACGCAGCGCCATTACGTCAGCGTACTACGTAGGTACGTCTCGTACTACAGAGAGCATGCGAAACTCAAAATTTGACAATTTTTTTTTTTTTTTAAACAAAATTGAAAAATACATAAAACGAATTAACGCAAGTCAGGGAGCGTCTGTAATTGACAGTAAATCACTGTACTGTCCCAATAGCCTGACGAAACGACAAACTCCAGAGGTGCAGCAAAACGCACAGCGTGCAAAGCTTGAGCTGCCTCCATCGCCGCACCCACCCACACATGTCCTGTCCTAAACTATACATAGTATAAACAGAAATACAAATTCATGAGGGCTGCTGAATAGTATTAGATGTGCACAGTCTTAAGTTTACCCAAGTACATCAACCATGGATCCTAGACGGTGAAGAATTTTTCTCGAGACCCCCTAAGAGTGTACTTTATCTTCGCTAAGTGTATGGATTATATTAGGTCGCTAAACCATAGCGGTATAGTGGGGCCGGTGGTGTAGTGGTTAGGGTGCTGCGCTCATGATCGGGAGGTTGTGAGTTCGAATCCCACTGAGACCGTCACTGTGCTAAGACCCCTGGGCAAGGTCTTAACCACAAGTGTGCCTCTGTTAACCCAGCAGTATAAATGGGTACCAGTAAAATATACTGGGAAGGTAACCTGCGATGGACTAGCGTCCCATCCAGGGGGAGTTCAACTCCTAGTCGCTTCACGCTACGGAAACCGGGGATAAGCACCAGCCTGATGAGCCACAAGGCTCGGGTGTAAAAACCCAACAGACTTACCTTTACCTAAACCATAGAGGTACTTTTTGGTGGATTTTTAGATTTGTAGTAATATTGTCATACGTGCAAGCAGCGTTGTAAAAACAATAATATTTCTAGATCTTTCTCTCATTGTGCACTGGATCCTGTTTCGAGTGTGGTATGCACAAGTTTAATCCATGAGATGAAATGAGGGTCGTAACCAAATTTATTTAAACATGCAAATAAATATCTCCATTCTACCCTATCAAACAGGGGATTGGATAACACTATTCTAATATTTGTAAATGATTGACAGCCAAAAGTTTAACCAGCTTGGTTAGAAGAAATCAAATCATTCATGGTGGCTTCCAGGCTTAAAGGAACTATTTATGAAGCAGATGGCCCGAAACAAACCACATTCTGGGCTCCCGTTACTTGGAGGAGGGGGCAGGAGGGCAACTGATGCTTCAGTCAGTGTTTGAGGAAGTGAGCCATGAGACAAGGAATCATTAAACATATCAAGTAAGACTGTGGATAGTTTACTCGAGAACTTTTCAAGAATTCTGTAGGGCAGGGGTCCCCAACCACCAGTCTGTGGCTCAATTGGTACCGATCCGCAGAAAAAAATAATTCATTATTTCCGTTTTATTTATTATCGGAGTCTGAATGATCTTTAATTTTGAAAAAGTCTTTTATTTTGAAAAAAGACCAAATTCTATTGGTTATATGTTGGTTATTTGAGAGCTAAAATGTAGAGGCATGTTGGAGATGTTTCAAACAATAGCAGGGAGATTGGGTGAAGACTGAGAGTTCATTCTCCCAGCTGGTGCACCATCACCTTTTTTTTTTTTTATAAAAAGTTCAAGCTCTACTTCCCAGCCAACTTTATTTCAGCTGTTGAAAAATAACATTCATGGAGTGCTTATTATAAGCCCATTTCAGCCGCTTGTATCCGTGATCTTGTTCTTTCGGTCATTACCCAAAGCTCGTGACCATAGGTGAGGGTTGGAACGTAGATCGACTGGTAAATTGAGAGCTTCGCCTTGCAGCTCAGTTCCTTTTTCACCACGACGGACCGGTACAGGCACCGCTTAACAGCAGAGGCTGCAGCGATCCGTCTGTCGATCTCTCGCTCCATCCTTCCCTCACTCGTAAACAAGACCCCAAGATACTTAAACTCCTCCACTTGGGGCAGGACCTCATTCCCGACCCGGAGGGTGCATTCCACCATTGTCCGACTGAGAACCATGGCCTCGGACTTGGAGGTACTGATCTTCATCCCGGCTGCTTCGCACTCAGCTGCGAATCGCTCCAATGAGAGCTGGAGGGCCCGACTTGATGAAGCCAAAAGGACAACATCATCCGCAAAAAGCAGAGACGATATCCGATGGCCACCAAACCAGAACCCCTCATCGCCTCGACTGCGCGTAGAAATTCTGTCCATAAAAATTATGAACAGAATCGGTGACAAAGGACAGCCTTGGCGGACTCCAACTCCCACTGGAAACGAATCCGAGCTGCTGTTACCAATACGGACCAAACTCTGGCTCCGGTGATACAGCGACCGAATAGCTCGTAGCAACGGATCCGGAACGCCGTACTCTCGGAGCACGCCCCACAAGATCTTTCGAGGGACACGGTCGAAAGCCTTCTCCAAATCCACAAAGCACATGTGGACAGATTGGGCAAACTCCCATGCCCCCTCCAGAATCCTGTGGAGCGTATAGAGTTGGTCAGGAGTGCTGCGGCCAGGACGAAAACCACATTGTTCCTCCTGAATCCGAGGTTCGACTATCGGTCGGATCCTCCTCTCTAGTACCCCTCCCTGCATAGACTTTCCCAGGTAGGCTGAGGAGTGTAATTCCCCGATAATTGGAACACACCCTCCGGTCCCCCCTTCTTAAAAATTGGGACCACCACCCCAGTTTGCCAATCCAGAGGTACAGCCCCCGATGACCACGCGATGTTGCAGAGACGTGTCAACCAAGACAGTCCTACAACATCCAGAGCCCTGAGATATTCCGGGCGGATCTCGTCCAACCCCGGAGCTCGACCACCGAGGAGCTTTTTGACAACCTCAGTGACCTCCACTCCAGTGATGGGCGGACCCTCACCCGAACCCCCAGGGTCTTCCTCTTCCACGGAGGGCGTGTTGGTGGGATTGAGAAGGTCCTCAAAGTATTCCCTCCACCTCTCAACAACATCCCAGTCAAGGTAAGCAGCTCCCCACCTCCACCGTAAACAGTGTTTGTGAAGAACTGCTTCCCCCTCCTGAGGCGTCGGATGATGGCCCAGAACCTTTTTGAGGCCAACCGATAATCACTCTCCAGGCCCTCACCGAACTCCTCCCACGCCCGAGATTTTGCATCGTTGGCCGTTCAAAGAAATCACCAGCTACTGACCCAACGGAGGTAAGACGGGTTTCCAAATAGTTCATTGTTGCTTGAAACGAGTTTGTATTGATCTAATGGCGTGTTGGATCAAAAAGAAACATCCTCAAAAGTGAGGTTCTCTGTTTTTCAAATTCAGTAGGCCATACATGGCAATTTTCTACGGATCCACGGAATTCCACGGTTTTTATCTCAAATTGGCATTTCTGTGAATTGTCTAAATCCGAGGAGAAATTTTAGGGGGGTATGGGGGGGGGGGGGGGGTAATAGGGGCGCTTCTGCCAAGTTCACTGGTTTGTGCTTGAGACAAAGAGCGGCTTATCCAGACTTTCGATCTTTCAAGTGAAAGAAAATTCGTTTGCTGCCATGGTGTTGAACGTCACTATAACGTTTGTCTTAATGTCCTCATAGTCAGAAATATTGATTGTATATTCCACCTCAAAAAATATGGAGTTTGTGCTGATCCCAAAACAGTATTTGCATTTTTACGTGCACATGACTAGGCTCCAATGAGTTAACATCAATTTAAACTTCTTAATCACCTTCTTTCCATCCATTAAACCCAGTGTAGGAAGTCAGGAACTCTAATTTCACTCAATAACCCCTGGGTTACACTTGGGTAAATTAAACTTCACAGCACATCCCCTGAGTCTTAAGTTAGGTTTGTCTGAATGTATATTACCAGGATCCATAGGAATGGATGCGTGGCTCCTGCATGCAGCAGCTCCTTCAGGATCTTCTTCCTCATCACTATCTGGGGCTGGTGGGTGAGGCAGGAATAAGCCCATTGCCTGTGTGAACATGACTTTTAATAATTACTTTATAATTGCTATTGTGTATGCACCAATCAGCCATAACATGGTGTTATGAATTAAGTAATATTGATCAGTGCAATCAGATTGGTTCACGCTCTCATGTTAATAGCATTCATAATACAGTCACTATCCGAGTTACAACGTACATGAGTTACGACCACCCGCACTTATGACCACGTCTAGCAGATGCCTATTATGAGTTTACTGTATATGTCTGGCAGTGCAGCGCTTAAGATAGTTGTGGCAGCACAGCATTCTAACCGCTACACTCAGTGAGTAAATACCGTCGCAGTAACATTTCTTTTACAGTACAATTTTACATTCATTTACTGTACACCGTTACCATGGCTCCCAAGAGGAAGTCCGATTCATCAGATGGCAATTCCACCACGAAAGCAAGAAAGGTACTGTCGTTGGAGACGAAGATGAAAATGATAAAGCGGTACGAAGGAGGGAAAAAAGTAAATTCCACCGCTCAAGATCTCCATCTCTCCCACTCCACGGTGTCTACAATTTTGAAGGACAAGGACCGCATTAAGGAAACACTGAAATCAGCAGCCCCAATTAAGTCAACCATCATCACAAAACAGCGTGAAGGACCGAGTGCAGAGATGGAAAAGTTGCTATGCACGTGGTTGGAAGATAATCGGCAAAGAAATGTGAAAGTGATGTTACGAGCAGTGCAAAGTACGGCGTCGAGTTTATTTCGCATGTTGACAGAACGTGCAGGTGAAGAATACGCTTCACATAATAATAATAATAATACATTTTATTTATATGGCGCCTTTCTCAGCACTCAAGGTCGCCTCACATCATAAAAACAGTAATAAAACATTCAAATAAAATACAATCAACATATTCAATATAAACAGACAGTTAAATACAGTTAAAATATTTACATGACAGTGCAGTTGTGGTTACAGTGAGTATGCAAGTTTGAACAGGTGAGTTTTGAGTCTGGATTTGAAGAGTGGGAATGTGTCTATATTGCGGAGATCGGGAGGAAGAGAATTCCAGAGCTGGGGAGCAGAGCAGCTGATAGCTCTGCTCCCCACAGTGACAAGGCGGGCTGAAGGAACAGAGAGATGGAGCGAAGAAGAGGAGCGAAGAGAGCGAGCAGAAGTGGCAATGTGGAAGAGGTCAGAGAGATATGGAGGAGCAAGGTCATGAATAGCTTTGAATGTGTGGAGCAGGATTTTGTATTGAATACGGTATGTAATGGGGAGCCAGTGTAGCTGTTGTAGGATGGGAGTGATATGGTGGGTGGAGGGGTGCGTGTGATGATTCGGGCTGCTGAGTTCTGTACCAGTTGTAGTTTATGGAGAGTTTTATGAGGAAGGCCGAAGAAGAGAGAATTACAATAGTCCAGACCTGAAGTGACGAGGCTGTGGACCAGGATGGCGGTGGACTGAGGAGTGAGGGAGGGACGGAGGCGGTGGATGTTACGAAGGTGAAAGTATGCTGAAGCGGGTGACAGAGTTGATTTGGGAGGTGAAGGAAAGGGTGCCATCGAGGATGACACCCAGACTCTTGACCTGCCGGGAGGGAGAGATGGAGGAACCGTCGATGAGAATAGAGAAATTATTGATTTTACTTAGGGTGGATTTGGTGCCAGTGAGGAGGAGTTCAGTTTTATTGCTGTTAAGTTTGAGGAAATTTGAGGTGAACCAGGACTTTATTTCATGGATGCAGAGGAGAAGGGAGGAGGGAGGGAGTGTGGTGCTGGGTTTGCTGGAGAGGTAGAGCTGGGTGTCATCCGCATAGCAGTGAAAATGGATGTGATGTTTTGAAAAATGTGACCGAGGGGAAGGAGATAGATGATGAAAAGGAGGGGACCTAGGACAGAACTCCTGAGGAACACCGGTGGTGATGGGGACAGGATCAGAGGAGAAAGATTTAAGTTGGACAAACTGAGTGCGGTTGGAAAGATAAGAATGAAACCAAGAAAGAACAGAGCCAGAAATACCAATACTAGAGAGTCTATTGAGGAGGATGGAATGTGAGATGGTGTCAAATGCAGAGCTGAGGTCAAGCAGGAGGAGGATGGATAATGAACCGGAGTCAGCAGCGAGGAGAAGGTCATTTGTGATTTTGAGAAGAGCTGTTTCAGTGCTATGGAGGGGACGGAAGCCAGATTGGAAACGTTCATAGAGGTTATTGGCGGACAGATGAGAATTGAGTTGGGAATAGACTGTTTTTTCAAGAAGTTTAGAAATGAATGGAAGATTTGAGATAGGGCGGAAGTTATTGAGGTCGGAGGGATCTGAACCAGGTTTTTTGAGGATGGGAGTAACAGCAGCAGTTTTAAGGGAAGAGGGGACAGTTGCAGTGGTGAGGGAGGAGTGGATTATGTTGGTAATAAGAGGAACAAGAGTAGGAAGAACAGATTTAATGAGAACAGTAGGAAGAGGGTCAAGAGAACAAGAGGAGGATTTAGATTGGAGAATAAGGGTGGAAACTTCACTGATGGAGGGTAAGGAAAAGGATGAAAAAGGAATACCGGAGAAGAGTGATATAGTCATAGGTGGAGATGGAGGGAAGGGGAGTGAGCTGCTGGTGGATGGATTGAATTTTGGTGATAAAGAATGCGGCCAGGGTATTGCAAAAATCAGAGGAATAAAGATGAGATGGAAGAGGGTCTGAGGGTTTGGAGAAGTTATTGAGGAGGGAGAAAAGAGTCTTGGTATTACCTGCATTTGAGGTTATTAGGTTGGAGTAATATGTGGATTTGGCTTTGATGATAGAGTTTTTATAGAGGAGAATGTGGTTATTGTACATTTGTTTATGTATAAGCGAGTCCGGTTTTCTTGCTAAGTCTCTCCAGTTGACGGCCTTTTGATTTTAACTGTCTTAGTGTGGGTGAGTACCAGGGTGCAGAGTGAGAGAAAGAGACAGACCGGGATTTGAGAGGAGCAAGATTATTGAGAATGTTATGTAGATGGGTGTTGTAGTATGAGACCAGGTCATCCGGAGTTGAAATACTGTCTACACTGGGAAGGTTATTGATGTGAGAGGAAAGAGTATTGAGGTTAATGTCCTTGATTTTACGGAAGGAAATGGAGCGTGGAGGGTTAGACGTGGTATGAGGAAGATGGACGTTGAAGGTGAGAAGAAAGTGATCTGTGAAGGGGATGGAGTCCGGTTTGCAGTCTATTGGAGTTATACCTGAGCAGCAAATTAAATCAATAAAGTGTCCTTTAGAGTGGGTGGAGAAATTGACATATTGTTGTATACCAAAACTGTCTAAACAGGAAATAAAATCATTGGTGAGAGTGTTGTTGATGTTGTCCATATGAATATTAAAGTCCCCTAGTAAAATGATATTGGATGACAGAGTGGAAACAGCTGTTAAAAAGTTTAAAAAGTCCAATAAAAAATCCTTATTATACTTTGGTGGTCTGTATATAGTGGCAATGATGGTGGGAGTAGGTCCAGAAAGCTGACAGACAATAGCTTCAAATGAATTATAAACAGGCACATTGATGGGCGCTATCCTCAGGGACTCTCGGTGGACCAGAGCGAGACCGCCCCCGCGACCAGTGACACGCGGCTGCGAGATGTAACCAAACCCCGGAGGAGTTGCATCGTTGAGATGGGAAAAGTCACCCAGCTGCTGCCAAGTCTCAACTAGACAAAAAACATCCAACTTACGGTCCACCAGAAGATCCCGGACCAAAGTACCTTTGTCGGTCAGGGAGCGGATGTTTAGGAGCCCAAAGTTGACGGCAGCGCTCCCGCTCACGGAGCCGTCCGCCCGCGGAATGCGGGTCAGGACGCGCTCGGGGCGGCGGCCGGCGACAGGCCTCGGGCGGCGAGCAGCGGACCAGATGGACGGTATGGAGCCGGAGGAGTTGCACTGGAAGCCACGCCGAGAGCCTCGGTGGATGGGTCTCCGCTCGAATGCCGCGATGAGCCGATCGTCCAGGACGCTTCCCTCGGGCTCCCATGTGCTGTGCTTCAGCGCCGGTCCCTTCCACTCCACAAGACACTCGACGCTACCCCTCCGCACGCGGCGCATGTGATCAGATACAGGAACTCGAGTACACGCCAAACCAAAGTAAAGACCTATACTCCTACCAAAACAGCTTAAATGGGGTCTGAGTAATTTAAATCAAACTCTCTCTTTACCACATGGCAGTTTGCTTTTTCAGAGAGATTCCACATGAATTCATAGCGAGTGCTGGGTGAATTGCGATCCGACTTACAACCAATCTGACTTACGACTGGCTGGTCAGAACCGATCTAGCTCGTAACTCGGATAGTGAGTGTATTTTCGTAGCTCCGACAGGTAGAAAGCCATCAAATAATATTTGGTATTATTTTACAAGCCAATTTATCCATCAATGACATGAGTTCAATAAGTTGAATACATTTTGAAAATGAAATAACACTTATATAAATAGTTTTTTGTACAATACCGAGAATTACTCATAGCTTGGTGGGTGTTATCCTCCTCGACCTTTGGATTTAGCTAACCTCTACACCATGGATCAGGTGGTGTGACTCATTTTCACATTAAACCATTTTAGTTTGTTTTCCTTATGTTTTTGATGTAGTATATAGTACATACAGTGGTATCTCATCGAACGAGTGTTCCTCATAACGATTTTTCCATGATACAAGCTTCAAACCCAACAAAAATCTGCTCCATCCAATGAGCAAAAATTCACTTTACGAGCATGCGACTATAAATAGTGTTTACTACACTTCAAATCATTTGCTTGGTGATTTTTCCCTACACCATAGCGTGACAATGAGACTGCCACTGCCAACTACTGGAGTGGATGCACAATTACATTTAATTCTAGTACAGTATGGCAAAAAAAAAAAAAAAAAAAGTTCCCCAAGGTCATAACCACACACCCCCGCCCCTGGTGTCACATCACCCCACTATTTGAGAAGCACTGGCCTTGTGGGAGCTCACCATGAGCCATTCGTAGTGTTCACATGCATAAAATTCTCCTCCTCTCCCACCTCCTGCCTGCCCACATGACATCTTCGCCAAAGGGCGAGTTGACTTATTGTTTATTCTTGTTTTATTATTATTATTATTAATGTAAATGTACATGTATAAATATTATGAAATATTTGTTGTTTCTACATGTTTATCTTGAATATCTCAGGTCAAATACAGTCATCCCTTGCCACTTCACAATTTGAGTATCGCGGTCTTGGTACATCGTGGTATTTTAATAAAAAATTAAAATAAAATAAAAATATTCATAAAAAATTCAAAATTCACGCTGAAACTCACATGTAAGCAAGCGGTAGGCAGGGACCCAAGGCAGGCTGCGTCCATTGTTTCCAAAGGACAGACTGAAGTGCCCCTCCTCCCCAGTTTCGGCAAGGACCGCCCACTCAATTCAATCTCGCTGATTGGCTTAGACACGTGACACTGTTGCCTCCCACCCACTCAACTCAATCTCGCAAGCTGATTGGCTTAGACGCGTGACGCCGTTGCCTCGCACATTCCCGCGGGATTTTTTGTGATTTTGTGATCTTATAGTGTGTGTGAATGTCCTGCACCGCAGAGAAGAGCTATTGTCAGAGGTGAGTACAGTACTTAAAGTATTTATATATAAATTCTATTTAAATATTAATACAGTACAGTATTTTACATATGCATATAACTGTGTAACGTTTAATATACACTTCTTGATATTGTATAAACGCGAAAACATATAGAAATAAGACAACATGGTAGAAATGAGAGGGACGTTCCTACTTCGCAGTTTTTCGAATATCGCTGCCAGGTGTGGTCTACATTATCCGCGATATTCAAGGGATGACTGTATACGTGTTTTTGGCGGATTATATGAGTTTTGGAGGGGGTTGGAACGAATTAATTGGTTTTCTGTTATTTCTTATGGGAATAATCTAATCATCTACCGAACTTTTTGGCTTACGAGTTTGCCATCGGAACGGATTAAATTCCTTAGCTGAGGTATCACTGTAATAATAAAGCGGTGAATCTTCTTTTCCTTTCGGCTTTTTCCTTTTCAGGGGTCCCCACAGCGAATCATCTGCCTCCATCTTCATGGAAATCATATTGATTCGCGGGTGCTGCTGGTTTTCGCCCAGGTGGTTAGAGTTAGGGTCAAAAAGCATCTAGATGAAAAACACCTGGGTGAAAACCATTGAAATCTGATTCACATATTCAATGTGTGAATGGCTTTCAAAATATGAACCTTATTGTAATCAACTTGTCAATCACAGATTTTCAAGTTATTTCCATGGTGATTTCCATGTTATATGTCATGCACCGAACGGGGCAGTGGTGGTCAAGTGGTAGAGGGCGCTGGATCGCTGATCCAAAGGTTGGGGGTTCGAGTCCCACTCTCCACAAGATTGTCACTGTTCCCCCCAGTGCAGCTAACTGGGTTATCAAAGGTAGGCCATGTCTCTCACTGTCTATGGCATCCGACCTAAAAACCTCTGCCAAATCAAACGTGCGAATCAGATGATTCGCTGTGGCGACTCCCGAGGAAAAGGGCCGAAAGGAAGACAGACATGTCATGCACTGAACCGCTCTCCTCCGTGTTACCTCTATCCTGTCCTGCACCTCCTGCAGCTGTTCGGCGTGTGTTGGTTCGTCGTGTTGTTCCAGATGTGTGTTGGGAGCGCCATCAGGTTCCTGGTTCAGTGGTTGGTAATAATAACCCGCACTGTCCTCGTCTTCCTCGCCCTGGACTCCGTCCTCCCCCTCGCCGTCCTCACCGCTCCATTCATCGGCCGCGGGCTCTGACAGTCGCTCCTGTCCCAGTTCCTCCTCCGAGCTCGGCAACACTCGTTCTGGACCCATGACCCGGGTCCTCTCCACTTCCATGCACGAGTTCTGAGTTGTCCGGCCCTGCAGCCAGTCAAGACACCGAGTCTGAGCAGAACGGAAACAGCCGCTAGGCTAACATCAATAACAAAAGCACAACTCCAGGTCCCTCAGTGAAACTGAAACAGCACCGAAATACAAATTAACATTTATACAACTTTATATTTATAGTACCGTCGTTTACGGTCCACTTTTGCTTCTTGTAGCTTGTACTTTCCAATATATATTAGCTTTATCACTGTAAACAAACGCGTCTAACGAAACGTCATTTCCTTTGCACGGAAGCGGAAGTCCGTGCAAGTGGCGTGACGTCACTTCTCTCTCTCTTTTTTTTTTAACAATTCATGTTCGGGGAATTTAATAATGAGTATGTAGTTTTAATATATATTTAGTGTTGCGTTATACGCATATTTTATACTTAGTAGAGTTTCAGCAAACAGTAGTTTCTTGTTAAAAAATTATATAGTACTGTATTGGCAAGACTGTTATGGCTGCCACCAGGGGGCGCTCTTCCACAGAGTGAAGGACAAAGACTCGTGTGCAGTGTATCCACAGAGCTACAGTTTCATTTGCTTTTCTGATTATTAAGACTCCACGCGATGAATATCTATTTTTGTGGCAGTATTAGGGGAGGAAGACAGGATGTGAAGATTTGTCAAAAAATTGTGAAGAAACTCCAGACCTACGGACAAGTTTTGAGCCACGATGATATATCTGAAAAAGGTAAACACAGCTTCCTTAGGATTGATTCACTGCAAGTCCCTTTGTGTGGCATCAGCACACTGGCTATAGTCATGTGTCATAGAACCAGATACAGCCATCAACAGTTTCATTCACTCTCTCACTCCTTGGGAAGGCTGGAGCCTATCTCAGCCAACACTGAGGGAGATGAGGGAGGGGCACACCTTAAACAACTTGTCAGACTATCACAGGGCAAATACACACACAGCCCTTCACACTCACACCCAGGTCAATTCACCTAATGTGCATGTCTTTGGACTGTGGAAGGAAACTGGAGTTCCTGGAGGAAGCCCATGCAAGCAAGGCGAGAACATGCAAACTCCACACAGAAACACACGAGTCAAACCCAGTACCATTGCCTTGAGGGCGTACTAACCAGTGCACTCCGTGGTTTCTCCCTCATCACAAATCTACATGGTAAACCAAACACCTTCAAATGCATTGTTCTTCACATACTTTGGATCAGGAATTATACTCGTTCTACCTAAAGAACTCGCATCCAGATATGATGGGATTATGTATTGCACAGCATTGACCCATATTTTCTGAATGTGTTTCCAACATGTTTTCTGAACAAGCTATTGTTTTGTCCATCTTTTGCATCCAGCAGGTCAGGTGAGCTGTACTGGTTGTGGTGGATGATAGTCGGCAGGCAGATGGGCCACTCAGACAGAACAGACTAAGATGTGACAACTTAAGATAGTTAGTGCATGAATAAGATTTCATTCTACTTGTGTTGTGTGGTTTAACCTGTTGTTCCTATAAAAAAAAACGGTTGTGGAATGTGCAGTAGCTTTTCACCATGAGGTAAAGAAATAAGTATATCCCATAGAAATTGTTGATTTTTTTTTTCTCCCTGATTAACATATTAACTGTTTTTGGCAGTATGCTCACACAGAGTTCAAGAAGTTTTACATAAAATGTACATAAATAAAATCTTCATCATCGTAATTAAAATAAACATAAATAGGGCAGTACTGTGGTGTAATGGTCAGCATGTCAGGAAGAAGGTCCTGGGTCCAAATCCTGGTCTCAATGAGGGCGTTTCTGTGTGGAGTTTACTTTTCTCCTTATATTTGTGTGGTTTCTGAGAGCTACTCTGGTTTTCTCTCACAGTCCAAATACATGCACATTAGTTGTAGTGACTGTTGAAGACTGCTCCAAAGTGTGAGTGTGAATGGTTGTATGTGTGTTGGCCCTGCAGTGGTCTGGTAAACTGTTCAGGGAACACCCTGCCTTCACCCAGTGTTGGCCGAGGAAGGCCTAGCTTCTCTTCATCCCTAATACAATTAAGTTGATCGGAAGAAGAGTGAAATTAGTACTATGGAAAAAGTATCTCTCTCTCTCTCTCGCTCTATATATATATATATATATATATATACATATATATATATATATATTATATGTGTGTGTATATGTATATATATATGTGCGTGTATATGTATATATATATGTGTGCATATATATATATATATGTGTGTGTGTGTGTGTGTGTGTGTATATATATATATATATGTGTGTGTGTGTGTGTGTGTGTATATATATATGTGTGTGTGTGTGTGTGTGTATATATGTGTATATGTCTGTCTTCCTTTCGGCTTTTTCCCTTTTACTCGGGAGTCGCCACAGTGAATCATCTGATTCGCATGTTTGATTTGGCAGAGGTTTTTACGTCGGATGCCTTTCCTGTCACAACCCTTTTTAGCAAGGGACAGAAACACGCTGACGGCTTTGCAGCTACTCTTTACGAAAGTCAGCAATGGTTCTTTTACATGAACCTCTCACCATAGACAGTGAGAGACATGGCCGGCCTTTGATAACCCAGTTAGCTGCACTGGGGGTGACAGTGACAACCTTGTGGAGAGTGGGACTCGAACCCCCAACCTTTGGATCAGCAATCCTGACTCATTATTTTCTTAAGACTTAGTTTACAGAGAGGACATATTTACAATTTCACATACAATTTCATCGCTCACACATAATAGTCATTCTATTGTCCTCTATCAAGGACTCACAGACTTTCAAGCATGACTGTAGACATCCAGTTTGTATTCTGCTGACATGGAATCTAGAAGTTTCCTTTACTCCAAAACAACCTTAATCTTTTTAGTCTAGTTTAAAATGATTTGAACCTTTTTGTTTTAATGAATAAACCTTGTTTTCTCCTGACTAGGTGAGGATGCTCTACCAGGAGGTGATGAGGCTATTTATGATCGTGATATGGAATGGCTGCCTCAGTCTAATGGTGAGAAGTTTTGTTTGGATTATAATTCAGTTCATTCAGTTTTATTTGTATCGTGCTTTTTTATACAGACGCTCCTCGACTTGCGTTCATTTGTTTTACGCATTTTTTCAATTTCACGTTCAAAAAAAAAAAAGTCAAATTTTGAATTTAGTGTGCTCTACGAGACATATCTACGTAGTACGCTGCCGTAATACGCTACTTCCGCCTGACGCTGCGTCCATTGTTTACAAACGACAGACTGAACGTGCCCCTCCTTCTTCCCAGTTCACCGCTTATTACCCTTGTGTTAAGACGTCGTCTCTGTGATCTTTGTGTTTACACTGTTTTGCGGACTTTTGTAACCCTAAGCAAGTGCTTTGTCAGATGAGACCAAGATAGAGCATTTTGGAAACAAACACTAAGTGGGTCTGATGGAATACAAAAGATGAACATGCAGAGAAGCACCTCATGCTCACTGTGAAGTTTGGTGGAGGATCAGTGATGCTGTGGCCCTGTTTCTCTTCCAGAGGTCTTGGGAACCTTGTTAGGGTGCGTGGCATCAGGAACACTTTGAAATACCAGGACATTTTAAATCAAAACTTGGTGACCCCTGCCTTAAAGCCAAAGATGGGTCCTCAATGAGTCTCTCAGTAAGATAATGACCCTAAACGTGGCCAAATCTACACAGAAATGGTTCACCAGATATAGAGTCAAGCTTCACCAATTTCCGTCTCAATCCCCAGTCCTCAACCCCATTAAAACTCTGTGGAGTGAGCTGAAGAGGAGAGTGCGGAGGAGAGGACCCAAGTCGCTGGATGATTTAGAGATTGTGCAGAGAGGAATTGTCCAAGATCCATCTTTCTGTATTTGCCCATCTTGTGAAACATTATAGCAGAGGATTAAGTGATGTTTTGTTGGCGAAAGGTGGTTGTACAAAGTATTAACATCAGGGAAGCTAATAATTGTGACACACATGATTTGATGTAAAATAATTATTTCTTATTGTCGGATTTTTTCCCACCACTGAATAAATGCACTTGAATTAAAGGTTATTTTTGTATTGTGGTCCTATATTATTTAGAATAATAATAAAAAAACAACACTGAATTTATGATAAGCTAAAGAACACATCTTAACCAGGGGTGGCAATAATTATGGCGGGTAGTGTGTTTATAGGGCAAGGAAATATAATGGTGGAAGTGGGGCTCAGTGGTCAAGACTCTGGATTACTGATCTGAAGGTCAGTGGTTCAAGCCAGAGGTCCACCAAGATGCATACTGTTGGGGCCCATGAGCAAGGCCATTAACCCTCAGTTGCTCAGTTGTGTATAAAAATGATAACAGTAAGTCACTCTGGGTGTCTGCCAAATGTCATGTAAATGTGGCCAAATAATAAAAACCGCATTTTTTTTAAAGCAGCAAATTTTGAAGAGCTCTAGAAAGTAGTATTTGAGTTTACAATAATGGTCAACTATTTTGAAAATATAGTTTTATTATTAGTAGTTTTATAGACCGACACTGGATGTTTTCTAGAACTTTTTCCTGAACTTTTTAATGTTTTGTAATGTTCACGCGATATGGAGCAGCCCTGTCCGCTTTATTTATCCTATAAATTTTACCCCCAATGTCAAACTCTTTTCCATGCAACTGTGTAAAGGTATCCGTGCACATTTGGTAAATGAAATAACATTTGCTCAGACCAATTAAAAAAAGTCCACTGTCCTGGGAGAAGACTTTGAATTTGATCGACCTGAATAATGTTTATTATTTATCTTCCCAGTTGTAGTTGCTGAAGTAACCCAACCATCTTTTGGCATGGGTTATGAAATTGGTCAAGCCATGGCGATGAAAAAGAGGATTCTTTGCCTTTTCCGGCCCTCATCAGGGAAAGGTAACCCGATAACTTTTTACGTCACGAGTAATATTATAATAAAATATATTTATTTTTAATATTAAAAAATAAAAATATTTCACTGTTTATATAACATATTCCTCTTTATTATATATATATATATATATATGTATGTATGTATGTACATATAATGTGTGTATATATGTATGTATATATAATATAATATTATATATATATATATATATATATATATATATATATATATATATATATAAAATTTGTTTTATCTTTAGTGCTATCTGCTATGATACAACGTGCTGAGGGCAAATTGGGCAGCTCTATCTTTCAGGTACGAGATTATGAGGAAGAGGAGGTTGATGGCATCTTGGACAATTATTTTGGTGAACTTAACAAGAGTTAATGTACATTTCAAAATACAGTATGTGAACACCTGACCATCATAACCAGGTATTCTTGTTGAACATGTTTTTAAAACCCTGGCTATTAATATGGAGACTTTCTTTGCTGTTTAGGGAAAGCTTTCCATTAGATCTTGAACTGTGACTGTAAGGGTCTGTCCATTTAGCCACAAGAACCTTAATGAGGTTTGGGTTAGGCACAGGGACATTGTAATACTGGAACAGATTGGAGTGTCTTAGTTCCTTTTAAGGAAACTTGTAATGCTGCAGCATGCAAAGACATCCTATGTAATTTTGTTTGTTCAATTTTGTGGCAACAGTTTGGAGAAGAGCTATGTATGATCGGGATGGTCAGGTTTCCGTATTCTTGTGGTCAGGTTATGCAGCTCACTCATAATACAGTGAGTAATTTCATTATCCAGCCCTGGATAGAACTTTTTTTGTAATTAGCAGCTATCAGTTTAACAGATGCACTTAAGTTTTATATAAATCACTCAGACACTGTGCATTTGTGTTTCCAATATCTAAAAAAGTATAAAAAGAAATCGTTTGACATGATTTCTCAAGTATAAAAGTTGATATTTTCTGTCATATTAAAGTTTTACCGTAAATTATTTCTCTACATTCTCTTGCATGTAATGTTTGTTCTTCTCTAATGACAGAATATGTAAATAATGTGATCATGACTTGAAATACAGTTGGCCCCCTTCTTACGAAAAATCCAGGATACGAAAAACATTTTCCTAAATTTTTGTCCTCTGTATACGAAACAACTTCTTCTTATGAAAAGCGCCAATGTGCCATTCAAACATCCAAACGCGCCATTCAGACATTAAAACAATGCACGAGTTGCTCTCTCATTGGCTGTCTCCCAACATCCCGCCCTGCTGGCCTCCCATTGGCCTCCCATTGGCCAGGAGGGAGCTGAATCTCCATTGTACTGTACCTATAATGCTTGTTTGTCACATGCGTGAATGAGAGATATACTGTTGGTTCTTGAGTTTTTTTGAGAGTGCACATTGCAGCTTATTTTTCATTTTTTAAGTTGTTTAATTCAGTAAATGTTTAATAAATGTGGCATGCTCCACCGAATGTGGGCAAAACGCAACTCATCCAGACCTCCGATCCCTAAAGCAAACAGGTGAATGTTGAGTACGAAACAAGTATTCAAAGCACACTTACCTGCTTGACAGATTGGAGGTCTGGATGAGCCACGCCCCGTCTCGCCCGCATTCGGCAGCGTGTGCCACGGAGCACGATACAAAGATACAAAGATACGAGTGTGGCGGAGTGCGCCACGGAGCACGACACAAATGTGGCACGCTCCGCAAATTGTGGGTGATGATCTTCATGTGCGGCCATGGCATTTGCCAGCTGTGCAGCGACCGCATGAGCAAGTGCCTCATCTGCTGGAAGGCTATCGAGAGGCGGATCCTGCTGTATTAGATCTCTGGGCTTCCGGCTTCTCTTTGCTTCTCCCTGCAGCACTTGCTCCTGTAGCTCATGCTCATCGGTGTCACGTCAGCTCTTTTTATTTTTGGGTATCGTCCTAAAGCGTTACCTTCTGGACTCAAGTTTTGGTGCATCATACAAATGTGGCGCGCTCCACCGAGTGTGGGCAGTGCCCGCATTCGGCGGAACGTGCCACTGGGCGCGCCACAAATGTTTAATAATGAATGTAAAAATGAATAAAAAATGTTTAAGAATGGTTTAATTAATAAAATGTTTAAATGGTTTAATAAATAATTTTCTTTTACTTTTAACACATATTTAATACAAAATTGGTGTACTGTTATAATTTTTAAAGGGTTTATAGGGTAGTCTTGGGAGCCTTGGAACGAATCACGCGTTTTTCATGTAAAATGCGCCTCTACTTACGAGAACTCCAGGTTCCCGAAAAAGGCGCTGAAACGGATTAATTCTTTTAGAACTTCTAAACTCCTATTTTTACTGTGTAAAGCTGCTTTGCAACAATGTCAATTGTAGGAAATGCTATAAAACTGAATTGAATTATAAAGACTGCACCCATAATGTAAATAAATTTAGTGAATGTGGATAATAATGCCACAGACAGAAGGAATATACAGATGCTCCTCAACTAACGTTTTAGTTACAATCCGAATGGCCGAACATAAGGTGAAAAAAAAACGTAAGTTGTTACTGCACGTTCCAGTAACGTATGACCGTTCTTACTGTACTATACATCCATAAATACTATTACTGCATCTCATAAAACACCCATAAATCAATTATTATTAACATTACATTGTAAAATGATATCAACATTAATTTCAAATTAATTAAATTCAAGCAAAATAATTTCAAATAAATAAATTTTAATCAAATTCACTTATTACCACTGATTCCAATTCACACTATCACTAGTAGGCTTACGCTTCTGACTAACCATATTTGCTTGGGTTACAAATACGCAAAACAGTGTAAACACAAAGATCACAGAGACAACATCTGAACACAAGAGTAACACTCGGTGAACTCGGAGGAAACAAGGCACGTTCAGTCTGTCGTTTGTAAACAATGAACGCAGCGCCATGTAAACGTCTCGTACTACGGAGAAACGCGCTAAACTCAATTTGACTTCCAAAAAAAATTTTTTTTACAAAAATTTTTTTACAGTCAGTTCAAACGTAAAATCGAAAAAACTTAAGGCGAATAAACGTAAAGCGAGGACCATCTGTATTAACAAAGTAATAGCTGTTTTCAAATAAAATTTATAGGACGAAACATGAATGCAGATGCTCCCATGACAATTAAAGCTCAAACTGAACAGCAGTCACAACATTTTCCAAACTTTAAAGATGGATCACCACCATTATCCTCAGTAAATAGAACCCATAACCACACCTGTTCACACTGATATAACCATGGGTTTACACTGGGGCACGATGTCCGCTAGATCCACAATTCAAAGAAGTGCAGGGCCCCACGCTTCTCCAAGCTTGAAACCCGATTTGAGTCTAAAAAAGATGTGGAGTGCATCCACAAGATGAAACTTGAAGAAATTGTGTGGCCAAGTTCATCAAAATCTGTTATGATGGTGCATCAAGGACTGTAATGCTCTGTTAAAGTCTATTCAGCTCGACTTGGCTCTAAGTTCTGTCGCGCTTGGTGTCAAATTGTAATAAATCTGGATGATAATGCTGGATACATAAAATTCTCAATTTCTCATCAGAACTTTTTGAAAATCAAAAAGTTTTTTTAATTGTGAATTTGGGTGACTCAAAGCCCAAAAGCTTTCAAAGCTAAAAGTAGGTAAGGTTACTGAAGTTAGGACCTTGAGGTGGCTTCTCCAATACGCCTTAGATAAGTGGTATTTGACAACTTGTATTACACTCTTAAC
Source organism: Plotosus lineatus (assembly GCA_024760905.1). Taxonomy (NCBI): domain Eukaryota; kingdom Metazoa; phylum Chordata; class Actinopteri; order Siluriformes; family Plotosidae; genus Plotosus; species Plotosus lineatus. The sequence goes on along the minus strand of CM045736.1, from coordinate 16,723,079 downwards.
AGCTGTCTTTAGAACTGCAGCCTTGTCCCCAAAATCTTTAGAAAATGTAACTATTTCAAGCAGAACTAAACCAAGTACAATCGGCCCCCAACTTACGAAGACCCCTGTGTACGAAATCCCCCGGTTACGAAAAACATTTTCCTGAGTTTCCGTTCCTGAGATACGAAACAACCCCCTCTTACGAGAAGAAATTCAAAATTCAAACGCGACAATTAAAATTTCACACGATGCGCAAGTTGCTCTCTTATTGGCTGTCTCTCAACATCCCGCCCCTCTGGCCTCCCAGATAGAGACAGAAGGAAGCTTCACTCTTTAGGTTTAGTTTTTTAAGTTGTTTAATTCAATAAATGTTTAATAAATGTGGGCACATTTGAGCTCATCTGGAATTCCGATCCCTCAATGAATCAAATTAAAGTTGAGTTTGTCAAGCAGGGTGTCATGCTTTGAATTCCAAGCCTTGTGGGTGTGGCCCGCAGCGCGCGCGCGAGAGAGAGGTGTGTGTGTGTGTGTGTGTGTGTGTGTGTGTGTGTGTGTGTTAATAAAAATGTTTAATAATGGTTTAATTTATAAATATGCTAATAAAATGGTTTAATGGTTTAATAAAAAAATTTCTTTTACTTTTAACACATATTTCATACAAAATTGGTGTACTTTTATCATTTTTAAAGGGTTTATGGGGTTTATCCAGTCCAAAGACTGGAGCCTTGGAACGAATTAGGTGTTTAACATGTATGCGACCCCGACTTACGAAATCCCCGCAATACGAAAAAGGATCTGGAACGGATTAATTTCGTAGGTTGGGGGCCGACTGTATTTTCTTTCTCAAAATTGCCTAGTTTAGTTTTTTAAGTTGTTTTAATTCAGTAAATGGTCAAGCACTGAATGCGCTTTGAATTCACGTCTTGTGGGTGTGGCCCGCAGCGCGTGCACGAGAGATAGAGAGAGAGAAGGAATAGCGCTTTAGTTTTTAGTTGTTAAAGTTGTTTAATTCAGTAAATGTTGAATAAATGTGGGTGCATTTGAGCTCATCTAGAATTCCAATCCCTCAATGAATCAAATTAAAGTTGAGTTTGTCAAGCAGGAAATGCGCTTTGAATTCCACGTCTTGTGGGCATGTCCCACAGCGCGCGCGAGCGAGAGAGAGAGAGGTGTATGTGTGTGTGTGTGTGTGTGTGTGTGTGTGTATTAATAAAAAAAAAAGTTTAATAATGGTTTGATTAATAAATATGTTAATAAAATGGTTTAATATGTTAATAAAATGGTTTAATAAATAATTTTCTTTTACTTTTAACACATATTTCATACAAAATTGGTGTACTTTTATCATTTTTAAAGGGTTTCTGGGGTTTATCCTGTCCAAAGACTGGAGCCTTGGAACGAATTAGGCGTTTAACATGTAAAATGCGACCCCTACTTACGAAACCCCCGTTATACGAAAAGGGCTCTGGAACGGATTCATTTCTTAAGTTGGGGGCCGACTGTACCTTCTGTCTCATTTTACATTGTTTTCCTGAGATTTTGAGCGTGGTGTTTTTTAGAAGAAATAAAATTGATGCCCTGGGAATTTTTGGTGTGCAGGCGCTAATTAGAGATTTTTTTTCATCCAGCTTAATCGTGGCGATGTTTTTGACAGTCAAATCATCAAAAAAACCATGGCATTCCCTCAAGATCATCATGATTCGATCCCTGACCACCACTTCTCATCATGATTCTCTTAAATTGTGAAAATTGTTGACTTCTTGCCCCATTGTAAACTCAAGAAAGGGGTTCTCAGTTCACTCATCCTTTCTTTAATGTATTTGTCACTATAACCAATGATTATGGAATATAGTGATTATATAATCTCACTGGCATAAGATTCACACAGATCTCTATCTCATTATGAAATAGGATACTCTATTATACAAGCTATGACTACTTACTGAACCAGAAGGCTAAAAGAACAAATTGGGGGATGGGTCCTAATTTCAGCTAGTATTTACGAGTCGTCATGCATAGCAAGCAATGTCTATATTTCTCAACTGCAATTAATGTAATCAAGTGTGCTTAATCAATTGCATGCCACTTTCACACATTTTAAAAAGGAATGCTATTAACCAGCTCAGCAACACACAGGGGTGCAGATTGCCAGACCATGACGGGGCAAACATGCACACACAACCATTCACATCGAACTCTAGGGGCAATTTTGAATAGCGCGTTAGCCAACTGTACATGTCTTTAGACTGTGTGTGGGAGGAAATCAATGCACGCACTGGGAGAGCATGCAAACTCCTCTCCGAAATACAGTACTCCAGCTTGGGAATGGAGCCCTGGACCTTCTTTCTATAAGGTAGATGTGCTGACCACTCGGTCACTGTGCCACCCTTTTCATAAAACTTTCCTAGGGTCACGGGAGCCCAAGCCAGCTGACTCTAGATGAAGGAAGAATACACCTTCTTCTTCTTTTCCTTTCGGCTGTTCCCTTCAGGGGTCACTACAGCAAATCATCTGCCTCCATCTCACCCTATCCTCTGCATCTTCTTCTCTTACACCAACTACCTTCATGTCCACCTTCACTACATCCATAAATCTTCTCTTTGGTCTTCCTCTAGGCCTTCTGCCTGGTAGTTCCAACCTCAGCATCCTACTACCAATATATTCACTATTTCTCGTCTGTACATGTCCAAACCATACATCTTAAACAGCTCACCAAAATGTCTCAGGGCCAACACAGACATAACCATTCACATTTACACCCACGGGCAATTGAAATTGTTGAATTAGCCTGGTGTCTATGGACTGTGTGAGAAGACCCAAGCACCTGAAGAAAAACCTAGACAACATGCAAACCACACAAACACCCTTAACATGCACAGGGCTTGAACCCAGGATATTTGTGATATCAAGTACAAGTCATAACCTCATCACCACCATGCCACCCTGAAAGCAAGATACAAAAATGATGTGATTAAATAGTATGTTGGGGAAAAAAATAATAGTAACACGGGAAGTGGTGTAATGATGGTAGGGTGCTGGATTACCCATCCCAGGGTCAGGGGTTCAAGCCACACTATCAATGGTTGTCACTGCTGTCACCCCCCCCCCCCCCCCATTACTATTATAGAACTATTGCTGACTTTCGTAAGTAGGCTGGGTAGCTGGCAGCATGTTTCTGCCCTGCAATGGCCTGGTAAGTTGTCCAGGGTGTATTCTGCCCTCGCCCGGAGTTGGCTGAGATGGGCACCAGCCTCCCCGCAACCCTAATTAGGATTAAGCGGTTCAGAAAACGAACGAATCAACGCAAAATTGCATTGAATGTTAGGAAACCATGTTCAGTTTAGAAACCTAAACCAGACTGTACTGTAGGTGGCGGCAGTGCTCTCGTGGGTTTAAATCACAAGAAGAAGAAGAAGAGTTTTTGCCGTTTGAATATCCAGTTTGATTTTTCTGTGCTTTTAATTCAAACTTCACGCGATGAATATTTATTTTTGTGGTAGTATTAGGGGAGGAAGACAGGATGTGAAGATTTATCAAAGAATTGTGAAGAAATTGCAGACTTATGGACAAGTTTTGACAGAGCACGTGAGCCACGATGACGTATGTGAGAAAGGTAAATACTGGACAGCTTTCTGGGGATTAACTTCAAGTAACTTTATATAAACATTTCTGCATCTTTCCAATTTATTTATAACCACTATGGGTACCAATTAATTGGTTTATAGCAGATACAAGTCAATCAGCAATCTCATTCACTCACAGCCCCCCAATAAATAAATAAATAAAATTGAGCTTTCCTCATTACCAGTATCAAAATGTTTTTTTTTTTTTTTTTTTTTTTTTTTTTTTGTAAACCAACACTGATTAGATAAAATGTCATCAAAATGAAATCCGGATTAAAAAAAAAAAAATTTTTTCTCCTTTCGACTGTTCCCTTTTTCTCAGGGGTCGCTGCAGCGAATGTATGTTTGCTTTGGTATGGGTTTTTATGTTGGATGCCCTTCCTGACACAATCCTTTCGCAAGGGGCAGAAACACACTGACAGCTATGCGGCCTACTCTTGTCGAAAGTCAGCAATGGTTCTTTTACATGCCTCTCCATGGACAGTGAGAGACATGTCCGGCCTTTGATAACCCAGTTACTGCACTGGGGGGGACCCGAACTTCCAACCTTGGGATTAGCGATCCAGCATCATTTACCACCAGGCCGTCACTGCCCTATCTTCTTCTTCTTTTCCTTTTGGCTTTTCCCTTCAGGGGTCCCCACAGCAAATCGTCTGCCTCCATCTCACCCTATCCTCTGCATCTTCTACTCTTACTCCAGCTACCTTCATGTCCTCCTTTAACACATCCATAAATCTTCTCTTTGGTCTTCCTTTCGGCCTTCTGCCTGGTAGTTCCAACCTCAGCATCCTACTACCAATATACTCACTGTCCCTCCTCTGTACATGTCCAAACCATCTCAATCTAGCCTCTCTGACTTTGTCTCCAAAACATCTTACATGGGTGTCCCTCTGATGTACTCATTCCTGATCATCCTCGTTACTCCCAGAGAGAACCTCAACATTTTCATCTCTGCTACCTCCAGCTCTGCCTCCTGTCTTTTCCCCAGTGCCACTGTTTCTAAACCATACAACATCACTGGCCTCATCACCGTCTTGTACACTTTTCCTTTCATTCTTGCCGATACCTTTCTATCACACATCACACCAGGCACTTTTCTCCAACCATTCCAACCTGCCTGCACACACTTCTTCACCTCTTTTCCACACTCTCCATTGCTCTGGATTGTTGAGCCGAAGTACTTAAAATCCTCCATCTTCCTTATCTCTGCTCCCTGTAACCTCACTGTTCCAGTTGGGTCCTTGGCATTCATACACATGTATTCTGTCTTACTCAGGCTAACCTTCATTCCCCTCCTTTCCAGGGCATACCTCCACCTCTGTAGATTTTCCTGCACTTGTTCTCTGCTCTCACTGCAGATCACAATGTCATCTGCAAACATCATAGTCTATGGAGATTCTTGTCTAACCTCGTCTGTCAGCCTGTCCATCACCATAGCAAACAAGAAGGGGCTCAGAGCTGACCCTTAATGCAGGTCTACCTCCACCTTGAACTCTTCTGTCACACCGACAGCACACCTCACCACTGTCTTACCTCTCTTATACATGTCCTGCACCACTCTAACATACTTCTATGCCACTCCAAACTTTCTCATGCAATACCACAGTTCCTCTCTCGGCACCCTGTCGCCACTGCCCTATCTATGGGTCCTAAATCATATACAACATGTTGCATATTTGCATCTTTTAAATCAGGGTGCACATCCACCTCACAGCAAGAAGGTCCTGGGTTCAATTCCCGGGCGTTTCTGTGTGGAGTCTAGTGTTCTCCTTGTGCTGAATTAGGTTTTCTCCTGGTACTTCAGTTTCCTCCCAACAGTCCAAAAGACATGCACAGTAGGCTGATTGGCCGTTCCAAATAAGCCCTGTGTGTGTGTGTTGGCCTTGCAATGGTCACAATGTACCTTACCCAGCTTCGGCTGCAATGGGTTACAACCGCCACACAAATCTAATTAGGATTAAATGTCATAAATTGTCACCATCGACGTGTGTATGTGTGTGCTTTACTCTTCTAGTGCAATGGTCTGTATGGAGGATAATTATGGATTATTAAATATGGATTAAGGATTAACAATTTTTGCACAACACATAATGCTTATAAGATCAACTAAAAGTTCATTTGTTGACAAATAATTTTACATGATTAAAAATTAAATGGCTTATTTACATTATTTATATTTTAATTATTAAACCTGATAATTGAGGGTTTTAGAAGAGATTTATGGATGTGGTGAAGGAAGACATGAAGGTTGTTGGAGTCAGAAAAGAAGATGCGGAGGACAGGGTGAGGTGGAGGCGGATGATTTGCTGTGGCGACCCCTGAAGGGAGCAGCCGAAAGTAAAAGAAGAAGAAGAAGAAGAAGATAATTGAGGGGGGCAGAAGCTCTTCTGAAGCTTGTTTACCTGTATTTTATGGGCAAAGGGGTTAAAAAAACAACTAAATTTTAGAAATCCATTGCTCAGTCATGGTCCATCTCTCCCTGATTATAGCAACTTATATGGACTTTCTTCATTGTTCTAATGAGGTAAATGTTCATGATGCTTTGATGAATAGTTTTGGGATTTGTAGGGTTTTGAAAATGCCATATTAGCTTGTGGCTTTTATAAGGAGTTTAAGGCAAACTGTGTGTTTCTGAAAAAGACACACACAGCTGGCTCAGGTGAAACATTATGGAAGCAGTAACAGCGAGATATAATTCTTTACTCTTATGGAACATCACACTCTGTGGGTGTAAAGGTTTTATTTAACAGATTTCACGGTAAATAATTAACCATAAAAGGGATGAGGGCAGACACTGGCTTATGGCAGTAGTGGAGATGTATGAACAGTTATTAAATAATAAACAGATGATAGTAAGACTAGGTTTCCTGATAAATGAGTGAGAAATTAGATGTGTAGTAATGGGAGGTGACTTTAATATAGCTCTTGTCTTGGATAATTTACTGCCAAAAGATCAGCTACCATGACCGCATAATTGAGTTATGTATGTCAATAAACATAACCTATTATTTGAGTGTTTGTGTGTATGTATGTGTGTATATATATATATATATATATATAAAATTCAATTTCTTTGGGTAAATCCTTCAAGTAATACTCAATATTCTTGATTAGACTTATCTCAGATATTAAGCAAGTATTTTATAAAATCCAAAGATAAAGAGTATAGACACTGTATGTCTGTCTTCCTTTCGGCTTTTTCCCTTTTTACTCGGGAGTCGCCACAACGAATCATCTGATTCGCACGTTTGATTTGGCAAAGGTTTTTTACGTCGGATGCCCTTCCTGTCACAACCCTTTTTAGCAAGGGACAGAAACACGCTGACGACTTTGCAGCCTACTCTTTACGAAAGTCAGCAATGGTTCTTTTACATGCCTCTCACCATAGACAGTGAGAGACATGGCCCGCCTTTGATAACCCAGTTAGCTGCACTGGGGGGAGGACAGTGACAACCTTGTGGAGAGTGGGACTCGAACCCCCAACCTTTGGATCAGCGATCCAGCGCCCTATACCACTAGACCATCACTGCCCCCTATCAAGAGTATAGACACATCAGATATAAATAAATTGACCAAAAAAAGTTGTGCTCTCGAAAGTGGCTGGGGAGAAGGACATGTGGGCCTTATTTTTAGGCTGCTGCTCCCACAGCCTAAACCCGGAACAAGCGGAAGAAAATTAAGATGATGCTGTATATACACATACAGTCGGCCCCCTATTTACGAAACCCTTTCGGTACGAAAATTCCGGGTTACGAAAAACATTTTCCTATGTTTTCCTCCCTGGGATACCAAAACAACCTCCTCTTCCGAAAACGGGCCAATCAAAATTTCACACGATGTGTGAGTTGCTCTCTCATTGGCTGTCTCCCAACATCCCACCCTGCTGGCCTCCCATTGGCTGGGAGGGATGACGCAGCTGAACGTTACACAAACTTCCTGTTTGTCACATGTGTGAAGGAGAGTTGACTGTTGGCTTGTTTTGAGATTGATCATGCAGCGTTATATTTCGTTATTGCTGAAACCCCTCTATAATCGGGACAATATTGAAGCAGAAGGAGACTTTAAAGCGGACATACAGTGACGGAGGCGATTATTTCGGCACGATATTGAAGCAGAACAAGCATGGAAACAGAGTGCTCCGTGAAACAAGACCTCCGATCTCGCAAGGAAGAAAGTTAATATTGAATCAGGACCTCTGATCTTTCAAACAGTTACTGTAATTCCGCTTTAAATAAAACATCCCGTCCATTTAAACATTTAAGTATAATTGTTCCGTCAGCTGTGTGTGTGTGTGTGTGAGAGAGAGAGAGAGAGCGCGTGTGTGCGTGCGTGTGTGCGTGTGTGAGTGCGTGCGTGCGTGTGTGTGTGCGTGTGTGAGTGCGTGCGTGCGTGCGTGCGTGTGTGTGTGTGTGTGTGTGTGTGTGTGTGTGTGTGTGTGTGAGAGAGAGAGAGAGCGAGAGAGAGACAGAAGGAGGCTTAACTCTTTAGTTTTTAGTTTAGTTTTTTTAAGTTGTTTAATTCAGTAAATATTTAATAAATGTGGTGCATCTGGACCTCCGATCCCTCAAGGAATCAAGTTAAAGTTGAATTTGGACCTCTAATCTGTCAAGCAGGGAATGCGTTTTGAAATCCTGCTTGTGGGTTTGGCCCACAGCGCCACAATAAACATTTAATGTGTATACAATACACATTTAATGCGTACTGTATTGTGTGTGTGTGTGTGTGTGTGTGTGTGTGTGTGAGAGAGAGAGAGAGAGAGAGAGAAAGAGATGTGTGTGTGTGTGTGTGTGTGTGTGTGTGTGTGTGTGTGTGAATAAAAAATGTTTAATAATGGTTTAATTAATAAATATGTTAATAAAATGGTTTAATATGTTAATAAAATATTTAAATGGTTTAATAAATAATTTTCTTTTACTTTTAACACATATTTCATACACAATTGGTGTACTTTTATTGTTTTCAAAGGGTTTATGGGGTAGTCTTGGGAGCCTTAGAACGAATCTAGCGTTTAACGTGTAAAATGCGCCCCTGACTTACGAAACTCCCGCGTTACGAAAAGGGCTCTGGAATGGATTAATTTTGTAAGTAGGGGCGCCGACTGTATATAGCTTTGTATACATTAGATGTTCTTTTTGTGCACTTTTGTAATTGCTGTCAAACAAAGAGCTGCTAAACTGATTTTCATTTTTAATGCAACAGTTGACAAAAATGCTGGAGAAGACTTTATGGAGTGGTTCAGTTTTTCCTTCATCAATTGAAACTGTTGGTGACAAATGAACCCAAAACTGACTGGACATAAATGTTATGTTGCTTAAGGTTATTGAAAAAAATGCCATGGAGATTTCACGCTGAGATCACACATACATATAAGTACAGCTTAATCAGGTCATTTGGCAATTTTATAACCTACACAGATACTATAATTTTCAGCAAGCAGAATGTTACACCTTTTTTAAAAGGCTGACTTGTATCATAATTTAATTAAAATAGGAAGAAATCAATTTACTACAGCATGATCAGAAATTGAACTAACTTTTAAGGAAATGAGAACTGGTTGGGGTATAGTGTGCCCCAGAAGGAGCAGCTATCCTTCAAGAAAACAATACTTTCTATTTCCACCACCCACAACTTCACCTGAAGAAGCAGCTACATTCCAAGAAGCCTCAAGATCCAGGTCTCCCAGTCTCAACTCTTCACAGAAATGTCTCTCCTAGTCCATCCTGTAGCTCCACTGCCTCCACATCCTCATCCAGCAGGGAAGCCCAAGAAGCCCAGGAATTCAAGCTCACAAGTGTGGATGATGGCAATACAGTTAACTAGCCGCAATCTTACTCCGAGTACATAGTTCATAGTACATAGTTAGAAATTTTTCATGCATGCACATACATTAACAACGTACAGGAACTTAACATGAATGACAAAGAAATCAAAACAACCTTTTGTGTTGATCGCAGTAAATACCAAAAATTTTCCGTACATTGGGCCAGTTCGTCATAGTGTGAAAGCCGCTTTTGCAATGTTAACCTTAGTAACCTTATAGCTGCAGTGCTAAATTGTTTGAACTGTGTTTGAATTAATAACCTTGATCTGCTTCTGACTCAGATGGAGATGTTTTACTGGGAGGAGATGAGGCTATCTATGCACGTGATATGGTGTGGCTGGCTCAGACTGATGGTAATATTTTTTTTACTGCTGAATATGAGGCTTCTTGAATACTAATAGTCAAAATGGTGTTGTTTTCCCCTCTTTTATTCACACAATGTCAATGGGGTTTTTTCACACAACTTCAATCTCACAGTCTAATTCTGTCATGTGCAGTGTTAGAAATATCAGTGTACGTAAAATGCCTAAGACAGATCCATTAGCAGCTATTAAATCTTCTGAGACTACAAAGCTGTTCATGCTAATTTTCAGAATGAAAGTGCATTTGTACATACCAATTAAAAAAAGTCCACTGTCCTGAGTGAGGGCTTTGAATTTGATCAACTGAATAACATTTAGCATTTTCCTTCCCAGTTGTAGTTGCTGAAGTAACCCAATCATCTTTAGGTGTGGGTTATGAACTTGGTCAAGCTGTGGCTATGAAAAAGAGGATTCTCTGCCTTTTCCGGCCCTCATCAGGGAAAGGTAACCATTCCATTATAGCCCTTTCATTCTCTAATGGCACATTAATACTTGGTTCCTGTAGTTGTAAAGAACACTTCAGACTATTTCACAGCTCATTAGCACCTGTATCTCTTGCCTCCAGTTAACACTAGACCAAAAATCTATGAATTTTATGAAAGGAGTAGTGTTGTTTATTAGATATTACTTGACCTTTTTGACTTTTAGTTGTATTGGTTGTTACTGTTGTTCATCATCTTCCTCTTAATATTATTTTGCTTCTTCAGTGCTGTCTGCCATGATACGAGGTGCTGAGGGTAAATTGGGCAGCTCTATCTTCCAGGTACGGGATTATGAGGAAGAGGAAGTTGAAGGAATCCTGGATAATTATTTTGGTGACTTCAAAAAGAACTAATGTGCCTTAAAATTCGACCATATTGAACACAATATATGTGAACATGTACTTGTTGAACTTCTGTTCTAAAACCCTGGCCACTAATATGGAGCTGAAACTTTCTTTGCTGTTCTGGAAAAGCTTTCCACTAGCTCTTAGACCATGACTATAGGGATTTATCCATTTAGCCACAAGAGTATTAGTGAGGTTGGGCAGTGATGTAAGACCAAAAGAACATTTCCACTTCAGTCTGAGCAAATCGTGTCTTAATGGACCTCACTTTGCGCCAATGAAGGAAAATTGTAATTCTACAACATGCAAACACGTCCTACATAATATTCTTTTCAACTTCATATGAGTGGGATGGTCGGGTGTCCACATAGTTATGGCCAGATGGTGCAGATCACTCATAATGTAATGAGTATTTCCATTATCCATCCCTGTATACAGTACAACATTTTTATAAGTAGAGGTTATCAGTTTAACCGAGTAACTTAATTTTCTATAAATTACTAACACACATTGATATTTTCATTAATATTAAACCTTTACTGTTCAACATTTCTCCACAGTGTCTTGCATGTAATTTTTCTTATCTCACAGAAGCTTATGTAAACAATATGATTATAATTTGTAATATTTGAAAAATAGGGAAGCATCGGAAACACGTCATGGTGAAGTTGATTCAAAAAAATCAATAGAATAAACTACTTATTTAATAGTAAAAAGTAAGATCATGCCACAATGCAACAGGACTTACAGGATCAAGAATAAACAGCCAACTCGGCGTCAGTTTGCTAGTGAGCCTAAGGTTAGGACTCTGAAACGGTGGCAGTTGGTCATGTAGTCCAATATATAACGGATTTTCCCTATTCCAGGAACATGAAGGAAGGAGGGAAGTGCATGACATTAAGAACTCATATCATGCTTAGTGGGCACTGGAAGATTCTTTCGAGGTGGTGAGGTTGCTTCAGTTGGTCAAGTCGAGGCACACAAACCTTATGACTACCCGAATGTGGTTTGACCAGGCTATCCCACTTTTTTCTTCCATGATTGCGCAGGCTTATGTCAGAACGACGATGCCAGAATTTGTTTGGTTCAAATGGTGAAAAAGTGTGGTGTGCTGAAGGAGTTCTCATCTTGGAAGCCCTTCCTTCTTGCTGATGAAGATCTAAATGGACCCAGATGTGTACTAACAGACTGTGCCCAAGTGTAAGATGACAGAAGAGTGCCAACGCAATAGAGCTTGGAGAAATATTGTGCAGCAATGCTTGTGGGCATTGTATTGCATAGTCCAATATGACTACCACAAAGCAGTATTCCCATGCAGAACAATCTAATGACCCAACGAGAGCCATCCCATTCTCTTTAATGGCATCTCTATTAACGGGAGTGGGTGCAATGGGACTTTTGCTGTGGCCAGTGGATTTACCAAATGTAATTCATGGCATACTGCACACCATTGACAAACATTACCATGAATGCCTGGTCAATAGAATGAAACAGGTAAGTGTTTTCTCATGCCCCAAGTGACTGAGTTACAAAGTACTCACACCTACGTTTACTCTTCTTGTGTAGGCATGTCCTGCAGCACTCATCTTTAATAATACAAAAAATAAGGTACTCTTTGCACAACAGTGGGTTAGAGAGTCTCACTATCGATCATGCTCACTTGGTCAAAAGCTGGTCACAGTATCATATCAGATCAGATTCAGCAGGAAATTTTCCATGGCATTCCATTTGGACAATAGAGAGGCAGAGCCCCCTCCAATATCCTCCTGATGTGGAGCTGATATACATGGCTCTGGATCCACCTTTTATATCAGCACTGAGCTAAAAGCTCCAAAATTCATATTCATGCAGGACCCATCCACCAAACTATGCTTTAATAATGCTGGCAAACATAGTTGGCCAATTTTTACAGAAGATAAGTAAACGAGTAGTGCAGGCACTAACCACCACCTCTATTCCACACTTCCTTCACTCATGAACAAGGCCCCAAGAAACTTAAATGCCTCCACTTAAGGAAGGACCTCATTCCAGAGAAAGAGGGTGTATTACATCCTTTTCTGGCTGAGAACCATGGCCTCGGACTTGAAGATGCTGATTACTGTCATCCCGGCTGTTTTGCCCTCAACTGGGAATCACTTCAATGAGAGCCAGAGGTCCCGGATTGATGAAGCCATAAAGACAAGGCAAGAAAGCAGTGACGAAATCCTATGACCACTAAACCAGAACCCCCTTAATGCTTTGGCTGTGCCTAGAAATTCTGGACATAAAGTTATGAACAGAATCCGTGACCGACAGTCTTGGATGATTCAATCCGTCACCAGAAACAAATTCAACCTGCTGTTACCAAAGTGAACCAAGTTCTGGCTCCATTGATAGAGACCTAAAGGCCCGTAGAAATGGGTCTGGTGTGCCGGTACGGCTTTCGACCTTCTACAAATCCACAAAACACATGTGAACAGATTGGGCAAACTCCCATGCCCCCTCCAGGATCTTTTAGAGTCTAGAGCTGGTAAAGACTGCTACAGCTAGGACTAAAACCACATTGTTTCTCCTGAATCCGAGATTCAACCATCATTCTGATTCTCCATTCCAGTATTCCTACATAGACTTTCCCATTTAGACCGAGGAGTGTGATTCCATGATAATTGAAATAGACCCTCCATTCTCCGTTTTTAAAAAGAGTCCCACAACATCCAGAACCTTGAGATATTCAGGGCAGATCTCATCCAACCCCATAGTCTGACTGCAGTGGAGCTTTTTGACTACCTCGACAACCTCAGTGATTGGTGGACCCTCGCCAAAACTCTCAGGGTCTTCCTCCTCCAAGAGGGCATGTTGGTGGAATTAAAGAGGTCCTCAAAGTATTCCTTTCATCTCCCTGCAGCATCCCCAGTTGAGGTGAGCAGCTCCTCACTTCCACTATAAACAGTATTTGTGGTGAACTGCGTCCTCCTCTTGAGGCTTCAGATAGTGGTCCAAAACCTTTTCGAGGAAACCAATCGTCACTCTCCACACCCTCACCGAACTCCTCCCACACCAGAGATTTTGCATCGGCAACAGCCCAAGTTGCAAGAAGTTTGGCCTGCCGGTACTTGTCCGCTGCCTGAGGAGTCCAACAGGCCAATACGACCCTATAGGCCACCTTTTCCAGCTGGACAGTCTCCACCATGACAGGCACCAATGACCTTCCAGCCACAGCTATGGACTGCTGCCTCAATAATGGAGGCAGAAATTCAGAAAAAGGCCCATTCTCTAACACACCCCGTAAAAAGGTAAAGTCTGTTGAGCTTTTTATACCCAAGTCTAGTGGCTCATCAGGGCGGTGTTTATTCCTCATTTCTGTAGCGTGAAGTGACCAGGCGTTCAACTCCTCCTGGATGGGAGGCTAGTCCATCACAGGTTGCCTTCCCAGTCTTTTTATTTATTGGTACCCATTTATACTCCTGAGTGAGCAGAGGCACACGTGTGGTTCAGAACTTGCCCAGGGGTCTTGGCACAGTGGGAGTCTAACTGGGATTTGAACACACAACCTTCCGATCATGAGTGCAGCATACTAACCACTACGCCACCAGTCCCACATAACACACTCTGTAAAGACTCCAAAAAGGGTGGGCACTCGGAACTCTCGTTAGGTGCAAGAACAAACAACCATCAGGACCCGTCCCCAAGGAGGAATTCTACAACAGACTCCAGACCATCATTGAGACCTTCCCAAACAGAGACCACAACATCATGGGAGACATGAACGCCAAGGTGGGCAATAACAATCAGGGCTATACAGAAGTCATGGATCAACAAGGACTGGGCCAGATGAAAAACAATGGGGAGAGGTTTGCAGACTTTTGTGCATTAAATAACTTCGTCATTGGAGGAACTCTCTTGCCCCATAAGCGTATCCACAAAGCAATCTGGGTCTCACCGGACCACAACACTGAAAATCAGATTGACCACGTGAGCATCGCAAGAAAGTTCCGCCGGTCGTTACAAGACGTCAGAGTCAAGAGAGGGGCAGACATCGCTTCCGACCACCACCTACTGGTGGCTTGACTCAAGCTCAAGCTGAAGAGGAACTGGAGTGAGAGAACTGGAATACACCAGCGCTTCTACATGGGACTCCTAAAGGATTCAGGGAAGCTGGAGGAATACAGACTGACCCTCACAAATAGGTTCCAAGTCCTCCATGAGCTGCTTAAAGAAGCAACCGTAGATGGAAGGTGGAGAGAGAGTCAGTGACATCAACCTGCCAAGAGGTACTGGGCTACAAGACTCGCCAAGGAATGGATAACAGCCGACTCTTTGGAAAAGATCTCAGATAGAAAGGGAAAGAAGGCAGCACTTAACACCAGCCGTACAAGAACAGAGAAAGCCAATGCCCAGAAGTTCTACACATGCACCGTTTGATTGGATTATGAAGGTATCCACATCACAGAGACGGAATGGCATGCAATGGACTCTCTCTTCACAACTGGATGATCTGGACTTTGCTGACGACCTGGCACTGCTATCACATGCTCAACATCAGATGCAAGATAAAAACAAGCATCGTGGCAGAGACTAGGTCTGAACATCCATCGAGGGAAAAGCAAGGTCCTGAAAGTCAACACCACCAGCACATCCCCTATCATTCTGGGAGATGAGGCATTAGAGGAGGTGAACAGCTTCACCTCCCTCGGCAACATTGTCGACTCCAAAGGAGGGATAGATGCAGATGTAACCCCAAAGGAAAAAGGAAGAGAGGGAGGCCGAGAAACACTTGGCGACGCAACCTGAATGCGGACGTCAAGAAGATGGGCCACTCATGGGGTCAGCTGGAAAGACTGGCTCAGGACAGAGACAGATGGAGGGATCTTGTAGGGGTGACAGGCTTGAACTGAAACTGAACTGAACAGATACCCGCTGTCGGAATTCATTTACAAACATAAAGACACGGGAAAGAACGGGCATTTCGCGGTTTCTGAGACGGGAAAGTGATCAACTATGGAGGTAAAGGTTGGTTGGCATTGAAACAGCATTGTGAGGGGAGTAAACATGCCGAAAAGAAAAAATTGAGAAAACAAAACTACAAACTGCCTGGTGAGTCGTTTTTAGAGATTTATGCAATAAGTAGTGTAAGACTGTTTATTAGTGCAGATTAAATGTGACATTTTGAATTATAGTGTTGTACTATTAACATACTAACTTGTAGCAGGTATGCTCACTCGTTGAACACAAATGTTTGTTGTGATCATATATGTCGTGTAATGTAATCATTCTACAAATTAGTTCATAATTAGTTCATAATTATGTTACACATAAATGACTACTCATTGAGCTATGCTACTTGAATTATGTGTGTTTATCTACCTTGAAATAACCTTTTAGTATTTTTTACATTATTTAAGCTGTTTTGTTTAGTGTTTATGTTTGTTACAAAACAATGATTAACTTTTTTTTTCATGATTTTTTTTTTTATATGACATGCCCTACCCCTGTACCACCCTGTGGCCCCCTTGACCCCCAGCTGAAATATTTCACTTCCTCTATTTCTAAACCCATTTCCTCTATTTTTTCTAAACCTCATTGGGATCCCTGCTACCAGAGGCATAATGCCCCAGACATCATAGCTCCCTAGGATCATAAACAAATTATAATTTATAAAATGTCAGAAAACCTGAATACAAAATAATTTTTAATTAATGCATTTAAATCAGTTGAACTCAGTAGAACATGCTTGCAGGTTCGCATTTCGATGGTTCCAAACTTACAATTCTTCCCACTGTCCCATCTATAATCACAAAAAGTAACCCGATGAATAATGAATATGATTAGAGATGAGTTTAAGCAAAAGTGTATGGTCTCAGCAGTGGACAGAATATCCTCTCTAATAGCACTGGGAGGGTTGTAGTGGGAAGGCTGCTCTCTAATTTGCTCTGTGAGTGATATAGTTCTATCAGCAGGAAGTGTTGGCTCTGGTTTCAGTTTATTCCTGTACTGATTCCTTACTTCCTGTACCAGATATATAGTATCAGGGTGGGACCAGTCCACAGCTCATTCCTTGCAAAGATGTTATTCAGAGAAATACAAAGCTTTGGAGCTACAGTAATCATGAGAGAGCATCACACACAGGGACAGTAGACATGCTCCCTTGGTAAGTTTTTTACCTTGCAGTTATAAATATATTTATACACAGTATTGGGTTGTTTTTTATGTTTTATTATTATTTTATTTATGCAATATTTTGACAGTGAAAAGTGGCAGTAACTGTAAATCATATGAATGCCAATTATTATTGAATGCCATTATTACACATATGACCAAAGGACTCTGAATTTTCTTGATGATATTTACCTGATGATAGTTATTTTTATATTTGCATTTAATGCTCAAAATACAAGTATCAGAATAACATGCAGAAGTGTAGAATTTAAATTAAAATATGTAGGTCAATTTGAGCAACTTCAATGTCTAATCTATTTTTTTTTTTGGTTTGCTATTTCCCTAAGAATAGCAGGAAAGAAAATAACATGTAAACAAAAAAGGTAATTGGTTTTTATAATGGAAAATGGAGTTTAAATAAATCACATTTTTCTCAGAAGATAACATAATGTCTTCTGTATGTGCAAGAGACGTGATATCCGATATCATCAGATCAGTCAGAAACAAATGTTTCAGGATTTTGTAAAACAAATGTCAGATATTTCTCAGATGTTTTCTTTGAATGTATTACAAGACAATTTTTAATTTTTACTATTTTAATACAACGATGTATCTATTCAGTATCAAAAATACACATTGAAACACTTAAGTACATTTTTCCACCAATAATTTACAACAATAACTTATATTTAAATATATTGTGAATCCTATATTGCTATACATCAATAAATGAACTGCACATTTTGTCACATTTTACCAAAGTTATCTATCAAAATGGTTGCAATGGTGGGTCTCATTAAATAAGATAATAAAAATACAACTGCATGTAATGGTCACTGGGGTTCAAGTATTATTTCTTGTTGTAATCTCAATGTTGATTATTTCTTAAGTAAGTCCAGTGTTGCATGTACTGGATTGTCATAGTCCCCCTATTGATTTGTCTGTACATCAGGCAAGATATCCAATGTTACTTTATCATAACTCTGGAATGTTTTTTTTTTTTTTTTTTTTTTTTTTAATCCCGGATTGTATTTTCCCAATCATATAAAAGCCAAAATATTACCCAGGACAATAATGAGCAACGTTGGTCTAGCACTGAACTAGAATTCTATACTGGGAAACCTCCAAATGGCTATATAATGTAATCATACAACGCAATAATGTGCATGTAAGTAATTAATTTAAGTGCAAGCCGGTTATTTTGTAGGGTTATTTTTATATGAGAATTCTGCCAGAATTTGAGAAGAAATTTATTTCTAACATAATGTCTGAATAGTTAGTTGATCATGACAGTATTTGATAGGGTATCTGAATTTGATAGCAGTCACATAGTTTCTAACTGTGGCAGAAAACATAGAGCATGCAACTAACTGACAACATGCACTGAATTGGTCTCAAGGGCAGAGACCAGGAAAAGATGCAGGTAGAACAGCAAGATATCTACAGTGTTTGATAGTTTTGTGGTAAATAGGCATGGGTGTATCTCTGTATGTGTACTTTGCATGTTGTTGGAAACTCAGAATAATGTTATGAGCCCATCAGTGATGAATGAGACATGTGTGTTTACTTCATATGATTACATTGTAATGCCATGTTATGGTCATATGGTGGGCTTCAGATTTGCGCGTTCTTGCCCAGTACTGTACTGAACCTTGAATGATCAAGAACAAGGCCTGGGTTAAAAAAAAAAAAAACAAATCCCAGAATTTTCCTTTAATGTTTGCTGATACACAGAAGTGTTGCAGACTTACTCTTCCTGTTAGATCGATTGATGTACAATACTGTGGTGAGAGGGAATAATGCCAAAGGAAGGTCTACAGTTTAGTGTTAGCACAAGACATTGTTCATGTGATGTGAATCATTACTTTTGTTGTAGCACCACTTAATTGTCAAATGACAAAAACAATTTAGTCCTCTCAAGCCAAGTACAAATGTTGAGGTCAGTGTACAAGAGATGTGAAACTGTGTCCTGAGGTCCTGTGTTTGTTGTGATCATGGTTAACTTGGGTATTTTGTTTATTAAGTCTGTTTGGCACAATGTGAATATCATTCAGCTGAAGCTATGATGCAGAGTAGTAAAAAGACTTCAAATTGAGAATGTTCCAAGCATTCAAAAGGAGCAAGACATGAGTCAGACAAATGCTTTATACGGTTATTTTTAGTTGTATGAATGTTTTTAGAACCTAACTATGGTCAAATAAAACTATTTGGTCACCCTTAGGCTGTGGTGCACAAATAATACATTTGTTGTACTGTACCATCTCAGAACAATAAGAACTTTGTAGTTATAGCCTTTGTTTTGACAATCCATGCTGTATTCATTATTTCATCACTGATGACAACTGTCTAGGCCCAGATGCAGCACAACAGGCCAACCCATAATACTACCACTGATGGTATAAGGGTCTTAGGCAGAAATGCCCTTTTTGGCTCTTGAATGGTGCACGACGATCAATCTGGAGATCACTAGATTGACTCCAGGTTACTGCCACAGCCACCTGCGACTGGGAGTCCATGGGAGCTAATTGGCCCAGCTCTTACAGGAGGGTGGGCTGACATACACTCACTTCCCTGTCACTCACAGCAACCACCGTCCAACGTCTGTAAGCTCATTCATATGAGGAGGCGGATAGCACTTTCCCACTGAGTGTGTTAGGCCGCTTCCGAATACACATGCGCAGAGGTTTGTAAAGAGGAGGGTGGCAGCATCACATGTCACAGAGGGGGCACGTGCTTGGTTGGTGGTGGTTGTGTGATCGGGAAAGCAACACTTGACAGGTGAGAATTTCGTATGACTAAATTCGGGGAGAAAATAGGGAGGATGGAAAAAAGAAATTTTTCCTTCTCCAAACATAAAAGTTCCTGTCTGAACCCAAAAGTTTTGTTTTGGCTTTATCCATTCACAACATATCTCAAAATATTTCAATGGCTTGTCCAGGTGATATTTAACAAACTGTAGAATGAGAGTAATGTTGTTTATGGAGATTAGATATGATAAATTTCGGTGCAATTCTGCCATGCACACCTGATCGTACAAGATTCCCCTGGTGGTGGACTAAAAAACATTAATATCAGCCAATGTGAAAGAGGACTTTGGTTGTGTATAAGTTATACAGGGTTCTTTTTGGACCTCTGGACTATGATGCACCTTTCTGTTGGACTGATCTTTTTTTGACTATTCCAGTAGAGGATGGATTGGTGGGATCAGAACTCTTTTAGAAATGGTTTTGTGACCTTTTCAAAAACCTATTTTGTTCATGTCATAATATACTCCCACAAACATGTGCTGTGAAGGTCAGACTTCTGTTCTTTAAATAAAACAGGGTGGTCACTTGCACCCAATTGTCGTCGAAATGATTGAAAAAACTGACACTTATTTCACCTTAGAGGTGTGAGTATAAATATGTCATTTTCCTCAATAAAAAAGAAAGTATAATGTATTTGTCTGATGCGTTAGTGAATAATTTTATTATTATTATTATCATTATTATTACTATTATTATTATTATTATTATTATGGCTTAAGTGTCATCTGAATAAAATTACTTTTTTACATATTTTACATTATTATGAAAAAAATGACTTCATCAGAATTGATTACTTGGAGTACTTTTTTAAAAAAATGCGTCACTTAAACTCTGACAACCAATAAAAACATAAATATGCAGCATAAAATTACCAACTTTCTTTGATGGTCAACTGCTGAGAACCAGTTATTTTAATATTGTGGTTGGTAAATGCAGCCCATACTTGGCAGTATCCCCTAAACCCATTGACTGTAGTCTCTCAGGTTTAATAAGAATCCATCAATGTCTATACACTGGAAGGATTAACTGCCTCGTGTTGGTCATGTCAACATTTTAGCTAGTTGTCTATAGATATGCAGTAATTGTTGTTATGCATATTCATTTCATCATTTTCTGTAACTGATTAATCCTAATTAGGGTCGCAGGGAGGCTGGTGCCCATCATAGCCAACTCCGGGCAAGGGCAGAGTACACCCTAGACAGCTCATCAGGCCATCGTAGGGCAGAAACACTCTGACAGGTATGCCACCGACTCTTGTTGAAAGTCAGCAATGGTTCTTTTACATGCTTCTCACCATAGACAGTGAGAGACATGGCCCGCCTTTGATAACCCAGTTAGCTGCACTGGGGGGAGAGTCACAACCCTGTGGAAAGTGGGATTCGAACCCCCAACCTTAGGATCAGTGATCCAGCGCCCTATACCACTAGGCCACCACTGCCCTATTATGCATATTATGCAAGATAATTTAAGATAAGTCAAAATCCAATAGAGTGGAACTTCCTATTATTGAGGATACAGGGGAACAAAAACGTACAAAAAAACCCCACGGTTATAGGGCCACTGTGAGATCATTCGAGGTCCCTTTACTTGCCTGAAGAGTGGGGTATTACAGCTCTGTGTCTAAATTTGTCTTCCAGGTTTTACACCTCCCAATCACCAAAGCAAGAAGGTTCCAGCACAGTGCATGGGCCCATAAATAAATATATCAACATTTGTGCAAAATACAAAAATCACATTTTATATACATACACACATGCACGCACGCACTGCATGTGTGTGTGGATATATAAGAAGATGTATGTATGTGTGTATATATATATATATATATATATATATATATATATATATATATATATACACACACACACACACAAGTACAGTAGTGCCTTGACTTACGAGTGTCTTTTATCACTTCAATCCCACCAAAAATCTGCCTTAACCAACGAGCAAAACCAACTCTGCTGTGGAAATGGCTTTTCCAGGTTGATTAGCCTTGTATTCTTCCGCGTGTATTCCTCCGAGAATGCCTTGTGAAGTGCGTCTCAATTATTTTCTGCGATGCCCCCATACCAAGCCCAAACACCCTGCGCGAGACTATAAATAGTATTTACTGCACTTCATATCATTTGCTCGGTGCTTTTTTTTCTGCTTTTTTCACTGTGAGAGCACCACTGCCACCAAGTGTAATTGCGCATCCTCTACAGTAGGTGGTACTGGCACTCTCACTGTGTTCCCTACACCAGGGCTACCGGTCCGTAGAAGAAATAATTCATTATTTTCGCTTTATTTATTATCTGAGACTGAACAATCTTTTATTTTGAAAAATCTTTTATTTTGAAAAATGTCCGGATTCTCTTGGTTACATGTCGGTCATTTTTTAGTGCTAAAATATAACCCACAAGGAGGACGGCACATGAACAGAGGTGAGTTGGACATGTTTCAAACAATAGCGGGGATTTTGGGTGAGACTGGGCCTTCATTCTCCCCGCTGGTGCACCATCACCTGTGGGTTTTTGTTTGTTTGTATTTTTTTTAAAGAAAAGTTCAAGCTCTACCTCCCAAACAACTTTATTTCAGCTGTTGAGAACAAACATTTATTGAGTGCTTATTATTATTATTATTATTATTATTATTATTAATGATAATAATAATAATATTTTCTATAAATTCTAATATTATATTCTTCCCCCCTCCCCCCCAGGTTAAATTGCCAAGTGTTGACCGGTCAGTGGTGATAAAAAGGTTGGGGACCCCTGCCCTCCACCACAGGGAACACATTGAGTGTGCTGCTGCCACCTGCTGTAGAAGGTGCGCAATTTCACTTAATTCAAGTACAGTATGTCAAAAAGCATGTTCCCCAGGGTCATCACATCTCTATTTGAGAAGCACTGGCCTTGTGTGAGCTCACCACGAGACTTTCCTCGCTGGCATTCGTTGTGTGCACATACACAAAATTCTCCTTCTGTTATGTACCACCTCATGCCTGCCCAAGTGACATATTCGCGCCTACGTGACATCTTTGCTACAGTCGATGATCGGAAGGGTTAGTTGACTTATTGTTTATTCTTGTTTTATTACTATTTATTATTAATTATTTTTAATGTTAATGTACATGTATTATCATTATGAAATATTTATTGTTTTTACATGTTTATCTTTAATATATTAGGTGAAATATGTGTTTGTAGCAGGTTATATGAGTTTGGGAGGAGGAGGTTGTGTGTGTGTGTGTGTGTGTGTGTGTGTGTGTGTGTGTGTGTGTGTGTGCATGTACAGGGATCCCTCACTTTCCGCAGTTAATTGGTACCGAGATCCCCCCGTGATAACTGAAATCCGTGAAGTAGGATCAGCCCCCCCAAACCCCCTGATTGACGTATACGTACATGTATATGTGTAATATAAATAAATACATATTCAATGCTATAAATGCTTATAATAACAATTAAACATTAAAAAATAATGCATCAGATGTTAATAAAATATGAATACACACACACAAAGACGCGCGCACGCAGATGCGCACCTCACAGAAATGTAGTTTTGATGAGAAGTTTTGGGTTGTTTTTTTTGTTTTGTGTTTGGTTTTTTTTTTCATAATTGGCCTTGTTTTTGTGGCATTTTCCTTAACCTTTTCCCCCTTTATTCCTTAATTTACTTATTTTTTATTTCGATGAATATTTAAAAAAAAAAAAAAAAAAAACGCGATGCACTGAAGCCGCATAAATTGAAGTCTGAAGTAGTGAGGGATCCTTGTATATTAACAACACAAATTGTCATATAAATGAGTGTAAGGCTCTTTACTATTCCACTGGAGAAAGTGTGGGTTTTTTTTTTTTTTGTGTTTTGTTTTGAGTCAGATTGGGCCGAATAGCCAAATCCGAAAGTGTGAAATGCGAAAGTATCATGTTTCTCACACTGCGTTCATATATGTATTCACCAAAAAAAATGCCGAGGTGTCAATCTGAGATCACTAGAGAAACTGAAATGGAAAACTCACACTGAAAATGTGAAACCCTTAGACTTGAGCACAACATTTTTGTTTATGGAGGATGATAACTTTTTTGTATAAAGTACAAATAGTACAGTACTTTTCTTCATTGTCTTCCTTTTGAAGACTGTATCATAATAAAAGATTGTTATCGTCCCTTCTGCACATTTCTTCAGTGCTGTATACTCCATCATGGCTTGATTTACTCCATGTTTGGCGAGCTAAGTGCCCTTTCAAGGAGGTCTTTTCGCTCATCTTCTTTTAAAGATTGCTTCATAGTTTCCCCGCACTTTAATCAGCTCCTTCTCTTCTCGAATGACAGCTGGTGTGATGGGATCATTAAGGTGGTAAACACAAAAAAGGCCTTTCAAAGGACATGTCTTTATTCTCAGTAGTCAAGCATTCTTTAGCTCATTTCTTCATATGACCTCTGTGTTTAGTCTCTTCTTCTCCAACTCTGGTGGAGAAGGTGAGTGTAGGAAGCTGATCTTGCAATCCTGCTGAGTGGCAGCTAAGTGGCGCTGTTGTGTGCGACATCGCTGGAAAGAGTGCTGTCTGAAGGTTGGTGCTCTACAATGAGGACAGACACAGATATTTTGCCAGTTTCCTCGTAGCACCAGGCCGGCTGTAAGTGCCACCACAGCCAGAGTCAGGCTCCCTAATACCAGCAAGATTATAAAATGTTCTTCTGAGAGTCCTGCCGCTGCACTCTGAGTCACGACCTCCTTTACAGAGATTTTCAACAAATTACCCTGATCTCCACTGGATGTGAGCCCTTTGGAGGAGTAGTTTCCTGAGGTGTAAGTGTGTGGTTTATTTCGAGTAATGTGGGGTGATGTTTTCGAGATATCTGAGAGCCCTGCTTCTCCCCGACCAAAGGAATCCCTGTGTGGTGCTTGGGTTTGGAGCCCTATTTCCCGCAGTGGAATTTCACAAGTTCGGCCCGTGTATCCAGCAGGACACAGACAATGAAAATTGGTGACACGGTCTATACAGCGACCTCCATTGAGGCAGGGCTGACTGGCGCAGTCATCCAGGTTGACGGTACAGAAGCGACCTGTGAACCCAATGGGGCACAGACACGAAAAGCGGTTCACACCATCCACACAAGTCGCACCATTAGCACAGGGGCGCATCATGCAGTCGTCCATGTTGGTCTCACATCGAGGTCCTGTGAAGCCTACAAGACATCGACAAGACAGCTCGGGTGCAAAGCCACCAAGATCCTCACATAAGCCGCCATTCTTACAGGGAGATCTAAAGTACAGCAAACAAGAAATTACAAATCTTATAATGTATCCACATTCTGAGTAGAAACACTTAAAAATGAGTATTTGTGAAATGAATAATATGAATTACACGTCTAATTTATGATGGATCAAAACTGGATCAACAAATATTACATTCCATCTTAATTGGACATTATAGCAGTGTGAAATATCGACACTAAACAACGCCTCGTTCTTGCAGCGCTGCTGTGGTTTCCCTGGAAACCACTTGATGTGTGAGTTTTAGTGCACTTGGGGAGAACAGTAGGAGTGTGACTGCAGTCTGGTAGTATTAGCAGGCTCTTACAGGGCCAGTAATGAGCCCATTGAATACATGATTGCTCTCTAGAGTCAGTGAATCGACCAGACTCCAGCATTAAACTATGGGTTTAAATCAAACAATTAATAGTTTATTGTAATTAATTAGATAATAAAACATGTATTACCTCCTTTCTTACTGTTATGACCATTATATTTGATAAATAATATCAGTGGATAATGCTCAGGGATACTGATATGAAGAGTTTCAAGCCCAGTTACCACCAGGCTTCCGTTTTTGATACCGTTAGGCAAAGCCCTTTATACTCAACTGCTAAGGTGTATAAAAAAGATTATAAAAATGTAGGTCTATTTGGATAATGGCATCTGCTGAGCATTTGTAAGTGTTTTGGTATTTCAACATCAAATCTAGATCCTTAAGCTGTAGATCAACTTGAGAAATTTGATAAAAAAAAGAAAAAAAAAATACTCACTTGATTTTATGGCACGGCCCAGTCTTTAACTCGCAGTTTTTTCCATGGAAGCCTTCAAGACACAGACAGTTGTACTCTCCCACATCATTTAGGGAACAGGTGGCCCCATTTTGACATGGCTTCTCATTTTCACACACATGAATATCTAAAAATGCAAAAAATAATGTCCCATAATCAAATATATGTATACAGAGCCTCCCCGACTGTTCATCTGTTTTACGTTTTTTCAATTTTACATTTTTTTTTTCCAAAAAAAAAAAAAAGTCAAATTTTGAGTTCAGACGTACCTACGTAGTATGCTGACGTAATGACGCTGCGTCCATTGTTTACAAACGACAGACTGAACGTGCCCCTCCTTCTTCCCAGTTAAGTTTATATATATATATATATATATATATAAAGTTATATAGCATGTTACCCTTGTGTTAAGACGTCGTCTCTGTGATCTTTGTGTTTACACTGTTTTGCGGACTTTTGTAACCCTGAGCAAATATTGTTGGTGATTCACATCAGTGCAGGCTGTGTTCTGAACGAATTCAACAGCACCCTTGCGCACTTGAAAGACCGGTACAGTATAATCCACAGCAAGTACACTACTTTCAGTATTGAGCACCTCACATATTGTAAGCGTTGATTGGCTGTTTTAAGCTTCATGTAAAGTGACTCGGTATAAATAAGTAACTTATTTGAAATTAATGTTGATATTATTTGATATATTTGATATTATTTTACAATGTTATATTTATAATAATTGATTTAGGGGTGTTTTATGAGATGCATATATATATATATATATATATATATATATAAAATATACTGCATTCGTGATAAATGGAGTTTCAATAGAAAGTCTTTGTCCTGTCCTTTTACTTTTGTTATTTGCTCTACCAAAAAGTATTGAGCACTCTCCTACGGAAGGATCTACTCAGAAAATCCTCTATATATATATATATGTATGTGTGTGTGTGTGTATGTGTGTGTGTGTGTGTGTGTGTGTATATATATATATATATATATATATATATATATATATGAGAGAGAGACTTTATGGGTTCTCAATCCACTGCGTGGTGTTACCTTTGTCACAGAAGCGGCCTGTCCAGCCATCCAAACAGGTGCACTGCCATGGTTGATGACAGGAGCCGTGGACACAACCGGGCATCCTCACACAGTCTTCACAAAATGGCCCTCCCCAACCTGGGTCGCATCTGCCCAACCATTTCAGAGAACAAACTCAGCAATTTCTTTCTTTTTTTTTGTCGACATTATATTCAAGGTGAAATTCCCTGAAACATGCTATTGCTAAATAAGCTGTATATACAAGTTTATAACCATTGCCACCAGTGTAGCATTCATTGATTGTCTGAGCCACTTAGTCCTAAATAGGGGAGGCTGATGCCGATCTCAGCTAACTATGGGTGACCGCAGGATATACCCTGAATAACTCACCAGACCATGGCAGGGCTACACACATGCACACTCATGCCAAGGAACAAATTGGAACAAACAATCGGCATAATGTGCATGTTTTTAGACTGTGGAAAGAAGGCAAAGTACCCAGAGGAAACCCAAACAAGCACAGAGAGAGCATAAATGCCTCAAGCAGAAATGCCCGAGCCCTAAAATTGAACATGTTTGCTGTGAGGCAAATCTGCTGACCACTGCACCACTATACTGCGCCTAGTGTAGCATAGGCTTCATAATCATTAACTAGAAAGACATACCGGCACAGATTGTTTTTAAATTTGCATTTATGTTTATCAAGTCCAGAATTTTTTTTTTTTTTTTTTTTTTTTTTTTAATCCATCCAGCCATAGATCGCAATGAAGCTGAAGTCAATCGCATTTGACTTTGGGTAAAGGGAAGTCTAACCCCAAAGAGGTCAACAATTGAACACAAACTTAAAAAATGTACATATTTGACATGAACTTTATACAGCTTCAACTGCATTAAAGACTCTAGCCCTAAAGCGGGTCATTCAGCTCAGTGGTATGAAGCAATCGTCACATCATCTCCCACCCACAGACTGAAACATGTTTGACTTCTTCACTGGAACAGGTAGGTTTAACCCTAACCACTTTATATGCTTTTTCGCCTTTACATAAAAGTATTGTCATGTTGTAAGGCAAGACGCTCCAGACTTACGTTCATTCATCTTACGTCTTTTTTTTCTTCGATTTCACAGGTTGTTTTTTTTTTCCAAACAAACAAAAAAATTGTCAAATTTTGAGTTTAGCGTGCTCTCTGTAGTACGAGACGAACCTACGTAGTACGCTGACGGAATGAAGCTGCATCCATTGTTTACAAACAACAGACTGAACATGCCCCTGCTTCTTCCCAGTTCACTGCGTGTTACTGTTGTGTTAAGGCGTCGTCTCTGTGATTTTTGTGTTTACACTGTTTTGCGGACTTTTGTAACCCGAAGCAAATATGGTTGGGAGAAGTGTAAGCCTACTAGCATGGGTGCAAGTTTTCCGGCATATGCCGGAATTTCCGGTTTTCCCAAGACTGAATTAACTATTTGCTTGGATCGGTGCAATCTACCATGCATACTCAGTTAAGCAAAGAGAGTTGTAAAATGAATGAAAACCCAAATCCAGAAAAGAAAGCGAACTCTCCGCTCTGCTGGTGATTCACATCAGTGCAGGCTGAGTACTAAACGAGTATTCAATGGCGCCCTTGCTCACTTGAAAAACCGGAAGTCCGGATAACCCGCGCTTTGTCTCAAGCACAAGCAAGTGAACTACTTTCGGTGGGGCGCCTCACATATTGTAAACGATGATTGGCTGTTTTAAGCTTTATGTAAAGTGACTCGGCTCAGCTTCATGTAAAGTGACTCAGCTCAGCTTCATGTAAAGTGACCATCCGTCGACCATCGGAACCATTCACAAGCAGAAAGATTGCATCATAGAGAATGTTAAAGGTTATATTTGATACTGTGTTTGATATTTGATGAATGAATTTAATTAAAATTTAATCTATTTGAAATTATTTTGCTTGAATTTAATTTATTTGAAATAAATGTTGAGATTATTTGATATATTTGATGTGATTTTACAATGTTATGTTTATAATAATTGATTTAGGGGTGCTTTATGAGATACGGTACAGGATGAACGTCATACGTTACTGGAACATACAGTAACAACTTACGTTTTTTTTTTCAACTGACGTTCGGCCATCCGCAACCAAACGAAAACGTAAGTTGGGGAGCGTATGTACACTAAAGGCTACATGGGACTCTACAGTCCTGCTTGTGTTTGAGTCTTTCTTTGGAGCAGGCCTGGCATAGATCCAGATGATCATATCTGCACCCTGGACAAAGATGTGTCTGAGAACTTGAATTAAATCAACACATCCGAACACTGTGACTTTTCTCCATAGTTTGGTAAACAGTGGCAATCTACCATAAATTATTCTAGTGACATATATAACTGTGATTCTGTGCACCAGAAGTAACCAAGATTACTCGGATTAGTCCTTGTCAGGTGTTGTTGGAAATTGTGTATTTATTTTAAATACAGTGGTACCTCACTTTACGATAGTCCCAGCAAATGAAAAATCCAGGTTACGAAAAACATTTTCCAAAATGTTTTGTTTCTGTATACGAAACAAGTTCTCCTTACGAAACGCGCCAAACGCGCCATTTATACATTCAAACGCACCATTCAAACAATGCATGAGCTGCTTTCCCATCAATGACTTTCAAACATCCCGCCCCACTGGCCTCCCATTGGCTAGGAGGGATGACGCAGCTACCTCCCATTGGTTATTATGGAGCTGCAGCTCCCATAATGCTTTTCGTGTAAAGGACAGAGTTACTGTTGTTTCATGCTTTATTTCTTGACTTGAAGGCTTTTAACCTTCCATAAACATTTGTAAGATTATAACTCTGCGAAGAAGACATGGTCAACACACGCGCACACACACACACACACACACACACACACACACACACACACATACATACATATGTACACATGCACTCATGTGTGTGATTTCCGGTGCGAGTGAGAAGAAGAAACCGGCTCGTGGCATGCGGTTGAGTGATATCGCATAGGAATATGGCCAAACCTGTCTACCATCGGTACGATATTGAAGCAGTAGGAGGTCTTAAAAGGTATACTTTTATCATTTTTAAAGGGTTTAGGGGGTAGTATTGGGGCCTTGGAACGAATCACACATTTTACATGGAAAATACGGTTCAATTTACGAAAAATCCAGGTGAAGAAAAAGGCTCTGGAACGGATTAATTTCGTAAGGTGAGGTACCACTGTACTGGGTCATATGTTGCTGTGACATAGATGAACGATTTGCATGCAAAACCCACCAGTATGCACTAATAAATCAACCTTAATAAAGCATGCTGATGTGCAAACACATTCTAAATTTGTTCAGTCAACCACACACATATTACATGATGCTAAACATCTCTTTAAAATAGTGATTTTATGCAACCTGTGTGCAGTATATTATCCCTCATTATGATCATATCCTCCATTGCTGGATATGGGAAGATCATGTGGCCCATGAACAATATGAGATTATGTAATATATAGCTTCTATAGGGAAGAGCAAGAACAATCTCCAAATTCTTGTTTTAAATTAGAAAAAAAAAATGTGGGACAGACCAGTGGCACAGGGGTTAGCACATCTGCCTCAAAGCAAAAGTTCCTGGGTTTGACCCCCCTGCTCGTGCGTTTCTGAGTGGAGTCTGCAAGTCCCTCCCATGCTTGCATGGGTTTCCTCCATTTCCTCCCACAGTCCCAAGACGTGCATTAGGCTAATTTGCTGTTCCAAATTCCTTCGAAGTATAAACGCTTTTCCCTGTAATGATCCGATGAGCTCTTCGGTGTGTGCCTAGCCTCTGCCTAGTGTTAATGGAGATAAGTTCCAGTCTCCCTACAAATGACTGATTGAGTGAACTGTTCCTGAAACTAAAAACCTTAGAGTAGCCAGGACTTCAGTGTGCACCAGGATGCCACACTATATACTAGTAGATAAAAGTATTTGAACGTCTGACCATCACATACTAGTACATACTTGCTTGTTGATCATCCTCTTCTAGAATTGGGTTCTCCTGTACTGCTGTCCCCTGGGCAAATCCATGAAAAATGGTACATGACCAGGCAAAAATTATTTGCAGTTATTGATTCCAAGAAAAGGTGTTACTCTTTCATAGAAAAACCCAACTTCACATTAAAAGTTGAATCGATTAATAAATAGTAAATATCCCCATGGTGGCTGAATTCTGAGACAATGTGTGTGAGGTTTCTTGTCTTTGACTTGCTGCAGATCTCTTTTCATTGTCTACTGACTTCAATTATGTTGTTTTGTCATTTGTGTGAATTTTAGAATTGGTTTTCAGGTTACATGTATCTTTAGAAAGGTTGGACATGTTGGTCTTAGTAGAAACAGATTTCTTGAATTTCCTAAAATGTTTTAAACCCAGAGATGCATTCAAGTGTGCTGTCAATGCCTCAGAGGCTTCACGAGACCGAGTTGTGAGACCAACGTAGACGAATGACCTGATGTGCCCTTATGATAATGGTACCACTTGTGTGGATGGTGTGAACCACTTTTCATGCCTGTCTTAACTTGATGTAAAATCATTAATAATCATCTTTCCCCCCCCCCATGCAAGTTAGAAAAATATTTCAGAATTTAATTGTCTTGTTCTAATGTTGGTCACAGTCATATTTTTGTTTTTATTACAAACCAGAAGGTTCCTTCCGAAATACCTCAAAACCTGAACTATGCTTATGCACAAGATGAGGGAACCATGACTTCAACTTTTATTGCCCCACTAGGTTTTGGAGCTGGACTGTCAGAACCTTTTACCCAAAAAGTTTTAGAGAATCCCACATCATTGCAGAGAGGAATGCAGTCCAAGTTTTGTGTATCAGTTGACGTTTTCAGACGTACATGTAATAAGAATATACGGTTTGTCAAAACCAGAAAATCAATCCTAAAATTCACAAAAATGACAAAACAACATTATTCAACTTCGTGGACTATGGATAGGAATCTTCAGTCAAAATTCATGTAGAAAAGGGGACATTTCCTAATGTATTCAACTTGTATTGTATCGTTGAAGTTTTTTAATAAATTGCACCCATTTTCGGAGTCTGTAACTGGAAATTTTTTCCCTGGTCATGCCATACTTTTTATGGAATTGCCGTAAAGATGAATGTTTTACACTTGATCAGGCAAATTTTATTTTATTATCTATGTTTTTTTTTTTTTTTTTTAATGGGTGGAATATGCTTCTGTGGAAAAGTACATCTCTGGCCTCAGAAACTAGTATTTCCCTTATGCGGAAATAACTTCTTACTCCAGTCTCTGATATGAGATAAGGAACAATTCTTTCTTCATTTGCAAGATTTCAGACACTTTTCTTCTTGCAAGTGCTACCCTTTTCTAATCCCCACAACAGTTCAGCAGGGTTCCAAAAATGAATTTATATATCAACAATCCAGAGCAATGGAGAGCGTAGAAAAGTGGTGAAGAAGCGTGTGCAGGCTGGTTGGAATGGTTGGAGAAAAGTGTCCGGTGTGATGTGTGATAGGAGGGTATCGGCAAGAATGAAAGGAAAAGTGTACAAGACGTTGTTGAGCCCAGCGATGTTGTATGGTTTAGAAACAGTGGCACTGGGGAAAAGACAGGAGGCAGAGCTGGAGGTAGCAGAGATGAAAATGTTGAGGTTCTCTTTGGGAGTAACGAGGATGGATAGGATCAGGAATGAGCACATCAGAGGGACAACGACATGTTAGATGTTTTGGAGACAAAGTCAGAGAGGCTAGATTGAGATGGTTTGGACATGTACAGAGGAGGGACAGTGAGTATATTGGTAGTAGGATGCTGAGGTTGGAACTACCAGGCAGAAGGTCTAGAGGAAGACCAAAGAGACAATTCATGGATGTGGTGAAGGAGGACATGAAGGCAGTTGGTGTAAGAGAAGAAGATGCAGAGGATATGGTGAGATGGAGGCAGATGATGCGCTGTGGCGACCCCTGAAGGGAACAGCCGAAAGGAAAAGAAGAAGAAGAAGATTCTTAGATATCGCCAGTCTCCTGTCACCCTGGTGTAGGATAAAGCAGTAAATTAATTAATGAGCTATGAGGGCTTTTCTGCAATCTTTCTTTTGAAGGTCATAGGCCATTCCATGACAGCCTTACCATGTGGCGGCATATATCCGCCGTTAGTTCTAGTTTTCATATATGGCGTGCTTACTGTTGTTTTAGTAAATTTACAGTGAGGGTATTTAAAATCTGATTTAAAAATGAGATAAATACACCTTACTTGCATTCACCATCTTCAGCACACTTCCCATGGCCAAGTTTACAGGAGCAGTTTGCAAAAGTAGTTAATGGAAACAAGTCTGTCAAAGAAAATAACAAACCAGTTTTAGGCAAAAGGAACTAACCATGCACAGACCAAAACAATATTGTCTTGGCTACAAGATTTTTTTTTACAAGTCACACTTGCGACACCACTCAGCCATAATAACATTAATGCCATCCGAATTGTTTGCACCTAGCACCGTCATAGAGGTTTCTGGCCCACACCCAGCAAGCTGCAATGCACTGTGTTCTATCATAACCAACATCAAACATTTTTGCAGTGTGTGCTCTTCTTTAGGATCCCATGACACTCTTTCCAAGTTTATTGGCTTTCCTTCCATGGACCACTACGGCAGGTATTTGACCCTGCATACAAAGAACACCACCACACTGTTTTACAGATGAACAGACCCAGTCATTTAGCCTGCACAATGTGGTGCTTGTCAGAGTTACTTAGATCCTGACACATTTGTCCTGCTTCCAACACATCAATTTCAATAATTCACTGCATCACAAGCATCCATATAATAATAATAATAATGATAATAATCATAATAATAATAATTCACTGTACGGTTTCTGCCTGATACATCCCACGACTTGGCAGGCACCCTGAAATTAGATAATCATTATTTTATCCTTGCTGGCTCGATATGATCAATCATGAGTTTTGATTGGCTGATCCCGTACTAGGAGATCAGCTCATGTCCTATTTCCTGAAGCATCACTACCGAAAAAAACCCCAAAAGAACCCCATAAACAATCATAACTTTTTCTGAGCTCAAAGCT
>CM045736.1:16566886-16684386 GCA_024760905.1 Plotosus lineatus | reverse complement strand
TCACATATTGTAAGCGTTGATTGACTGTTTTAAGCTTCATGTAAAGTGACTCGGTATAAATAAGTGACTTATTTGATATGAATGTTGATATTATTTGATATTATTTTTCAATTTTATGTTTATAATAATTAATTAAGGGGTGTTTTATGAGATACGGTAATTGTATTTATGGATGTATAGTACATTATGAGCGTCATACGTCACTGTAACAACTTACGTTCACTTTCAACTTACGTTCGGCCGTCCGGAACCAATTAAAAACGTAAGTCGGGGAGTGTCTGTAACCCTAACCCTAAACCCTAACACTAAACCCTAACACTAAACCATAAACAGTAACCCTAACCCTAAACCCGAACCCTAAACAGTAACCCTAAACACTAAACAGTAACCCTAACCCTAAACCCTAACCTTAAACCCTAAACAGTAACCCTAACCCTAAACAGTAACCCTAACCTAAACCCTAACCCTAAACCCTAATCTTAATGAATAATGAGTTAATTTAGCATAATGTATTTATAAGAATAAAGAATTTTTATAACACATTGTGATCTTTTTGTATTATGCATTTATTAGAACAAAGAAAAAAGATGTTGAGAGCAAATGTCTGTTTTATCATTAAGGTTGTGAGCATTTGTCTTGTGAGCAAATATCCACGCCCTGATTACCCACTCAAAGAAGAGTGTGCACGTGTGTGTGTGTGTGTGTGTGTGTGTGTGTGTGTGTGTGTGTGTGTGTGTGTGTGTGTGTGGTATGGTGTGGAGGAATGGAATATGTTCGTTACCAATAGCTTGAGAACATTTTGGCTGGTTTTGGCATTTTGGCGAGATGGTTAAAACTTGGTTTTAGCGTTCAAGTTGGAATTCCGACTGGGTTCGGGTAAAGCTTGAGGACGTTTTTGGAAAGCTTTTGGAATGTTAGTTTGGGGAAAGAAAGACCTAGGGACTGCATTATGTCAATGAATGTCCCCAAAAAGGTTGAAGTACAAGTGTGTGTGTGTGTGTGTGTGTATGTGTGTATATGTGTGTGTGTGTGTGTGTGTGTGTGTGTGTGTGTGTATATGTGTGTGTGTGTGTGTGTGTGTGTGTATGTGTGTGTGTGTGTGTGTGTGTGTGGGGGGGGGGTTGAGTAAAGAGTATGAGAGGAGCATGGTAGGACAGGAATGTTTTCAAGCTGCTGCCTGTAAGAGCTTTGTTTCAACATCACTGGAATTCACGATTGGTGTGTCCCCAACCCCCAGAATACTTTCTGACACCCTCCCAGTCAACCCGTGTGCTCACATTGTACTGTACAGATTAAATCTTTAGCAGGGAAAGAATGTTACTGTGTTATTGTAATGTACATCATAATTTAACTGCGAATGTAAAGACAGATGTTATTGATTACTCTTTTTTGTGCCAAATATTATTTTAAGGGAGACACTGACTCATTTGAAGTAATTTCTGGGATATGGTACTTATTTCTATGAAAAATTTTCTGAACGATATTACTCTACCACCGGCATGTGAACTGCGAGTAATTCACTCAGTCTGGTATGAGGTGTGTTTCCATTCGGTGTTCTGTAAAAGCTGTATTCATGGGAGCGTGGTGAACCCTGAACAATGCACACCGGGCTTTTTTTGTGCTCCCAGAACAACAGCTGAAATGAACTAACAGTTATCCGAGAGTGTTTGGAGCAATCCAGAGCAACAATAGAACAAGTAATCTCTTAAACAGAGACAGCTGGGAAAGCCATGGATTAGCTGTAAATGGAATTAGAGCAACATTTAAGAACTAAACTGACTACAGTGTCATCCAGTACTTTTTATAACTTAATTGCACAGCTGTTTTTCAAACGTTAATGTCTGGTGTAAGTGAATACTCTACCTGTTTCAGTAACAAATGGTTTATCATTCATTTGTTGAACCACTTATTCCTACCGGGGGTGGGGGGTGGGGGATGGGGGGTGGGGCCTATTTCAGATGACTATGGGAGAAGGCGGGGTACACCCTGAACAGCTCGCAGTGCCATCGCAGGCCCAACATGCATATAAAACTATTCAGAGTCATGCTCACATCTTGGGGCAATTTGGAACAACCAGTTAGCCTGCTGTACATGAATTTGTACTGCGGGAGGAAACTGGAGCCCCCTGGAGGAAACCTGCATAAACACAGAAGAAATGCAAACTCCACGTGAACTCGGGCCCTTCTTACGCCACCATGCAACCCTCACAAGCAGTTTAGTATTTATAAATCATTGAAGTAATCTGATTGAAGTAGGCTGCATAGCCGTCAGCGCGTTTCTGCCCCTTGCTAAAGGGTTGTGTCAGGAAGGGCATCCTACCGAAAAACCTATGCCAAATCAAACATGCGATGATTCGCTGTGGCGACCCCTGAGAAAAAGGGAACCGCCGAAAGGAAAAGAAGAAGATTGAAGTAATTTGATTGTGATCTAGCTTTATTGTTTAATCTACTTCAGGGAGTCTTTTTTTTTTTTTTTTGTACAGCGGTTGCAGATGTAACATTTACAACCCTGGTTGTAGCCAAGAATTGCTGTATTTGTTCCTTGGTGGCTACTGTGCTTGCCTTTGATTCGACATAAGCTCCAAATAAACAACATTCAGGTCAGTCCTATAGTGACCCTCAGTACAACAACACTGGTCAACTGAAACAGCAGAGGCCCTCGCTGACAAATAATTAAATATTTTTTTCCAACAGGTATATATATATATATATATATATATATATATATATATATATATATATATATATATATATATATATATATAGATGGGTAAAGTCTGTTGGGTTTTTACACCCGAGCCATATTGGCTCATCAGGCCGGTGCTTATCCCCGGTTTCCGTAGCGTGAAGCAACCAGGAGTTCAAATCCTCCTGGATGGGACGCTAGTCCATCGCAGGTTACCTTCCCAGTATATTTTACTGGTACCCATTTATACTGTTGGGTGAACAGAGGCACACTTGTGGTTGAGACCTTGCCCAGGGGTCTTAGCACAGTGGGGGTCTCAGTGGGATTCAAACTCACAACCTCCCGATCATGAGCGCATTACCCAGACCACTACGTCACCGGCCCTACACACGCACACACACACACACACACACACACATATATATATATATATATATATATATATATATATATATATATATATATATATATATATATATATATATATATATATATGTGGTGTCTAGTGGTATAGGGTGCTGGATCGCTGATCCAAAGGTTGGGGGTTCGAGTCCCACTCTCCACAAGGTTGTCACTGTCCCTCCCAGTGCAACTAACTGGGTTATCAAAGGCGGGCCATGTCTCTCACTGTCTATGGTGAGAGGTTCATGTAAAAGAACCATTGCTGACTTTCGTAAAGAGTAGCTGCAAAGCCGTCAGCGTGTTTCTGTCCCTTGCTAAAAGGGTTGTGACAGGAAGGGCATCCGACGTAAAAACCTCTGCCAAATCAAACGTGC
Organism: Plotosus lineatus; assembly: GCA_024760905.1. Lineage (NCBI taxonomy): Eukaryota > Metazoa > Chordata > Actinopteri > Siluriformes > Plotosidae > Plotosus > Plotosus lineatus. Next base: position 16,680,925 of record CM045736.1, on the reverse strand, counting down.
GAATCAGATGATTCGCTGTGGCGACTCCTGAGTAAAAGGGAAAAAGCCGAAAGGAAGACAGACAGTGTGTATATATATATATATATATATATATATATATATATATATACACCCACACACACACACACACACACACACACACACACACATATAAGGCCAATTATGCAAAAAAAACCCTCAACAAACAAAAAACAACCCAAAACATCCCATCAAAACTTGTTACATTTTTGTGAGGTGCGCATCTGAGTGCATGTACCTGCATCTGCGTGCGCGCGCATGTCTATGTGTGTGTATTATTTTTTCATGTTTGATTGTTATTATCAGCATTGAATATATATTTATTGATACACATATACATGTACGTATATGTCAGTCGGGGGGGGGGGGGGGGGGGTTGGGGATGATCCTACTTATATACATACACAGGGATCCCTCGCTACTTCATGCTTCAATTCATGTGGCTTCAGTGCATTGCGTTTTTTTTTTTTTTTTATTCATTGAAAAATGAAAAAATAAGGAAATTAAGTAAGAATAGGGGAAAAGGTTAAGGAAAATGCCACATTTTTATGTGAGGTGCGCATCTGAGTGTGCACGTGCGTGTGTGTCTGTATGTGTGTATTTATATTTTATTTACATCTTATGCATTATTTTTGAATGTTTAATTATTATTATAAGCATTTATAGTGTTGAATATGTATTCATTGATATTATATACACATATACATGTACGTATACGTCAGTCGGGGGGTTGATCCTACTTTGCAGAATTTGGCGGTCGCGGGAGGATCTCAGTCCCAATTAACCACGGAAAGTGAAGGCTCCTTGTGTGCACATATATATATATATATATATATATATATATATATATACACACGTATATAGTGTGTTTGTGTGTGTATTGACTCATGTTTGACCTTAATTGAACTATTATTTTAAACTAAGTTCAGAAGATTCTGTGATTGGGCCCTGCATTGACCTGCCAACCTGTCCAGAATCTACAGTGACCCTTGCCCAGATTCGGTTGACACAGGCATCAGCCTCCTTGCAACCGTAATTAGGCTTAGGATTCCCTTACACGTGCGTAATGAGCATACAACCACTTGGCATAAGAGCAGGTGCAACAAGCTTGCACCCAAGAAGCAGTTAAGGGTTAAGTGTCTTGCAAGCTTTCAGTCTCAAGCCCACTTCCTCAACCATGGTTGCCCCATCAGCCATAAGCAGTACTTCCATCATTAACAGCAGTTTAAGAGATCAGTGCTCTGACATTAATTATAATCACTTAAACACAGATGATGTAACTCTCTCGGCCTATTCTTCTTGCTCCTCCTCCTCCTCCTGAGGGATGTAGTCTCAACCACTTATCTCCGAAGGGATGTCACTCAGCAGATCTAGTCAGAAGGCTTCATGTTCAAACCACAGGGAGCTAAATTTACTCTGGCCATGAAATTCTATCCCAGATCTCTTGCACCCCTGTGGCCGTGACCAGCACCCTGGTGCCAGTGAAACATGCAGGTTTGGTTACCTTCATGTCAATCCATTGAAAAACTGTGTGCCTGCTGCCACGCCACATGCCTTGAAGTGTGTACGCATGTGCTTAAGCTTAAGGGACTGTAGGTTGGCTGGATGGAAGAAGTTGAACTCAACATCAGAGGGGAATGAGGGAGCTGTAAGCAGATCCCTGTGAAATTAGAGATCATTCAATCCCTGCACCTACTTGGCTGTTTCTACCACTAGAAAAACATTCAGCCAGTACAGATTTAGCATCCTATTCCCTGACTCCAATCTTCCGAATAATGTTTAGCCTAAAATCTTGTTTGAGCTTTGCAGGGGCTGTAGGTTTACCATGTGCACGTTATAGCTCATGATAATAATTTTCAGCAAGAGAACGGAAAAATATCATAGCAACAAGACGAATCAGCCACCGGAGAAGCTACACCACCTACGTCCCCAACCCCCTCCACCTTCTGGACCTCAATTACAATTTTATATTATACTCTTTATTAAAGCTGTACATCATGATTTTATGTCAGTAGCACAAGCATTAGCATACTGAAGCAATAAATACCTAGAGTAGGTGCATACCTGCATCTTATATAACATAATTCTAACAAGGATAAAAAATAAAAAAAACACCAACAGCATCAACAAACAAACAGATTCTCAGTTGAAATTCAATGCAGCAAGTTTGTGGATTTTATTCCTCACATAACTCAAATGTATTCAGTAACAGCCATGAGGTATCATGGTATCAGCTTAATATTAGGTTATAGTTTGCTGGTGTGTTTTCATAATCAGACAGATATATTTACCTTGGCCTTCACAGTTTGAGATGAGCCAACCACAACTTCCCCAGAGAAGTAAAGTCAGAGTAACCTTCTGTATCATGGTGCAGTGCAAGCTGAAACGGAAGAGGACATTACAATTTCAGAAAGTAAATAAGATGAAATTACGAGCTTTAGTGCTGTTTCGATCTCGGCAAACAAGTTTTCCAGAAATTGAGGAGAACAGTGTTATCGTTTTCATATCCAGTGTTGTATTTGTATTCAATGAAGACACTTCAGTGAAAGCTTACATATAGGATGAATGGCATGGTAAATATCTCACTGCCTGTTAAATATGCTCTGGTTTGGCTGAGTCAATATACCGGGGACTGCATGGCTCCAGAAGGATTAGATCACGACAGGTAAAAATGACACGTGCCTTCAGGCAACTTAAAACCGTACATTTACATTTTTCATATATTCGGTGTTGTACAGTACAGTAAATGGATCAGCACGGCTTCTAGTAGCACTGTGAACACAGTGCTTTGTCCTGGAATAATTACTGAATAGAATCATTGTGAGAATCTGCACAAGGAAGACAAGCCAAAAAAAAAACGCCAAAAAACATTGCTTTTATTATGAGCACTTTTCCATTCTTGAAACTCATCAACCACCTCAGGATCAAACAGTGTGGAAACCTGACCACAGAAAAGATAACAGACTCTCTCTTAATAATGCAAACAAACTTTGTAAATCTTTTATGGTGGACATTTACATCAACACTATACAACTTTGTGTTTGCATTTTAACACAGGTACAGATGCAGTCGGCCCCCTTCTTACGAAAACCCCTGAATACGAAAAATCCGGTACATGAAAAACATTTTCCTAAATTTTTGTCCTCTGCATACGAAACAACTTCTTCTTACAAAAAGCGCCAAACGCGCCACTCAAACATTCAAACAATGCGCGAGTTGCTCTCTCATTGGCTGTCTCCCAACATCCCGCCCTGCTGGCTTCCCATTGGCTAGGAGGGATGACGCAGCTCCCTCCCATTGGCTATCTCTCAACATCCCGCCCTGCTGGCCTCCCATTGGCTAGGAGGGATGACGCAGCTCCCTCCCATTGGCTATCTCTCAACATCCCGCCCTGCTGGCCTCCCATTGGCTAGGAGGGATGACGCTGCCGTTCCAACTTTGTTCAAGTTTGTGTGAACCGTGTTCATGTTTGTGTGTCATTCCACATACACACACACACACACACACACACACACACACACACACACATAAACGTGTGATTCCCAGGGAAAGTGATTCCTGGTGCCATGGTCATTGTAAGATTATAACTATGCTAAGAAGACATATTCAACACGAAGTAAGTACCTGAAAAGGTATGCTGTTATAATTTTTAAAGGGTAGTATTGGTAGCCTTGGAACGAATCACGCATTTTACATGAAAAAGGGGCCTCTACTTACGAAAACTCCAGATTCTGAAAAGGGCACTGGAACGGATTAATTTTGTAAGAAGGGGGTCGACTGTACAGGAAATCTCACGTGTACAGACATTTGCACTATTGTGTAACCTTATGTTGAAAGAGTCAAGCAGTTGTTTATTTTCCAGGCTGCACTTTAAAGATTACTCATTAGGAGAAAAATTATGCAACTCCGGCAAACCCTCTATGAAAAATTTACTTTTATTAATCCGAAAATCACCACATGGACCTATTTTATTTACTCATCCAGACTTTACTACTTTTCTCACCACTCGGAGAAAGAGCATGCTGACTTTTATAGTTTCAGGAACTGAGAGTGTCTCATAAAATGAATAGGTGTATTTTCTTCAGACTCGCTTTAACTGAACTTTCCTTCCGACTTGGTTATACATCAATTACCCATTGAACCAATGTGATTATTCACCTATGACATTAATGAGCATATTAATCATAACAAATGCTTTAAAGATTACGTGGTGAGCAGATTTAAGTCTATAACTGGAGGTGTTCTCGGTCTCATTAGACAGTCACTATTGGTTGTCCGTGATCCTGGGGGATGCCGAGTTAATTATCAGTTCAACTTTCTTCCCCATCTTTCTTCCTTGCACCTGCATAGTGAAAACAAACAAGCTATATTTATCTATTGATGTCATTCTCACAGCTCTATCACTCAGTCATTGATTATACTGGGTGCTATTTTAAGCAATGTGTAATCAGTCGACATTCGTTACAGCAGGCTGAAAACCAAGTGAAAGTATCTGTTCTGGATAATTTTTACATCTGTTTTTTTCTTCTCAATGTCAGCATGATGTTTATAGCCCACCTCTATGCATTCACTCACTTACTTGCTCATTCATTTGCTGAACTGAGTAGTTCTATTACGGCTGCAGGAAATATGGAGCCTATCTCAAGTGACACTGGGTGAGGGGGAGTACACCCTGAACAACTCACAGGAACCAACACACACAACTACTGTATCTACACTCGCACTCAATTTGGAACAGGCAATTAACCTAATGTGAAAGTCTTTGGACTGTCGGAGGAAACTGGAGTACCCAGACAAAACCCAAGGAAGCAAAGGGAGAACATGCAACCTCCACACAAAAGCATAAGCCCAGAATTCAAACTCACTACGCCACCATGCCACCCCTGTTTGCATTCTGAGAGTGTAGTCATCACCTAGCACGGATCCTCTAACAACCCTTAGCAGGTAGAGAAATGTTTATTGCTGGTTTCTCAGTCAACTTTGCATTTGTTGTATATCAGGGATCGGGAACCTTTTTGACTAAGAGAGCCAAAAATAACTTGTATTTTAAAATCTAATCCTCTGAGAGCCATATATATGTGTGTGTGTGTGTGTGTGTATATATATATATATATATATATATATATATATATATATATATATATATATATATATATATATACACATATATATATATATATATATATATATATATATATACATATATATATATATATATATATATATATATATATATATATACATATATATATATATATATATATATATATATATATACATATATATATATATATATATATATATATATATATATATATATATATATATTTTTTTTTTTTTTTTTTTTTTTTTTAATACTGAATGCAACTAAATGGAAAAAGAAGACGAACGATTTTAGAGTATAATAAGACTCTGAATTTATTTTAAACAATATTGTTATAACGAAGTTATTTATTAATAAGAAAAGTACTTTTTACTAGAAATGCGACTCCTGGTGTGCAGTGTTGCTGATAGCTTTGTAGTCTGGTTAATACATGCTGAGGTTCAGCTTCATGCAGGTGCTTAGGCTTCCATCTGTTAAACGTGACCGCAGGTTGGTCTTGATGTTTTTCAGGTGAGAAGGACTTGCTCTCGTGCGCATGTGGAGCCAAACATGGTCAATACGGCACGACTCATACCCTGCAGTGTTTGGTATGTGACAGGAAGCGCGTTCAAAGTTTTGACAATCAGCTGGTCTGCGGGGTGAGATTTTTTTCATTCGGTCCATTTGTATTTTGCTTGCCAGCTGTGCTTGGCTTCGTGCAAATGAGAGGATCAAAAATGAGGGAAATTCACCTCTTAACCCAAAAACAACTCATGCAAGCTCTTGCATATAATCCAATAAAATTAGAGTTTCAAGGTACCAGCCCCACCCACACACTGCGTATAGAAAGGATTGGCTCTCCGCTGCGCGCCACAGCGACAAGTGGCATTGAAAATAGATTTATAGATTAAAATGCGTGAGATTTATTTATGTTTTTGTTTTATTTGATGGCTTTTTTCTGTATTTTATTTAAAGGACAGTGAAATTATTATTAGTTATTCTGTTAATAAAGGCCACCTGATTTATCTGAGAGCCAGATGCAATCATCAAAAGAGCCATAGGTTCCCAACCCCTGTTGTATATAGATGGTGCAGCACATTTCATGACCTCAATTTTAAGTTAGTAGTACTGCATTACACTACTACATATATCTATTTTTGTATTGATGCAAACACTTGTTAATCATTATATTCAATCTTCTAGTAAAATTTTGCAGTAATACTCCTCTGTTATCACACTCTCATGGTTAGTGCCAGTAGCCAGATTTAAAGAAACAGCAAAGATGTGAGTAGATTTTACTGATGCGCTATTTTTTTTGGAAAGGTGTTTTAATTATACTGTACAGTATTTGCAAAACCAGTTTGGCAGTGGCAGAGTGATATCTCGGCATTTCTTTGTAAGTTAACAAAATTACATATTAAAATACAATCTTATTGGTTTTGCTGTTTTGTACTCATTGGTTAGTGTGAATCTGTTATTTGTATCATTGAACAATTATTTATTGATAGCGTCCTCTTAAAGCTATACATTAAAAAAAAATTACAGAAATGCTCAAATGTCACAAATTCCACAGACTCCTTGTAAATGCTTGGTGCAGGAAAATCATATTTTACAGGTTAATATTAACTGTTTATTGTAAGCTTGGGTTTTAATTTTTTTTTAATTATGAAGAACACAGAATATAGATAATATGCAAAAATAGACAGTATTCCTTAAATAGATGCAAGATGCTGTAAGGGTAGTTCACATATCCCTGTCTTCATCACAATTCTGGGTTATCTCATTCTAAATCCCAGAGAGGTATGTGCATGTGTATAGCTGCAGAATTTGCTAGTCAGTGAAAAACAAAGCTGAATAAATGCACTCACTAATGTAGATGTTCCACACCTGGCTTGAGAAGGTTGGCTCAGAAAAGTCTTCACGTGATGATCAAGTGATGCATACACACACCCACACACACACACACACACACACACACACACACACACACACACAATGACCAAATCAGAGAGTAAACCCAACACAACTCAGTCAAGTACATTCACACACATTGGTAAAGGAGCAAGCTGGTAGTGAAGCAGGGATTGTTGATAGGAATGCTTGTTGAGAAAATCAGGCAGAATAAAGACAGGCAGGGATCCACCTCCCTACTCAACACCACAACCTGCCCAAGGACCAGTTCTTAAAGAGACAGATTCAACTTATCCACCTCTTTTTCACAGCAGCATGTGTGCCTATATACCATCACCACCACCACCATCACCACCACCACCACATGCTTTCACTATTCATTTTGCACTGTTACAGTTTTGTGACATTTAGCAGATATATTATTAAGCGAAACAATGCTTGCTGTGTGAATTGAATATGTAGGTATGCTCTGTTAAGTGTTCCAACTTTAGCAGGAATGTTTCAGCACATTGTAGTGTTGAGAGTCTATTGGGTTTGCAGTCCTGATTGGCTGAAAATTTTGAAACCTAATGTGACCATACATTCAGCTGCCAGCAATGGTACAAAGAGGAACACTTTCCAGTGGATTATCTCAGCAACATCCCCAGCCAGGTAGTGTTTTCAAACAGGCATGTACATGTTCAGTCCACTGTCGTGTTTATGCCACTGGCTAAAGAAAACCTCCAGCATTGTGTAGACATATAAGAGGAATGGCAAAATGGGCACCAAATATAATCTTGAAATATATCTATGCGTAACGCATATATACTGTATAATGCAATAAAAATGGTCAACACAAATGTGTAACTGATAAAACCATGAAGAAATCTAATATCCTATTAGGGGTTAGTATTCATATAATGTACTAACCCCATTTATGGACTATATTTTTTTACTGACTGTTGTATATTTTTTTAAAAATGTATGTCAACTAAAGTTAAAGTCTGACACCTGCAACCCATTCAATACAAGCTAGGACACAGGCATGTTCAACATTGTGTTGTCTCACCTTCCTTTTAATTGCACTTTTATATAATTTTGGAGTTGAAGATCCTGATTGTTTTAGATTTACATTTGGAATTTCTTTTGGCTTTTTCCTTTTTCTCAGGAGTCGCCACAGCGAATCATCTGATTTGGCATTGGTTTTTATGTCGGATGCCCTTCCTGTCACAACCCTTTAGCAAGGGACGGAAACAAGCTGACAGCTTTGCAGCTACTCTTTACGAAAGTCAGCAATGGTTCTTTTACATGAACCTGTCAACATAGACAGTGACAGACATGGCCCGCCTTTGATAACCCAGTTAACTGCACTGGGGGGACAGTGACAACCTTAGGATCAGCGATCCTGCGCCCTATATCAGTAGACCACCATTGCCATTTTTTGCCTGATATACGACTTCATCAGCTTCATGACCACCATTGTCTGATTCTCTTTTTCATGTGTCACGCATTTTCAATGGGACATGATCTGGACAGGCAACAACCCAAATTAGCATGCTGTTGTCGCTCAAATGGAACGAGGCCTGGAATTGTCCAACTGAAATAAGTACGGACTTCCATGAAAGAGAAGTTGCTTTAATTTCACCATGTGTCAAAATCCGAATACATGCTTCTACATCAATGGTACATCCATCCACATAAAGGTCATCAGTAGACTGTCTTGAGTGACAAGGATTTTTCCGAAGTACTCATGAAGCCATTTGTCTATATTTGTCAAAGTAGCATGACGGTTTCCGAACCACTGTTGTCTGAAAGCTCAAAGGTCATATACATCTAACTGTTGTTTTTGACATTACCCTTTACACACTATATGTGGGGCCGGTGGCGTAGTGGTTAGGGTGCCTGGCTCATGATCAAGAGGTTGTGAGTTCAAATCCCAGTGAGATCCCCACTGTGCTAAGACCCCTGGGCAAATTCTTAACCACAAGTGTGCCTCTGTTCACCCAGCAGTATAAATGGGTACCAGTAAAAATATACTGGGAAGGTAACCTGCGATGGACTGGCGTCCCATCCAGGAGGAGGTGTGCTTCACGCTACAGAATCTGGGGATAAGCACCGGTCCAAAGAGCCAGGAGGCTCGGGGGTAAAGAACTCAGCGGACTTTTACACATTATGTTGGACTACGATCCGCATTTCGTGAATGTCACTTTTGTACTGTCATGACACCTTAACTGCTAATTCCTTCAGGGTTGCTACTTAAATATTCCTTTTAATGATAAATTTTATTTTAGAGGGCAGTGGTAGCCTGGTGGTAAGGTGCTGGATTGCCAATCCCAAGGTTGGGGGTTCAAGCCCCACTGTCAACATTTGTCTCTACTGTCCCCCGAGTGCACCTAACTCAGTTATCAAAGGCTGGCCATGACACTGTCTGTAGTGAGATTCCTATAAAAAACATTGCTGACTTTTGTCAAGAGTAGCTGCATAGCCGCCATCATTTTTTTGCCCTGCAATTGCTTCTGAGCTGCCAGGGTGTACCCTGCCCTCACGCAGGGTCGGCTGAGATGGGCACCAGCCCACCGGCGACCTTAAGCGGCAGTGGTGGCCTAGTGGTATAGGTACTGGATCGCTGATCCTAAGGTTGGGGGTTTGAGTCCCACTCTCCAGAAGGTTGTCACTGTCTCCCCAAGTGCAGCTAACTGGGTTATCAAAGGCCGGCCATGTATCTCACTGTTTATGGTGTGAGGTTCATGTAAAAGAACCATTGCTGATTTTCGACAAGACTGGGCTGCAAAGCCATCAGCGTGTTTCCAACCTGTGATGGCCTGGCAAGCTGTCCAGGGTGCACTCTGCCCACGCCCGGAGTCAGCTGGGATGGGCGCCAGCCTCCCCGTGACCGTAATTAGGATTAAGTGGTTCCAGAAAATGAACTGAACAGGCATAACATTTCAATTTATTTTATTAATAATAAAGAAAATTAAGAATTATCCAAAAGCACAACTCCTGATAGATGTTTCTTCTGAAAGGCGTCAGCTCCACTTCCAGCCGTCCCATTCACCAGATGACCAAGCCTGGGTTTGCTTTTTTCAACCTTTCCTTTCACTCCAAAATTTTCATTCATTTGTCTTGTTTGTTTGAAGTATCTGGTAAATTAGTTTTTTTTTTTTTTTTTTTTTTAATCGTCTTTCCTCATTGGCTAATTTGTGATTGTAGCTCGTTGCTAGTTTGTTTTCGATAAATACCTTCGTTGTGTTTACACTTTCTCTTTTAAAGGCCAGCCTGATCCGAAGCTCAGTGTTCATTCACCCTCATGCCTTCCAGGCTGTTTGTATTACTTTGTGTTCTGTCGGATTGACACCACGATGTCAGCTTTGCGTACGTGAACCAGAGCTCTTATGCTTACTTCAAGCTTCTGGTTTTTCTGCTTGTTCCACAAATGTTCAGTCTCGCTGGCTAATTGGCTCTGTTTGGCTCGAGACAAATAAACATACAATATATTAAACACTGCACTGAACATCAGCATTGTACGTCAGTATCACCGGCATGTTGCTTGGTGCAATTATATAGGATTATAATATTTTCTTACATCTCTTTAGAATGAAGTGGTACAAGTAATGTTTGCAAATTATTATTCATTCATTCATTTTCTAAACCCCTTATTCCTAATTAGGATCGTGGGGGAGGCTGATATCCATCTCTGGGCGAGGGCAGAGTACGCCCTGGACAGCTCGTCAGGGCATCGCAGGGCAGAAACATGCTGACGGCATTCCAGAGGCCTAGTCTTTTTCGACCAACAGCAATGCTTCTTTTACATACATCTCACCAGAGATGGTGAGATACATGGATGGCCTTTGATAATCCAGTTAGCTGCACCAGCATTGGTAAAGTCTGTTGGGTTTTTACACCCGAGCCTTGTGGCTCATCAGGCCGGTGCTTATCCTCGGTTTCAATAACGTGAAGCAACCAGGAGTTCAATTCCTCCTGGATGGGAAAATAGTCCATCGCAGGTTACCTTCCTAGTATATTTTACTGGTACACATTTATACTGCTGGGTGAACAGAGGCACACCTGTGGTTGAGACCTTGCCCAGGGGTCTTAGCACAGTGAGGGTCTCAGTGGGATTCGAACTCACAACCTCCCGATCATGAGCGCAGCACCCTAACCACGACGCCACCAAACCCTCGACCTTCAGATCCGTAAACCAGCACCTTAACCAACAAGCCACTACAATGCCCCGGCAAGATATTATGTCTTTCTTTAATCCGTTGTAAACAAATTTAGCAAACATATTAAAATTTGAATTAATATTAACCCAGAGATCGCAAGTTCAAATCTGGTTTAATGTCACAGCCGTTAGTGACCAGGAGTCCATTTGATCTAATTGGCCAAGTTATCATGGGAGAGAGGGCAGGGCTGGCATGCACTCACTTACCGGTCACTTCCCAGCCAATCATTGCGTTTGTGAGCTCATTGTACCAAGGGGTGGATAGTGGTTTCCCTCTGAGTGTGTTAGACCGCCCCCAAAATACGCATGTCCTGCAGATCAAAAAGAGGCCTTTGGCTCACACTGTGTGTCACGGAGGGGGTGTGTGCATACTTTCACCACTCCCTGGCTGGTGGTGGTCTTGAGATAGGGAAGGCACTACCTGATGGGTGGGAATTGGATATGAATAAATTATGGAGGAAATTAGAATAAATAAATAAACAAATCAAGTTTAAATTAAGTATAATTTAAAATAGCCATAATTACCCTTTATTCAAAACATATAAAGAAAACTAATTGATCAGTTCAGTTCATTTTCTGTAACCGCTTAATTCTAATTAGGGTCGCAGGGAGGCTGGTGCCCATCCCAGCCAACTCCGCACGAGGGCAGAGTACACCCTGGACAGCTTGCCAGACCAACTCATTGATCAACATCTTAAAAATACATCCACCTCTTAAATAATATTCCTGGGTAAGACTAAGGAGTGTGATACACAAACCCAGGGGAATATAAATGTAAAAGTATTGGTTAGGATTACTATTTTAAGTACTGTACATTGTGTTTCATGGTGGGTGTCAAATTTTGATTTGTGGACATTGTTTGGTCATAGTGATGTCATTAATAGTATTAAAATTATAACTGAATCGAATTAATTGAAATTGTGTGTGTGTGTGTGTGTGTGTGTGTGTGTGTGTGTGTGTGTGTGTGTGCGCGTGCGCAGAGGCTTGCAGTATTCCAGTACAAGTATTCATACCCCTGAACATATTTTTACACGAATGTAAATTTCCACAAAAAAAAAAAAAATCACAAATGGGATTTTATGTGATAGACCAACATAAAGTGGCACATAATTAGAAAGTGGAGGAAAACCGTTACAAGACATTCAATATTTCTGTGTGCATTTGTGCACCCAATAAGTAAATCCTGTTGACATGTCCATGAGTTACTCCCAGTAAAAATACAGCTGTTCTGTGTCGGCTTCAGAGATTTATTAGAGAACACCAGTGAATAAACAGCATCATGAAGCGCAAAGAACACACCTGGCATGTTAGGCTTAAAGTTATTTAATGTGTTATGCAGTGTTGGGCTATAAAAAAAATCTCAACTTTTTTGACATCTCATGGAGCACTGTGCAGTCAATCATCCAAAAATGGAAAGAGTTTAGCAGAACTGTAAACCTACCAAGACATGACTATCTACCTTAACTGACAGGCTTGGCAAGGAGAGCGTTGATTAGATAAGCATCCAAGAGGCCTATGGTAACTCTGGACGAGCTGCAGTGATCCACAGCCCAGGGAGAATCTGTCCATAGGACAAGTATTATTCCTACACTCCACAAATCAAACCTTTGCAGAACAGTGGTACCAAGGGAACCATTGTTAACAGAAAGTGATAAAAAGTTCCATTTGTATTTTGCCTCAAGCGATGTTTAGGACACAGGTGAAACATAAAAAAACCATCCCCAGCCTGAAACATGGTGGTGGAAGTATTATGCTATGGGGATGCTTTTCTTCATCAGGGATAGTGAAGCTCATCAGAGTTGATAGGAAGATGGATGGAGCCAAATACAGGGCAGTTTTGGAAGAAAACCTGTCTGCAAAAGACTTGGGACTAGGCAGAGATTCACCTTCCAGCAGAACAACAACCCTAAAATGCAGTCAGAACTACAATTGAATGGTTTAGATCAGGGGTCGGGAACCTTTTTGACTACGAGAGCCAAAGAAAGACATATTTTAAAATCTAATCCTCTGAGAGCCACATATATATATATATATATATATATATATATATATATATATATATATATACACTTAATACAGCTAAATTGAAAAAGAAGACCAACAATTTAAGAGTATAATAAGACTATTTATTTACGTTATTTTAAACGACTTTGTCATAATTAATTTATTTATTAATAATAAAAGTACTTCTTACTATTAATGCGACTTCTCGTGCTGCATGGCTTTGCTGAAGGCTTTGTAGTCTGGTTGATACGTGCTGAGGTTCAGCTTCATGCAGGCGTTTAGGCTTCTATCTGTTAAACGTGACTGCAGGTTGGTCTTGATGTTTTTCAGCTGAGAAGGACTGCTCGCATGCATATGTAAAGCCATACATGGTCAATATGGCAAGACTCACACGCTGCAGTGTTTATGTGACAGGAAGCGCTTTCCGGGTTTTGGCAATCAGCTGGTCTGTGGGTTGAAGTTTTTCCATGCATGTCCATTTGTGTTTTGCTTGCCAGCTGTGCTTGGCTTCGTGCAAATGAGCTGATCAAAAACGAGGGACATTTACCTCTTTACTCAAAAACAACTCGCGCAGTCTGTGGCTGTTGTTATAATCTACTAAAATTGGTGTTTCAAGGTATCGGACCCGCCCGCATACTGGCGTACAGAAAGGATTGGCTTCCCGCTGCGCGCCACAGTGATATGTGGCATTGAAAATAGATTTATAGATTAAAATGCTTTCAATGCGTGAGATTTATTCATCTGTTTCTGCTTTATTTGATGGGAGTTTTTTACATTTTTGCTAGATTGAGATGGTTTGGACATGTACAGAAGAGGGATAGTGAGTATATTGGTAGTAGGATTCTGAGGCTGGAACTACCAGGCAGAAGGCCTAGAGGAAGACCAAAGAGACGATTCATGGATGTGGTGAAGGAGGACATGAAGGTCGTTGGTGTAAGAGAAGAAGATGCAAAGGATAGGGTGAGATGGAGGCAGATGATTCGCTGTGGCGACCTCTGAAGGGAAAAGAAGATTTAAATGACAGTGATAGTATTTATTCATTATTCCACTAAGAAAGGCCACCTGATTTATCTGAGAGCCTGATATAGTCATCAAAAGAGCCACGTATGGCTTGCGAGCCATAGGTTCCCGACCCCAGGTTTAGATTAAAGCAAATTCTTGTGTTAGTTAGGCCCAGTCAAAGTCCAGACCTGAATCCAATTGAAAATCTGTCGCTAGATCTATTTTGTCAAAGAAGAATGGACAAAACTTTCAGTCTCTAGATTTGCAAAAGCAGTAGAGAGATACTGTACCTCAAACGGCTAGCCCAAGAATATGCCTTAATCTAAACCATTCAATTGTTTTTCAACATTCAATTGTCAATTTTGAAAACCAATTTTGTAATGAGTCCTGCGATGGCCTGGTGAGCTGACCAGGGTGTACCCCACCCTCATCACCAGCCTCCCCATAACCCTAATTAGTATTAAGTGGCTCAAAATATGAATGAATACATTTTCTAATAACCCCCAGTGCAGCTAACTGGGTTATCAAAGGCTGGCCATGTCTCTCACCATCTGTATTGAGAAGCATGTAAAGGAACCATTGCTGAATCTTGTCAAAAGTACTCAGCATATTTCTGCCCTGCGATGGCCTGGCGAGCTGTCCATTGTGTACGAATCGGCTGAGATTGGCGCCAGCCTTCCTTGTGACCCTAATTAGAATTAAGTGGTTCAAAAAAGAAATGAATGAATGAATTTTGAAATTAAATTTTGTGATTAATTTTATGAATATATAACCTTGTTGTACAAATAGTAGTGCATAGTACTATATATAAACATTGAGAGGAACAAGGAGTTTAAACACGGCACATAATGATACTGATAATGTAGTGTTCGTTTTATAATTGAATAATTTTATATTTTTAGAATTTTAATGCATATTATACCCATTATGTTGGTTTAATTTAATTTGAAAATATTTTATATATCTTTTTAATTTATATATACTGTACTACGTTTTGTAAAGAATTTTAATAAAGTTTCTTTACGCGTATATAAACATTCAGCAATATAACAGAGTCATACTAGATGACTTCAATAACATTCTCAAATATTTCCTTCAAACTTTACATAAATTGTCAGAAGCATCACAATATGTCCACAATGAAGGTTTATACAATGAATAGCAGTATAGGTGAACCTTACATTTTATATAATTTATACATATTTTAGATAGTTGTATCTGATACACATGCAGGTGAAGAATTAATCCTGACGGCAATATGTTAAGTTTTACAAGAGAGTAGCAAAATCAGCCATAAATAAAATCTCTCGGTCTCATACTTACTGTCGGTTTACGTTCTCGAATTTTTTGTGTAACATCACATTTTGTTCGCCTAGTTTCTAAACTCATCATAAAAAATTACGCAAATGTCGCAAAACAACGGTCTGACGCGGTACAGGCTCAAACTTTTCTCTTTTGTGTAATATACGTATTTAAACTGTAAAATATTTGCTTGTATGTGGAGGCGCAAGGCATCTTGATGCAACTTTTAAAAAAAAAACGCAAAAACAAAATCTTTTCGCTTCAGTCGCTTTTCCATCACATCTCTAGTGAGGTCACACCCAAAGTTTTCTGCTCACTGCCTTTTTGTTCACTGATCCGAGTTCATATGTATCACCTGTCTGTCTTGTTCGTTAAATTATCCATTTAATGAATTCATGTTCTGTCTTGCCATCATCTATGGATGCGCGCACGGCTGCTTGCGTGCGTGCGTGCGTGTGTGTGTGTGTGTGTGTGTGTGTGTGTGAAATATTGTGGGTCATAATGAGCACAAATGACTGTTTATGTCAGCACACAAAGACCCAGTCAGAGTCCCATCAGTTCTCAAATGTCCACACTCCCAGCATACATTTCTGCAATATAATACCAAAATAAAAACCTTTAAAATTTTATGTGTTTAATAATCAATATAGAAAAAATATTATCCGTCTCTGAACAATACATAAAGTGTGAATGTGTGTCAAACCAGCTATAGGGTTGGCATGGACACACATGAAATCATGGTCTTATGATTGTAAGTTTTTTTTATTATTATTATTATGGATGCTTGTATAGCGCATTATTCATACAAGTATATGCTCAATGCACATGAGAATATTACGTTGTTCTATCCTTTTGATGCTGAGCGCCAAGCAGGAAGCAACAACTCCCAAATTTTAACATCTTATGGTATGACGTGGCCTGATTTGAACTCCGACCTTATGGAGGATAAAGCGGACGCTCTACCAACTGAGCTAAATCCCCTAAGTTCCCTCTTTGGTTCTCTGCATTTAATTCCCTATATACTAGTAGTGAGTACAGGGTCTCACGGTGGTCTTCAGTTGGTTTATTATTGTAATTTGATGATGTTATGTGAACTGAAATTTACATAATGATATTCCACATGCTGCTCTTCCTGCTATTTCGGTTTGGTGTATGTATTTAAAGCTAAAATTTTATGAATGAAAGACATGAAATTTGGATATTTTTGTATTCACTAATAGACTCATTTACCAGTGACATCACTGGTCTGCTGGTGTGGATCGTGTGCTGGTCATCACATCATTGGTGCATGTGTGGATTACAGAGCGATATCATTTGATATGTTACCATGAGAAACAATTGTTTTGCCCCAGCATCGACAACGTGTTTTGTTAAAAATTCGGGAATCTATTTTTACTGATTTATGAAGGATAATAGCAGAAAATTAAACTGCTAATCATGAGCTAATGGACTCTCAAGGAACCATTCATCACAGCCCGAATAACATATTAATTTCATTACTTGATAACTCCCATGCTTTCCAGATGTTTATTAAAAGCAGCGACTGTACTGATAACAATACCTGGGTAACTTTTCCAGTGGTAGATTCTCCCAGAGATTAAAGCCTATTAATGATTTATACATCCCATAGGGCTGTTTGACTACATAATCGATAGTGAGCCGGCTGGTAACTGCAGCCAGTAACAGCATACACCGTTAATATTTTAATCAGTAACTTGATTCAAATTACCTCACCTCGCATGTGCAGTCAGAGTTTATTATATGTATCTTAACTTTTTGTCTCATGAGGTTTGTTTAGCATTCCAAGCATGTTCATGATATAAAACGTCCTGAATGCGAATGGAGTGGTGATAATTGTATTCATCCAAAGATTTGTAGGCGTTCGGTGATTTGTGTGCGTACAGTCCAGGATCCAGTATACTAGTCCTTCTCAAAAAATTAGCATATTGTGATGAAGTTCATTATTTTCTGTAATTTACTGATAAAAATTAAACTTTCATATATTTTAGATTCATTGCACACCGACTGAAATATTTCAGGTCTTTTATTGTTTTAATACTGATGATTTTGGCATACAGCTCATGAAAACCCAAAATTCCTATCTCAAAAAATTAGCATATCATGTTCAGGTAGTCTAAATGAGCTATTAACCTAATCATCTGAATCAACCAATTAACTCTAAACACCTGCAAAAGATTCCTGAGGCTTTTAAAAACTCCCAGCCTGGTTCATGACTCAAAACCGCAATCATGGGTAAAACTGCCGACCTGACTGCTGTCCAGAAGGCCATCATTGACACCCTCAAGCAAGAGGGTAAGACACAGAAAGAAATCTCTGAGCGAATAGGCTGTTCCCAGAGTGCTGTATCAAGCCACCTCAGTGGGACGTCTGTGGGAAGGAAAAAGTGTGGCAGAAAGCGCTGCACAACCAGAAGAGGTGACCGGACCCTGAGGAAGATTGTGGAGAAGGGCCGATTCCAGACCTCGGGGAACCTGTGGAAGCAGTGGACAGGGCTCCAGGTGCCGCATTCCCCAGGTCAAGCCACTTTTGAACCAGAAACAGCGGCAGAAGCGCCTGACCTGGGCCACAGAGAAGCAGCACTGGACTGTTGCTCAGTGGTCCAAAGTACTTTTTTCGGATGAAAGCAAATTTTGCATGTCATTCGGAAATCAAGGTGCCAGAGTCTGGAGGAAGACTGGGGAGAAGGAAATGCCAAAATGCCTGAAGTCCAGTGTCAAGTACCCACAGTCAGTGACGGTCTGGGGTGCCATGTCAGCTGCTGGTGTTGGTCCACTGTGTTTTATCAAGGGCGGGGTCAATGCAGCTAGCTATCAGGAGATTTTGGAGCACTTGATGCTTCCATCTGCTGAAAAGCTTTATGGAGATGAAGATTTCATTTTTCAGCACGACCTGGCACCTGCTCACAGTGCCAAAACCACTGCTAAATGGTTTACTGACCATGGTATTACTGTGCTCAATTGGCCTGCCAACTGTCCTGACCTGAAGCCCATAGAGAATCTGTGGGATATTGTGAAGAGAAAGTTGAGAGACACCAGACCCAACACTGTGGATGAGCTTAAGGCCGCTATCGAAGCATCCTGGGCCTCCATAACACCTCAGCAGTGCCACAGGCTGATTGCCTCCATGCCACGCCGCATTGAAGCAGTCATTTCTGCAAAAGGATTCCCGACCAAGTATTGAGTGCATAACTGAACATAATTATTTGAAGATTGACTTTTTTTGTATTAAAAACACTTTTTTTATTGGTCGGATGAAATATGCTAATTTTTTGAGATAGGGATTTTGGGTTTTCATGAGCTGAATGCCAAAATCATCAGTATTAAAACAATAAAATACCTGAAATATTTCAGTTGGTGTGCAATGAATCTAAAATATATGAAAGTTTAATTTTTATCAGTACATTACAGAACATAATGAACTTTATCACAATATGCTAATTTTTTGAGAAGGACTAGTACGATGGGGCCAATAAGTATTGGGGAATGTAAAAGTGTACATGTTCACCCATTTAAAAAGATCAGAGAGGTTTGTAATTTTCATCATAGGTATACATCAAGCTTGAGAGACATAATGTAGAAAAAATACAGGAAATCACATTGTATGATTTTTAAACAATTTATTTGTGAAAATGGGAGGCCAATAAGTATTGGGCGCTAGAAAACAAACATTATTTAACAGTATGAATGACACCTGTTTGAACTGATTAGATGCATAAGAGCCACCTTCAAACCTGCACACACCTTCAAACTGTCAGACTGCAGTCTTCACCATGACCAAGACCAGAGAGCTTCCCAAAGACACCAGAGATAAAATTGTACAACTGCACAAAGCTGGGATGAGCCAAACTGCAATTGGTAAACAACTTTGTGAGAAAAGATCAACAGTTGGAAACATTAATAGAAAATGGAAGAAGTATAACATCACTGACAACCTCCCTAGGCGTGGCGCTCCATGCAAGATCTCACCTCGTGGAGTTCAAAGGATCCTGAGAACAGTGAGTAATCAGCCCAGAACTACACGGCAGGAACTGGTCAATGATTTGAAGACGGCAGGAACCACCGTCACAAAGATGACAATAACTAACACACTTCGTCGTCATGAGATGAAATCCTGCATTGCCCGAAAGGTTCCCCTACTAAACAAAAAACATGTAAAGGCCCGTCTGAAATATGCTAAAGACCATCTGGACGATCCAGAGGAGGATTGGGAGAATGTGATGTGGTCAGATGAGACCAAAATTGAACTTTTTGGTTTAAACAGCACTCGCCGTGTTTGGAGGAAGAAGAATGCTGAGTTGCATCCCAAGGACACCATACCTACTGTGAAGCATGGGGGTGGACACATTGTGCTTTGGGGATGCTTTTCTGCAAAAGGGACAGGAAGACTGCACCGTATCAATTGCAACATGAATGGGGTCATGTATTGAGACATTTTGGGTAAAAACCTCCTTCCCTCGGTCAGAGCATTAAAGATGAAACATGGCTGGGTCTTCCAGCATGATAATGATCCAAAGCACACAGCCAAGAAAACCAAGGAGTGGCTCCGTAAAAAGCATATCAATGTTCTGGAGTGGCCTAGCCAGTCTCCAGACCTCAACCCAATCAAAAACCTGTGGAGGGAGTTAAAACTTCGAGTTGCCAAGCAACAGCCCTCAAACATCACCGCTCTAGAGAAGATCTGTGCAGAGGAGTGGAACAAAATACCAACTAAAGTGTGTGTAGACCTGGTCAAGAACTACAGGAACCGTTTGACCTCTGTCATTGCCAACCAAGGCTACATTACAAAGTATTAAAAGTAACTTTTGCTGGCTGCCCAATACTTATTGGCCTCCCAGTTTCACAAATAAATTGTTTAAGGTTCATACAATGTGATTTCCTGGATTTTTTTTTTACATTCTGTCTCTCAAGCTTGATGTGTACCGATGATGAAAATTACAAACCTCTCTTATCTTTTTAAATGGGTGAACTTGCACATTTTTACATTGCTCAATACTTATTGGTCCCACTGTACTTGTACCAGAAGGTAGTGGTAAATATCCTGAAAATTCACAGCTTAGCCTACAAACTTTTTCTGTTTTGATCAGCAGTGCTCTGTGGATCAGGAATCTTCCCTGTACCACCAACTGGTTTATCATACCTATCCAATACAACTTTATCCTAGTTTGTTTATTTGTTTTGATTTTCTTGGGTTTTTTTCCATAAGATTCAACCATTGTGCTCAGTTGTTTTTTTTCTTTTCATTTTCCCGCCTGGCAACTATACATGGAAAATGGAAAATAAAAACAACAACATGATCAACTACTGTACTATATAGAAATGCAGTTCTTCTTCTTCTTCTTTTACTTTCGGCTGCTCCCTTCAGGGGTCGCCACAGCAAATCATCCGCCTCCATCTCACCCTGTCCTCCGCATCTTCTTTTCTGACTCCAACAACCTTCATGTCTTCCTTCACCACATCCATAAATCTCTTCTTTGGTCTTCCTCGAGGCCTTCTGCCTGGTTGTTCCAACCTCAGCATCCTACTGCCAATATACGCACTATCCCTCCTCTGTACATGTCCAAACCATCTCAATCTAGCCTCTCTGACTTTGTCTCCAAAAACTATATAGAAATGCAGTTATCTCAAATATTCTTTCAAATTCTTCTTGATCGATAAACTCAATGATTCAGTCTTATCTCTCTGTCTCTACCTCTGCCCTGGTAGCTTCACGCTTTGTTGAACAGTGTTTTTGTATAAGGCATGATAACATTCACATAGCTTAGCATGCAGTATATTTCATAGCATCCTTTCCAGATTCAACCTATTTTGAGATCAAGCACTATCTTGCAGTTTTTTCATGTTAATCTCCAGCTGGCACCAGCTCAGTGAGAAATCACATCTATTTCTTGCACATGCAAAGAGCATTATTTTTCCATTTTAGTCCCCAAGGTTGACTGCACTAAAAAAGACACACAGTACTCTTAACTGGAATTTCAATGTGTAGATTTTTACATATAGTTAGCAGGGAAACCATCAGCTGTATAACTGATAATCTCTTACAATGGCATCTGCCTATGAGTGGGATGTTTTAGTCAGGAACTGAACAGCTAGCTCTCAAACTTGATATGTTGAAAGCGGGAAAAATTATCAAATCGTTAAGGAAAAAATCAGGCACCACTGGGGGCACCGTGTATTTTAGTCCTATGAATTGTGGAATGCCTGTGGTCTGTCTGGTCTGACTGAGTGATATACAGTGGTACCTCACCTCATGAAAGACCCAACAAACGAAAAATCCAAGTTATGAAATGCATTTACCTAAAGTTTCCATCTCTGAAAACATTCAAACAATCTCAAAAATTCAAACAATACGCGAGGTGCTCTCCCATTAGCTATCTCCCAACACCCCGCCCCGCTGGCCTCCCATTGGCTAGGAGGGAGCTGCATCTCCATAATACCCACGATGCTTTTTGTGTGCCTTCGACCCATTGTTCGTCACGGAGTTCTAATACGCATAAAGGACAGAGTTACTGTTGTTTTGTGAGTTTTTCGAGTGCGCTCATTGCAACTTTATTTTTCGTCATTCATCATGGGCCCCAAGAAAATTATTCCCGGTGCAAGTGAAAAGAAGAAGCGGGCTCAGGGCATGCGGTTGAGTGATATCGCAAAAGAATATGGCAGAAACCCGTCTACCATCGGTACGATATTGAAGCAGAATAATTTTATAATTTTTAAAGGGTTTAGGGGTAGTATTGGGGGCCCTGGAACGAATCAGGCCTTTTACATGTAAAATGCTACTCAGCTTATGAAAAAATCAGGTTACGAAACCACTTCTGGAACGGATTAATTTCTTAAGGTGAGGTACGTCGAGCTAGGACCTTCAAGATCAAGTTGACACATGATGTTATTATTCGGTAGGAGATCCATAGTTCAAAGGAGGGGTCCTGATGAAATTATGTCATGTTTAGAAATTATGTCATGAGAGAGGAAGAATTTGGGGGATCCCATCAGAGCTAGAGGATGATAGATCAATCAGATTGGAATGCAAACTTTTTAAGCCAATGATGGTGGATGAGAGTGTCCAATGTTCTTTATTGGAACAATTTCCTTTGTGTGAGTGATTATATGCTACTTTCCCCCCCTAAAGCCTAAATAAACATCTGAAAAATGAATTTGGATCTCTTGGAACGTGAACTGGACATTTTTCACCACGACAGAATCAGAATGACTTTGACAAGAGCCACTTTGTGATGGCTAAACAATTGGATGTAGTCATCTCCAAAAAGCAGGTCTTATTGGAAATTCCTGGTATGCAGTGGTAAGTGCCTATCTAAGATGGTCCTAGCAGGGAGAACCAATGAACTGGCCAGAGTGTCTTGGCTGTCCAAAACTCATTATTGCATGATAGAAGTGATGGTCAGTATGTCTGGTCTGATCTAACAGACGAGCTACTGTAGGACAAGCTGAGGCTGAGACTTTTAACGCTGACCATAATAGAAAGCTGTCAACACATGCATTGCTGCATGCTGTGAATACGGCTGCCTAGCTGCAGACCAGTTAGATGGTTTTAATGTTATGGCTGATTAGGTACATTTTAAGCTTTTCTCCTTAATTGGTTGTATGATAGTTACAAATGAATTTTACCAGTTTTGTTTCAATCTGACATGGAGCATAAACTTGTGAGTTGAAGCATAATTATGTGGACAAGATAAGCTTCAAATGTATTTCTTTAAAAAAAAAAAACGAAAAGAAAAACTCGCTATATACTATTGGTATTTTTAATGGATAACTAAAAATGAATAATACTAGCTTCGTGCATCTTCAGAGCAAAGCCATTTTGCATGGGTGTTATGTACAGATCTTCCTGACAATACTGATTCAATGTTCCACTCACATCTCCATAACTGGATAGCACATGTATTCTTGCTATGATAAGCTCGTTGGAACACGTGTTATGTGTCCATGGTGGATTCTGTTTCTATAGCAACAGAGGAAGGATGCTGATTCTGTCCACTGAAGCTAGCTTTCCCTGATATGTCACCATATTGCATATTGTGTAGGGCATATGGTGCATATTGAATTATAAAGCAGTTATATCCACCAAGTTGAAATGTTATTCCCTTTTTTTAATACATCATCAATCATAAAAACTTTCTGTATTTCTGTCAATATTAGTGTTAATGTCATATGTACATCTCCCTGAGTTGATATCTTGTTGTTAACTATGTTGAAGGTTATATTTGGATTGTGATTGCCAGCTTTTGATAGGACTCTGACACTGATATATATATATATAATCATTTGGGAACCGTCGCTTAATCCCTCTTAATCCTAATTAGGGTCCCAGGGAGGCTAATGCCCATCTCAGCCAACTCTGGGAAAGGGCAGAGTACACCATGGACAGCTCCCCAAGCCATTGCAAGGCAGAAACACGCTGATGGCAATGCAGCCTACTCTTTACAAATGTCTATATATATATATATATATATATATATATATATATATATATATATAATAAAAATAAAAAAATTTATTTTTTATTTTAATTTAAATTTTTATTTATTAGTTTTTATTGTTATTTGCTCTACCAAAAAGTATTGAGCACTCTCCTACGGAAGGATCTACTCAGAAAATCCTATATATATATATATATATATATATATATTTATATAATTTCCTCTCCAGCTCTCTCTGTTACATGCATACCTATACCCTGTTCTCTTAATAATTTGATGACCCTTGTGTCTCGTCAGAAACTACGTATGTATGTCAATGGTCAATGCCAGCGAGACTATATTATAGATCCTGTTGCAGTTTTATTAGAAAGTGTTGGCATTTATGAACTCTGTTAAACTGTCACCGATCTGTGTCAAGCTGCAAAGAAAACATAAGCAATGTGCACGTGAAGAAGCCTAGGCCTGATAACCAGTGACAGATAAATAATAAAAGGACCTGAATTAGAATGCATTACACGATGTGTGTGTCTACTGACTCGAACCTTAGTTTTTATAGCTGTACGAAACAAGATTATAGATTTAAAATGGTAAAGTTTGGTAATCAGTATAGATGTCTTATAAAAATTAGTAGTTGCATTAATAAATGCTAATTTACAAAAAAACAGATATTTCAGGGTACAAAAAAAAAAATCCAAGTATTACATCACTTCCAAAACCAATAAGTACCAGAAGTAATTCAGCATTTGTGTAGTAAAAGGTGTTAGTAATAAACATGAATACATGGAGCCTACCCTTCATTGTGAGCTGACTCTTCCATTGCCATCCCTGTGAATAGTCTTTATGTTTAGTACTTCTTTTCACTGCACTGTAGTGGTCCTCTCGACACTTGAAATGTGCTCCTTACAGAGTGTGTACTTGTTGGACAGCCTCCCTCTGTGCTCTTCTTTTAGTGTGTGTTTAGACGCAGACAGCCAGAAGAAGGTGCTACAGACATTCTACAACTCCTCACCATCCACTGCACACATTTAGATGAGAGCCAAAAAGATGCACACGACTGCCCTACTTTACACCCTCTACACCAGCTTTGATCTGCCGTTTTAGGCTTTGACCCAAGGGGCTGCTCACACCCTCAACAAGTTTTCTGTTGCGAAGCACCTTGCCAGATAACTTGTTTGCAGCCGTGTTAAATTGAGCATAAATTACCACAACTTTAACATCATTTTGTCCTGAGAGTTCGAAGGACTATACAAGGGCAAAATACTTAAAGATTATTAAGGTGTAGCTTGTCTATATTTTTTAGAACATCACAGCTTTCTCACTGGTGTTGCTTCATCAGTCCCCAGACACAGAATCGTATGATATGATTAAATCCATGCAGTGCCAAAGAGATTACAATACTATATGTATACAGTATTGTTGTCCCTGCAGTTCAAGAAGCTTCCTGAATAAGTAGTTTTGTTGATCTCTTACAACATCAAACAGAAGTTCTCCAATTGAGTCCATCCAGTCATATGAGTTATTTCTACGATTGACTACCAATTAATTTATTTAAAAGAACGAGAGAGAGAGAGAGAGAGAGAGAGAGAGAGAATCAGGTGTCTGTTCTTTCCAAGGGTCCTGGGAAACTGAAACAATAACACCATACAGTTGCATCCACACACACAAAAAGACTCCTTACACTCCTTGCTCCTCACGCTTTGCACCAATGCTATCACTGATCTGATGTAAAGAAAAAAATGTCCAAGGGACCAGGTCCTCTTAATCCACTTGTTATCTGCCTTATATGAAATGCGATTCCTTGGTAAGGTCTGCTGGATGAGTGGAACATTGCAACATGGTTGACTGAAACATAACAGGGAAAGACAGAAGCTGAACTCGATGTGCACCCAGGTATTCGACACCATCAGAGACAAATGTAAAAAGAACATAAACATGGAAGAAAGGCAGGTTTGATCGAAGGAGTAGATCTTGTAGAACACACAAACACCTGAAACCAGGAAGCTGTTAACGCTTTGGCAGCACAAGCAAGTCCTTATGACCGGCTTTTTATGGTTGCACATAAGCAGTCTTTGTTTTGTAAGAGGATATCACTCATGTTATTAACACCCTTCTTCCCATGTGCTACGAGCCTGCAGCAAGAATTAGCATTCCATAGCTCAGATGCTCCATTCCTTTCACTTAGTGCTGCTGGAGAGCTGCTCAGCTTGCAACATACTAAATGCACAATGGCTTTCCCAGAGTGTACGCAAGTAGAGCATTGGCCCACTGGAAGTGGCCTTGTTGATGTAACTGAATCCTGTGGCTCATTGTTACATGGTTGAAGGTGGAGAATTGGGGAGTGGGTTGGCATTGCACTCTATATTTGGCTGAGCCCAGTGGTGGCTTTGAAATAGCCGGCAGCTGAAAGGTTGAGAGGTGGCACATTTAGATGTATGGTGCAGCTGCGAAATGCCTTCCCTCCTAACTGCTAGTAATCTACACACAATGCAGGGTGTGAGCTGTGATATGTCAGCGGACAAAGACCTTGATAGCTGCAGTACTGAGTGACTCCCACTTATGCGGCATGTCGATGATTCCTTAGCCACCTGGCACAAAATGCTTGTCTGTCTATACTACAATGAAAATTGCTGCAGCAAGGAACAAAATTCCACTCAAGCAGCGGCCTTGACCCCTAAACAACTGCAGGTCAGAAAGAGCACAACAGCCACTGTGCATTTGAAACCACAAGTTGAAATAATAATAGAAATACTGTATATGTTGACTTGCAGCTACTGATGCGTAACAGAAGTGAATAGCCTCCTGCCCTATGCATTTACACCTAAATTCAAACTTCTTATAAATATAAATATTAGTGGACTGATTTACTGGAAATTTGATTGAATATAAGAATTTTTGACCAGCTAATAATCAGTGAAAGGGCACTGTGTGGAAAAAAATTACCTTTTCATGGGTGACAACTTTTCACCATTATTTATCATACATGTTACAACACGTGAAAAAAAAAGTGTCACATAAACTATTCCTCACAAAATATTTCCATGTAACATCATTTGTCAACTATTTGTACGGTAGTACCTCACTTTACGAAATTAATTCGTTCCAGCGCCTTTTTTGTAACCTGCATTTTTGTAAATTGAACCGCATTTTACATGTAAAACGTTTGATTCGTTCCAAGGCTCCCAATACTACCCCCTAAACCCTTTAAACATTATAAAATTATACCTTTTAACACCTCTTTCTGCTTCTATTTCGTACCGATGGTAGACGGGTTTCGGCCATATTCCTTTGTGATATCACTCAAGCCCGTTTCTTCTTCTCACTCACACCGGAAATCACACCCGCGCGCGCGCGCGCGCGCGTGTGTTGACCATGTCTTCTTAGCAGAGTTATAATCTTACAAATGTTTATGGAAGGTTAAAAGCCTGAGTCAAGAAATAAAGCATGAAACAACAGTAACTCTATCCTTTACACGAAAAGCATCATGGTAGACGCAGCTCCATAATAGCCAATGGGAGGGAGCTGCGTCATCCCTCCAAGCCAACGGGAGGCCAGTGGGGTGGGATGTTGGGAAATAGCTAATAAGAGGGAGCTGTGTCATCCCTCCTAGCCAGTGGGAGGCCAGCGGGGTGGGATGTTGGGAGATAGGTAATGGGAGGTAGCTGCGTCATCCCTCCTAGCCAATGGGAGGCTAGAGGGGTGGGATGTTTGCACGTCATTAATGGGAGAGCAGCTCGTGCATCGTTTGAATGTTTGAATGGCGCAATGATTGAATGGCGCGTTTGAATTTTTAAGATGGCGCTTTCGTAACGTGAACTTGTTTTGTATCCCGAGACAAAAATTTTAGGAAAATGCATTCCGTAACCTGCATTTTTCATTTGGTCAGACTTTCGTAACGTGAGGTACCATTGTAATTGTCTAAAAAACTCACTCACTCTAAAATTTTGCTGGGCCACTCTGGAATAAAATGTGTAATCATGCCGTTGTTGGTCAAGTTGAGGCTCAGAAACATCCTGTGGTAATGTAATGAAGACAGCTGACAACCTAAATGTATGACTGACCTGGTTATTACTACATTGACCTTTTCTTCCCCGATGACACAGATATTAAATTTGGTTCTCAAATACTAAAAGAGTGGTTCAGGGAGCATGATGAATTATTTTCATACATGAACTGGCATCAGTGAGTCCTGACCTTAACTCTATTAAAAGTCTTTGGGTTGTGCCAGAGAAGACTTTAGAGTGTGGCTTAATTTTCCAATCATAAATTCCAGATTTTTACATTTAGCAGCCATCCTTGTCCAGTGCAACTACTATTTTCACCTAATTTATACAACTGAGCAGTTAAGGGTCTTGCTCATGTGCCCAGCAATGGCAGCTTGGTGGGAATGAGGCTTTATCCACTGAGCCACCACAGCCCCAACAAATGAGAGAAAAATGAACTCCACTCTGGTTGGAAATACAGACGCTCCCCGACTTATATTTTAGTTACGTTCCGAACAGCCGAATGTAAGGTGGGACAAAAACGTAATTTGTGACTGTACGTTCCAGTGACATATGACCGTTCATACTGTACTATACATCCATACACACTATTACCGTATCTCATAAAACACCCCTAAATCAATTAATATAAACATAACATTGTAAAATGATATCAACATTAATTTCAAATAAATTAAATTAAAGCAAAATAATTTCAAATTAATAAATTTTAATCAAATTCACTTATTACCACTGATTCTGATTACCACTATCACTAGTAGGCTTACACTTCTGACCAACCATTCTTCGGGTTACAACTACGCAAAACAGTGGAAACGCAAAGATCACAGAGACGACGTCTTAACACAAGGGTAACTCGCGGTGAACTGGGAAGAAGCAGGGCACGTTCAGTCTGTCGTTTGTCAGCAATGAACGACGCAGCACCATGTAAACAATGGACCCAGCGTCATATGTAGGTAGCGTACTACGTCTCCATACTACGTAAGAATGCATTATACTATGGAGAGCGCGCTAAACTCAATATGACTTACAAAATTTTTTTTTACAAAAAACGTAAAATCAGAAAAAAACGTAAGGCGAATAAACATAAAGCGAGGAGCGTCTATACATGTTATGTGGCTTAAAGGGAAATTATACCCAAATTTGACAAAAGCCTACAATTATTATGTATGTATACATGCAAGTCAAATTGCCCTATTGTTATTACAGGCTTCTTTCTGAATTAAAATGTAATAAATCAGAAAAAGAGGGGGAAAACAATGTATTGCGAGAAGATGAACTCAATTCATGATTTAAATTGGCAGCATACATTATTAATTCCTATAAACGAGCCACTGTTCGTCTGCTTGAATAATGTATAGAAATGCCTGATTGTTTATACCCGATTTGTTAATTTCATATATTTAAAGTCATTTTTAGTATTTTTAGAATGCAGGACTTCTTTTTTTTTTTCTTTGTACAAAGTAGTGTATATTGTACACCTGGCGAACTGTGTCCTCGACTCGAGTCAGCTGAGATGGGGCCTGTAACCCTAATTAGGATTAAGTTCAGTTCATTTTCTGTAACCGCTTAATCCCAATTAGGGTCGCGGGGAGGCTGGCGCCCATCCCAGCCAACTCCGGGCAAGGGCAGAGTACACCCTGGACAGCTCACCAGGCCATCGCAGGGTGGAAACACGCCGACGGCTTTGCAGCCTACTCTTGTCGAAAGTCGAAATTACATGCCTCACACCATAGACAATGAGAGACATGGCCGGCCTTTGATAACCCAGTTAGCTGTACTGGGGAGGACAGGGACAACCTTGAGGAGAGTGGGACTTGAACTCCCAACCTTTGGATCAGCGATCCAGCGCCCTATACCACTAGACCATCACTGCCCCGCAATTAGGATTAAGTGATTCAGAAAATGAATGAATTAATATATATTGTAATATTAGTTAAATTAAATTTAAATCTCAAGGGAAATATATATCTTTATTTTAATATAATTAAAAAAAAAAATTACATTTTTAGAATAAATAATAATCTTAAAAAATGTTTTGTACATATGCTAATTGACCCCACCCCTTTTAGAGTCTTCTCCACCTCTATTGGACATTCAGTGATACAGGTGGCTGGCCTTCAGATCGGGGTTTACTTTTCACCGCCTCTTTTACAGTCACTTGCTCGCTTGTTCTTGTTTAAGTGTCTGGTTTATTACTCTCTGGATTTCACTGGGCGTGTTGTCTTTAATTGACCTCTTTAAAATGGTGTGATCATTAGTTAATTTGTTCTTCCACTGTTACGTTACGCTTAACCAGTCTGCCTGTCTGTTCCTTTAGTCATTCACCTTCCGAACTTGAACTTGAGGTTCTGGGCTTCTATTTCTCGAGGGCACCATGGACAGTGTGTTACTGTGTGTTTTTTGCTCTGTTAAATATCACCTCCACCTTCTTTGACTTTTGTACCTATGTCACCTTCCTCGCACATACCATGACAGTGTATGACACTTGAGATTTCCTTTCAGCTTTTTCCCTTTTTCAGGGGTCGCCACACTGCCATTGAGAAAACTTAACAGCAATAGGGTTTCCACTTTTACACCTAGCAGATGTAAAGAGTGCGGGGCCGGTGGTGTAGTGGTTAGGGTGCTGCACTCATGATCAGGAGGTTGTGTGTTCAAATCCCAGTTAGTCCCCCATTGTGCTAAGACCCCTGGGCAAGATCTTAACCACAAGTGTGCCTCTGTTCACCCAGCAGTATAAATGGGTACCAGTAAAATATACTGGGAAGGTAACCTGCCATGGACGAGCGTCCCATCCAGGAGGAGTTGTACTCCTACTCGCTTCATGCTACAGAATCCGGGGATAAGTACCGGTCCGATGAGCCACTTGGCTCGGGTGTAAAAAGCCCGCGTCAGCAAATCATCGCATGTTTGATTTGGCATAGGTTTTTACGTCGGATGTCCTTCCTGCACAACCCTTTAGCAAAGGGCAGAAACACGCTGATGGCTATGCAGCCTACACTTGACGAAAGTCAGCAATGGTTCTCTTACATGAACCTCACACCATAGACAGCGAGAGACCTGGCCGGGCTTTGATAACCAATTAGCTGCACTGGGGGGACAGTGACAACCTTGTGGAGAGTGGAACTCGAACCCCCAACCTTAGGATCAGCGATCCAGTGCTCTTTACCACCAGGCCACCACTGCGCTAGAGAAGCATTTACACATTAGTGCTAATACTGCTACCTGTCTAGGTGGTGCTCCATAGTGTATGTCATATCGGTTTTTGTGCCCATTTATTCTTTATTAGGGTTGCAGTGAGCCTGGAGCATATCTCAACTGACTCCGGGAGAAGGTGGGTAAACACCCTGAACAATCTGCTAGGCCGTCGCAACACACACACACACACACACACACACACACACCATGCACACTCATATTCACATCTAGGTGCAATTTGAAATATCTAGTTTGCCTAGTGTGCATGCCTTTGGACTGTATCAGGAAACCAGAGCACCTGAAGGAAACCTACAGAAGCACACGGAGTACATGGAATCTCCACACAACATTTACTCATTAAGTAAAAGCACCAAGTATTAGGCAAACGTGCTTACTACTGGCGCCCTGCTACTTACGTTTAGAACACTGTTTCATTAACTACTCATTCAATCATTCGTATTCTGAACCCTTTAATCCAAATTAAGCTCTGGCACCTATCTCAGCCAACTCTGGGCTAGGGCACAATACACCATGGACAGCTCACCAGGCCATCACAGGGCAGAACCATGCTAACGGCAACCCAGTGACCCACTCTTTTATGAATAACAGCAATGGTCCATTTACATGCCTCCCACTACAGACACTGCACAACATGATCAGCCTTTAATGACCCAGTTCGCTGCACTGGGGGTTCATTAGTTATACTAAGTGTAATTTAAGCGCATACACAGCCCACATTTTGTTGTTCTGAAAATTATACTATGGTCTCAATAAAAATGCATTGAAATATTAGATTGTTTTCATTCTAGTTAATTTTCAGAGTGGATATTTTCATTTTAAACTATAGGACAGGTGGAATTGTCAGCATTGTAATCTGAACCTTTACTCTCTGGAAGCAGCACAATGCTTTTGATTGATGAGCATGGCTCACTGGAATCTCTCATACCATGCAGGTCTTCTCAGAACACAAACAGTGGCATGGTTCACTGAGAAGCACGCAACAGTTGAGCTAACATCCATTGCTAGGAAAGTATGTTATGTATTATAATGTGGTAGCACTATAGACTCAGCTGTGCTAGTCTGGAGCCAAGTAATTGTCTTCACTTGCCACATGAAGTTGATTGCTTAATTATAGTCAGTATCTAATGTCACATGCTTGTTTGTAGGTTTTAATGATCGTCATTTTTTTTAAACATAGAGGAAGTGCATGGGAGGCCGTGCTATTGTTCTGAAGATAATCACAGCTGTGCTGATATTCAGTACAACAGCACAGCCTCAAGTGTGATATGACACTACTGTGGTTACTAGGAAGAACTAGGAATTGGAATTTTATTTACACAGACAAGAAGAATGATGCACAGAGTGAAATTACCCAGTACAGTAAATATTCAATCTTGGAATATTGCTGCACCCCAATTTAGTGGAACGAACTGTGGACAGCACAATAGCACATTTGTTAGAACTGTAATCTCACATAATGAAGGTTCTGGGTAAGAGCCTTGAGGCAGCTCAGGGCCTTTCTGAACAGAGTTTGCATGTACTCTCAATGATTGCATGGGCTTCCTTTCAGTGCTTTTTTTTCTTCAGCTCAAAATTGGACTCCTCTATGGATATTTATAAAATAGCCTGGCTTTTCTTTGACTCTCATTGGCTTTATTCTAGCTTTGAATGAGACAACCTGCTTCAAATTGTGCTTGCAGTCCATCAACCCCAAGTCACTGTTTGTTTTTTTTCATAAGTCACTTGAAAGAACATTCAAATGAGTTATTGATCATTTTGGTCACTGGAAAGTCACGTTCTGTTCAACTTTTACTTTGTTGTCCCCAGTACCGCCTGCTTGAAATTATTGTTATCTGCTGTCTTTAGAAATTTAAAAGGAAATTATCTCAAACTTAATAACATCTCCTATGCATAGTTTACATCGGTTTCTATTAAAATGCATTGTATAATGAACCATTTTTAAGTAGAGAATAAAAAAGCAATTACACTGCACATTGGAAGGTGAAAGGTCGGGGGAAAGTCACATGATCACTCTGGATTCCTCTGAAGTATGGAACTAATTTGCATATCATTTATCTCCTGATGAATCTTAATATCCCCAATGATCAAAAATGAGATTATGCATGAGTCTAAATTACAATATATTCTGCATCTACTTGAAAATGCTGGTGGCATTTAGCACACACATGAACGTATTTTATATGTGTTTTATATATATTATATGTGTGCTAGATGGAGTGTGTGTGCAATGTCAGTTGTGCAGACCCTGGTTTAATGGCTATGGGAAGCTGTAAAGTCTGGAGTAGCCGAACCTGTCCGGGAGGGGTCTGTGGTCAGCATGGGCAGACTGTTTCAATAGTCAGCCATTAGTTGGCGTGTGCATCGGTGCATATACAGTAGTCTCAAATTGAATGATGAGTAGTGTCAAATTGATTGATACATCATCATCATTGTCATAGGGGCAGTAGTGGCCTGCTGGTAAAGGTGCTGGATCACTGATCCTCAGGTTGGGGGTTCAAGCCCCACTCTCCACGGGTTGTCACTATACCCCCAGTGCAGCTAACTGGGTTATCAAAGGCCGGCCATATCTCTCACTGTCTATGGTGTGAGGCATGTAAAAGAACCATTGCTGACTTTCGACAAGAGAAGGCTACAAAGCCATCAGCATGTTTCTGCCCTGTGATGGCCTGGCGAGCCATCCAGGGTGTACTCTGCCCTTCCCCAGATTTGGCTGGGATGGGCGTCAGCCTTCCTGTGACCCTAATTAGGATTAAGCGGTTCGAGAAACTGAACAGATGATCATCATCATCTTTCTCCACTTCATCCGGGGTTGGGCCATTTACCCCAATATTTCATGAATTAAATTGTTAAATTGTTACTTGTTGTTGGGCCGGTGGCCTAGTGGTTAGAGTGCTGAGCTCATGATCAGGAGGTTGAGTGTGCAAATCCCAGTTTGACCCCCACTGTGCTAAGACCCCTGGGCAAGGTCTCAACCACAAGTTAGCATCTGTTCACACAGCAGATATTCTATAAATGGGTACCAATAAAAATATACTGGGAAGGTAGCCTTCGATGGACTAGCGTCCCATTCTGGAGGAGTTGTACTCCTAGTCACTTCACATTATGGAAACCGGGGATAAGCACCGGCATGATGAGCCACAATGGCTCGGGTGTAAAAAGCCCAAAGGACTTTACTTTAAATTGTTGTTACTTCCCACTTCCAAACCAATCTCAGAAGCTAAGGATCATCAGCAAATCTGGACTAGTGCTCCCATTTTTTTCCATTAAATGGAGGCTGAGTGTGTTATTATATATATGTGGTGTATGTATGTATAGCTTCTTCTTCTTCTTTTCCTTTCGGCTGTTCCCTTCAGGGGTCGCCACAGCAAACCATCTGCCTCCATCTCACCCTGTCCTCTGCATCTTCTTCTCTTACTCCAATGACCCTCATGTCCTCCTTCACCACATCCATAAATCTCTTCTTTGGTCTTCCTCTCGGCCTTCTGCCTGGTAGTTCCAACCTCAGCATTCTACTGCCAATATACTCACTATCCCTCCTCTGTACATGTCCAAACCATCTCAATCTAGCCTCTCTGGCCTTGTCTCCAAAACATCTTACATGGGCTGTCCCTCTGATGTGCTCATTTCTAATCCTATCCATCCTCATGACTCCCAGAGAGAACCTCAACATTTTCATCTCTGCTACCTCCAGCTCTGCCTCCTGCCTTTTCCTCAGCGCCACTGTTTCTAAGCCATACAACATCGCTGGCCTCACCACCGTCTTGTACACTTTTCCTTTCATTCTTGCTGACACTCTCCTATCGCACCTCACACCGGACACTTTTCTAAAACCATTCCAGCCTGCCTGCACACGCTTCTTCACCTCTTTTCCACACTCTCCATTGCTCTGGACTGTTGAGCCTAAGTACTTAAAATCCTCCACCTTTGTTATCTCTGCTCCCTGTAACATCACCGTTCCTCCTGGGTCTTTCTCATTCACACACATGTATTCTGATTTTCTGAGGCTAACCTTCATTCTTCTCCTTTCCAGGGCATACCTCCACCTCTCTAGATTTTCCTCCACTTGTTCTCTGCTCTCACTACAGATCACAATGTCATCGGCAAACATCATAGTCCATGGAGATTCTTGCCTCACCTCGTCTGTCAGCCTGTCCATCACCATCGCAAACAAGAAGGGGCTCAGAGCTGACCCTTGATGCAGTCCCACCTCCACCTTGAATTCGTCGGTCACACCGACAGCACACCTCACCACTGTCTTACATCTCTCATACATGTCCTGCACCACTCTAACGTACTTCTCTGCCACTCCAGACTTCCTCATGCAATACCACAGTTCTTCTCTTGGCACCCTGTCATATGCTTTTTCCAGATTCACAAAGGCACTTCCCTCTGACCTTCTCTGTACTTCTCTATTAACATCCTCAAAGCAAACATTGCATCTGTGGTGCTCTTTGTTGGCATGAAACCAAACTGTTGCTCACAAATGCTGACCTCTGCCCTTAGTCTAGCTTCCACTATTCTTTACCATAACTTCATCGTATGGCTCATCAACTTTATTAGTTGCCGTAACTCTGCACGTCTCCCTTGCACCAGCACACTTCTCCTCCATTCCTCAGGCATCTGCTCACTCTCTAAGACCATGTTGAATTTTCTTGTCAGGAAATCTACTGCTACTTCTCCTAGACACTTCCATACCTCCACAGGTATATCATCAGGACCAACTGCCTTTCCATTCTTCATCCTCTTCAATGCCCTTCTCACCTCACCCTTACTAATCTTTGCTGCTTCTTGCTCCTCAATGGTCACCTCTTCTACTCTTTTTTTCTCTCTCATTTTCCTCATTCATCAGCTGTTCAAAGTACTCTTTCCATCTTCCCAGCACACTTCTGTCATCAGTCAATACATTTCCCTCTCTGTCTTTTATCATCTAACTTGCTGCACTTCCTTCCCATCTCTATTTCTCTGCTGTGCCAACCTGTATAGATCATTTTCTCCCTCTTTACTGTCCAACCTATCATACAAGTCATCATACGCCCTCTGTTTGGCCTTAGCCACTGCGACTTTCGCCTTACGCTGTGTCTCCCTGTACTCCTGTTTACTCTCTTTGGTCCTCTCAATGTCCCATTTCTTCTTAGCTAACCTCTTCCTTTGTACACACTCCTGCACTTCCTCATTCCACCACCAAGTCTCCTTATCTACTTTCCTTCCAGAGGACACACCAATCTTCTACCTGTGTCCCTGATCACATTTGCTGTGGTTGTCCAGTCATCTGGAAGCACTTCCTGACCACCCAAAGCCTGTTTTAACTTCTCCTTGAAGACACACGACCCTCTTCCTTTTTCAAGTGCCACCACTTTGTTTTCTGCTCTGCCTTTGCCTTCTTCACCTTCCGCACCATCAGCGTCATCCTGCATACCACCATCCAATGCTGTTTGGCAACACTCTCACCCGCTACTACTTTGCAGTCACTGACTTCCTTCAAATTACATCACCTACACAAGATGTAGTCTACCTGTGTGCTCCTACCTCTGCTTCTATAGGTCACCCTATGCTCCTGTTTCTTCTTGAAGAAAGTATTTACCACAGCCATTTCCATCCTTTTTGCAAAATCGATCAACATCTGTCCTTCTGTGTTCCTGTCCTGGATACCAAACCTGCCCATCACTTCCTCATCCCCTCTGTTGCCTGCACCAACATGTCCATTGAAGTCTGCACCAATGACCACTCTTTCAACTCTGGGGGTATTCTGCATCACTTCATCTAACTCACTCCAGAATCTCTCCTTCTCTTTTAGCTCACATCCTGTCTGTGGGGCATAAGCACTAACAACATTGAACATCACACCTTCAATTTCTAACTTGAAACTCATCACTCTGTCTGACACTCTTTTCACTTCTAGAACATTCCTGACCAACTCCTCCTTCAAGATGACTCCTACTCCATTTCTCTTCCCAGCGACACCATGATAAAACAGCTTAAACCCGGCTCCTAAGCTTTTAGCTTTGCTACCTTTCCACCTGGTCTCCTGAACACACAGTATGTCCACCTTCCTCCTCTGCATCATGTCAGCCAGCCCTCTATCTTTTCCTGTCATAGTTCCAATATTCAAAGTCCCTACTCTCAGTCCGAGACTCGTGCTTTTCCTCTTTTCTCTCTGCCTATGGACACACCTCCCGCCTCTCCTTCTTCAATCTCTTCGACCAACAATAGTCCAATTTCCACCAGCACCCTGTTGGCTAACAGCACTGTTGGCCGTCGTTGTTAACCCTGGCCTCGAAAGATCCGGTATGAGATTTGTGTTTATGGTTTGCATTTTGTAAATTGGCAAAAGTTTTACCCCAGATGCCCTTCCTATCGCAACCCTCTGCATTTCTCCGGGCTTGGGACCAGCATAAGGGGGAGAGACACTGGTTTAACTGGTTAGTGCCCCCCCCCCCCCCTCATGGCTGCATATGTATGTATATATATGTATATATGTGTGTGTGTGTGTGTATATATATATATATATATATATATATATATATATATATATATATGAATGAATATTATTGAATGAATTGTACTTTTATAATATGCCTCTGTTCATACATCAAACAGAGGTACATATGATGTATGAGAACTCATATAATAATTAGGGTCATGGGGAGGCTGGCTCCCATCTCCGCCAACTCTGGGCGAGGGCAGAGTACACCATGGACAGCTCGCCAGGCCATCACAGGACAGAAACACATTCATGGCAATGCAGCTACTCTTGGTTCTTTTACATGAACCTCACACCATAAACAGTGAGAGACATGTCCTGACTTTGATAACCCAGTTAGCTGCACTGGGGATCATTTGAATATTTTTCAGGGCAGAAACAGGCTGAAGGCGATGCAGCTACTCTGATCAAAAGTCAGCAATGGTTCTTTTACATCCCTTTCTCCACAGGCAGTGAGAGACATGGCTGACCTTTGATAACCCAGTTGGCTGCACTGGGGGAGCAGCAGTGGCAACCTTTTACAGTGGGGCATGAACCCAACCATGGGATTGCTAATCCAGCACCTTATCACCGGGCCGCCACTGGCTGCGTTTGTCTAGTTTTATTTTATTTAAAAGTTTAAAGGTTTTTATCTTATTTGTTAGTTTAATATCAGTTCACTGTTATTATTATCATTAACCTGTCTTTTGTGAATTGAGGTTCTCATATCCTATTCTCATGATTTTGCACTCTTGCAAAAGTGAAAAAGCAGCCTTTTCAAAGGGGCAAATACATGTTCATGTGTAACAGGAGAGTTTGGAAGGCTTGCCTTTTTATTTCATTTTAAGCATCCTGATGCTCACTGTTTCTGTCAACCAGTAAAGCCAGAATTGACATTTTTTTTTTACTCATTAGAATCTTCATGGATTCATTCATTTTCTGAACCACTTAATCCTAATTAGGGTTGTAGGGAGGCTGGTGCCCATCTCAGCAGACTCTAGGTAAGGGCGGAGTACACCCTGGACAGCTCGCCAGGCCATCAAAGGACAGAAACACATTCATGGCAATGCAGCTACTCTTGGTTCTTTTACATGAACCTCACACCATAAACAGTGAGAGACATGTCCGGATTTTGATAACCCAGTTAGCTGCACTGGGAATCATTTGAATATTTTTCTTTTAATTCTTTGGCCTGATAAACATATTATTGATATGCTAATTAATATTTAGGTTATAGTACAATGCCTTTTCATTCTTACTGGTTGTACTGTAAGATTATACTAGTGAGCAGTCATTTTTATAGTTTTACTCATAAAATAAGATTTGGGTCAGATGATCACCCAATTAGTACCTCATTAAGTAAAATAAGGTGTCCTTGGATTGGAGGTTCACCACAGAAACTGGAAAGAAACATCTGGAATATACTAGTACATATTCATACACAAATACACACACTATCTGATTTGTTATTAAAAGGTTTACACCAGCATGAAGACCAAAGCGCTACCTGTCGGAAAGAAACAAGATATTTTGAAGCTCTGAAAAAAGTTTATTAGAGCCATTGTACAATCATCTGGCATAGACAAAACAGCAAAGATGGAGGTATTAAAGCATTGACATAGAGGCCATAGCGTAAGATGCAAACCACTCATCAGCAGTAAGAATCACAAGATCAGATGAGGAATCACACTGGGAACACAAATATAGTGGAAGGGTGGTCAGTTTTAGACTGGTCAAGTCAATCGTCAGATCACCTTAACCCAAGTGAAGCTTTTCACATCCTGAAGACAAGAACAATGGGAGAAACCCACCAAACAAGCAGCAACTGCAGGAAGCTGCCCTATGAGCCTTGTAAAGCATGACAATAAATAAATGCAACTATCTAATAGTCTCAATTGGCCGCCCGTTTGGATGCAGATATTAGAAGCAGTGGCGAGAAAACCAAATATTAAGTATTATTTACTGGTCATTTCCAATACTTTTTCACACCTAAAATTGGCTGGTCTGCTCCTAATGGTGCCATGTGCCCAATTGTTTAACACATCTAGATGTTAATATCAGGAAATAAACGCTGAAATTATGATCTGTCGTCTCATATTCAGGTTGCATCTACCAAGCTGTTATTCCCAGCTATGGAACTGGTTACTGCTGCACTTTCATCTGTCTGATCAAAGCTCTCTTCTCTCTCTTCTCCTTTCCAACATAAATATTAAATAGTGCAGTAGGCAGGCGCTCTTGAACAGAATTGAAATATTATCAAGGGCAACTGGTCAGTCCTTGATATGTGGAAGTGTATTAAAACAGACTGTCTTCAATACAGTGTGAGGTTTAGTCTTGGCTAATTTGCTTTCCTTTGATTCAGGCTCAACACCTATCTCTAAATAAGACCGTGGGTTCAGTGGGTTCTCTGTCTTTTTATTTCCGAATAAATTCAAGCTTAAAAGACTAATGAGGCACGCAAGCCTCTCTGTTCCCAAAAATGCATGTCAAATACATAAAAAAATATTTTTTGTTGTCGGTTTATGTAAAAGTTCAACCTTCTTTCATATTCATGCATGAATATGGCCATGCTTTGATGAGAAGCTGCTTGCATAATAAAGTTTACAGACCTGTGGCAGAAGCCAAAATGGCTAAACCAATAGTCCAAAAGCCTTACTTCTCCGGGATCACATGAAAACTCTCTCTCCCTGTTGCAATGTGTTACTTAATGTACCATGTGAGCATATTCACACAGCTCTCAAGTGCAACTGTACTCTCTAAGCCACCTGTCTGTTGAGTGATCCTCGTCGTCACACCAACATTAACCGATAATGCAGATGTGAGAGTACCCAAGTGTGAAGACCATAAAGGCCAAACGAACACTTACTCAAGTAGAGAAGATGGAATTAAGAACTAGTAAGAAGAGAAGAACAATTATAGAGCAGTTATGGTTCTGGTCCAGGTTCAAATTTATTGTAATATAGGGAAGGTACCAAGTGAGATGCATTACATCTCTGATTTCATTCAAGTTGAGTGAGTAGTAACCGTCATAAGTCGAGAGGAATATAGGTGGGAAAAGAAGATCAGGAGCTTCTTTGGGAAGATCAGCACTTTTGGAGGTACGAAATAAACTCTATGTGTATATCACTTATTTGTCTTTTACTTTCCATATATGGGTATGGTGATTCAGTGGTTAGAGACACCCCCCCCCCACCTCCCCCAGCTAGAAGGTTCAGGGTTTGAATCTCAGCTTAATGATTTTGTGTGTCAAGTTTGCATGTTGTCCATATGTTGAGTAGTTTTTCTCCAGGTTCTCATCCATGAAAAAGCAGGACTGTTTTATACATGCATATTAGTTCAACTGGTTACTCTTTTGTATGTGTGTGTGTGTGTATGACCCTTTAATAGAATGGTGACTTGTTCATGGTGCACCCCACCTCTTGTCTGAAGTCAGCTGGCATTGGTTTCAACTTCCCCTATGGCCCTGATAGAAGAGTTGCATAGATATTGAATGAGTGGATATTTCCCGTATACTACTATTGAGTTTTTTTGTTAGTCATCTGTCTTTGAAACCGTTATATAGCAGGGATAATATGTCTGCTAACATTTTCACCATAATACTGTATGAAGCATAAATCATACATAGTGATGAAATCAGAACCGCTTTGAAAGAAATCATCAATTTGAATGGCCAACCACTAATATCGCTCAGTAAAAATACCCTAAAGCCATTTTGGAAAAATATAATATTTTGAGGTGAGGTCCACTGTAAAGGTCCTGACAATATGAGTCTTTGAATTTCTCCTTGATGCCCAAGACGCAAGTGTCACCATTAGACGATGGGGGCCTTTAATAACTGGACACTTGATCCATGTTTTCTGAAGAAGGGGGTGAACATACCTCATGCGACACAACATATTAATCATCCAGATGGGGTGGTTTGATCCAAGGGACAGAAGAAAGGGGACTCACCATGTGAGGACAGGTGTCTCTAAAATACTTTGATGAAAGTATGCTGACGGTAAATCTAGTCAAAGACATTTCTACATATCTCCAGCTTCAAAGTAACTTTAATTTCGGAAAGAGTGATGATGAGGAGGGAAGTATGCATGTACTGTATTGTCCATGGATGGATATATGGATATGATGTATGTGGAATTAATCCAAATGTAATGTTTACTTCAACTTAACGCCACTTAAAACTTGTTTGTCGTACAAGTGCAACATTTCAGATATATAAAATATGTCATATTTTCTATTGCAGTTCAAAAGTTAAACAGTGTTACTCGGTCTGGAGAAAGTGTCAATAATTTTTAAGTGATAGGTGACCAGTGGTAACCATGAAAATATACCAGCAGCAGCCATCACTAGTGTCATCACTAGGCGGCCATGTGCATTTCCCCTGGTAAGCTCTACTTACGAGCTGACCCCTGCCTGCGGTTGATCAGTGGCAGGAACAGGGCCTGGGTGAGAGAGGTGGTGAAATGTAACACTATTTGAAGTCTGACGTGTGCAGTCTTTGAAGTCTGAACTACCAGAACTACTTTTATGCCGATGCTGTCATCTGCCGACAGATATATGCAGTAACATAAGTTGTATATCTCTCAAATGTTTTTGGACTTATCTCAGTTTCCCTCTGGAGGTGAATAGAAAGATAGAAGGTTTAAAATAAGAGGAGTATAGAAATAGTGGTTAGAATACGACCAGCAGCTGATGGAGTCAGGAGTTGTAGCACATGCCTGAAATAGCTTCCATTGCCTGAATAATGTTCCTGCTGTATTGTTGTGAGTAAAGTAGATCTATAGGTCAGGGGGAGTGTAGATATCTTTCTCCTAATATTAGCTCGAATCATGCTTTACTCCAGGAGTAAGATCAGTAGCAGGTTGATTTACCTGTCAGTCATTTATGTTTATGACAGATGCTTGTACAGCTGCGTAGCTGTCATTAGCTCAAATGAGGACCAACAGAGAGCAACCTGCTGATGCTGATGGGTTTTTGATAAGTGTTGAATAATGAATAATAATACAGTACATAGCCACCTATTCAGTGACTCCCTGCTGTCATGATTAAGGCCTGACATTTCAAGAGTAGCTGTTATTGAGATTTAAGTGTTTTCTGATCATTAACAAGGATTATTTAATAATAGCATCATTCATTCATTCTTTTATTTTCTCAACCGCTGAATCCTAATTAGGGTTGTAGGGAGGCTGGCGCCCGTCTCAGCCAACTCTGGGCGAAGGCAGACAGCTGCGCGACAGCTCGCCAGGCCATCACAGTGATAACATAATG
This sequence comes from Plotosus lineatus, assembly GCA_024760905.1. Taxonomy (NCBI): domain Eukaryota; kingdom Metazoa; phylum Chordata; class Actinopteri; order Siluriformes; family Plotosidae; genus Plotosus; species Plotosus lineatus. Next base: position 16,638,004 of record CM045736.1, on the reverse strand, counting down.
TAAAGCATAATTAATAACAAGACAGAATAGAGGAAGGGTGAGACAAAGTAAAATATAAATGCAGTTAGAGATTATCTGGCCACCTAATGCAGCCATAAGGCGGGGGGACACTAACCAGTGTCTCTCCCCCTTATGCTGGTCCCAAGCCCGGAGAAATGCAGAGGGTTGTGTCAGGAAGGGCATCCGACGTAAAACCAATGCCAAACTTTTATGATGCAAAGTGTCAGCAAGAATGAAGGGAAAAGTGTACAGGACGGTGATGAGGCCAGCGATGTTGTATGGATTAGAAACAGTGGCGCTGAGGAAAAGGCAGGAGGCAGAGCTGGAGGTAGCGGAGATGAAAATGTTGAGCTTCTCTCTGGGAGTAACGAGGATGGATAGGATCAGAAATGAGCGCATCAGAGGGACAGCCCATGTAAGATGTTTTGGAGACAAGGTCAGAGAGGCTAGATTGAGATGGTTTGGACATGTACAGAGGAGGGATAGTGAGTATATTGGCAGTAGGATGCTGAGGTTGGAACTACCAGGCAGAAGGCCTCGAGGAAGACCAAAGAAGAGATTTATGGCTGTGGTTAAGGAAGACGTGAAGGTCGTTGGAGTCAGAAATGAAGATGCAGAGGACAGGGTGAGATGGAGGCGGATGATTTGCTGTGGCGACCCCTGAAGGGAGCAGCCGAAAGGAAAAGAAGACAAAGAAGAGATTATCTGGCCACCTGTCAGTAAGTTTTGATGATCAATGCATTATTTATTAATCTTCCTTTAGATGACATTTGAAGTGTTTCGGTTAAATGCAATGAAATTAACCCATATCACGTACTGAGAGATACATATCTTTAATTTCTTGGATTCCACATGTTAATACAGGACATACAAAACAGTACATTCTGCACATTTATCATATGGAATGTAGTGTGTGTGTGTGTGTGTGTGTGTGTGTGTGTGTGTGTATCATACCTACACAGGTCAAGAGGTTCAGCTAATAAAGAAACACTGTGATCAGGGTTTCTATTTGGGTAGGAATGCTAGTACCAGATGGTCTGATCTCCAGGGAATTTCATACATAACTCTAGAGTATACAGGGTGATGTCTGATGTAAAAATAAACTAAAGCTCTTGGTTTGCATGATTTCAAGCATTGTACCGTTTCTGTCTGATTTGCTGATTGTATGAAACTGCTGAAATGAGCAGATGTAGAGGTATTATTCATAAAGTGGCAAGTTTTAATTATATCACTAAATGCGAGTGTTATATAAATTTCACAAGAATCCCTTTGTAAGATAAATCACTCTATGAATCCTTCAAATAATCTCACAGAATGAACAGAGACTATTATGAATTACGAATTCATATTGTGAATCAGACAATTCACCCCATAAATACTGGTAGTTATCCTCCTCTTGTGGCTCCATTTGGTATTGTTAATGCCTCTATAATGGAGAAATCTTAAAATATTTGTCCTCCACAGCCAAATTTTCCAAAAAAAAAAAAAAAAAAAAAAAAGCCTATCACCTGAAGAAAAGCAGATAAATAACAATTATTTGCTTTAACAAATGTTATACAATTATTCACCTTGGAATGGTTTGTTTAGTCTGGGGGACTATTCAGTAATGTAAACGACCTGTTTTCATGGTGTTATACTAATCACAAGTGCTCCATTAGATATTTTTTAATTCTTTCACGGTTTTTGGTTCAAAGTGGAAATATAAGAAAAACATGCACATCGTCGTATTTTTTTTAAATACTTATTCAAGAACTTTATTATGTATCACATGGAAACAGAAGTAAAACAAACTAAAATGAGACTTAAATGATTTTTAAATTTTTAAAGAATGACAATGATCATGCCACATTATCCATCACAGCAACACACTCGGTTTTCACACATCTTTTGAAACTCATTTGAATAAAGTGATAGAAACAGTGACCCTGTCTACCTGTGAAGTTTTGGCCGCCATTTTGATTCAACTTCATCCTGAGCTTGAAATTATATACAGTGATCCCTTGCTACTTCGTGCTTCAGTTTCTGTGGCCTCAGTGCATCGCGGATTTTTCAAAAATATTCATAGAAAAATTTTTAAAAAGGAAATTAAGGAAAAATAGGGAAAGAGGTTAAGGAAAATGTCACAAAACAAGACCTCTTCTTCTTCTTCTTCTTTTCCTTTCGGCTTTTCCCTTCAGGGGTCGCCACAGCGAATCATCTGCCTCCATCTCACCCTATCCTTTGCATCTTCTTCTCTTACACCAACGACCTTCATGTCCTCCTTCACCACATCCATGAATCGTCTCTTTGGTCTTCCTCTAGGCCTTTTGCCTGGTAGTTCCAGCCTCAGCATCCTATTACCAATATACTCACTATCCCTCCTCTGTACATGTCCAAACCATCTTAATCTAGCCTCTCTGACTTTGTCTCCAAAACGTCTTACATGTGCTGTCCCTCTGATGTGCTCATTCCTAATCCTATCTATTGTTAGGATCCGTTGAATGTGGAAGAAGACGACTGGAGACTGGTTTTGAGTTGAATATGAGAAGCTTTATTGCGTCGTCTGCAGAGGACGGAGACCCAACAAACATGCATAAAAGACACGCTCGTTAAGGTCTGAGGTCTCCCTCGCGGGGGGGTGCTTTTAAGGGCTGCAGAGCAGGTTCCTCCTTCCGGGTTTGTGACTGGGTCTTTGATGCGTTGTTATCTCAACAGGATGCGATAAATCTGGGCTCTTTTCGGGAGCATCACAATCCCCAAACACCCCCCACCTCCTGACCTCGAAGTAATCTACAGCTAGAAACTGTTGAGTCTGTTGAAGGTCACACTAACAGTGAAAGGCTCTGTGTGTCACGGGTACCCAGCATGCACTTCTGTTTAAGTATACACTTTTACAACAGACATGAAGAATGGCCCCTTAAGCATTCCATTTGATTATTCTCAACAAACCTTTCAGTATAGCAAAACATAGAAAAATAAATCACCATTATACAGTTATATAAAACAGTATGTGCACCAGAGAACATGATTATGTGATACACTTTTACACTATCCTCGTTACTCCCAAAGAGAACCTCAACATTTTCATCTCTGCTACCTCCAACTCTGCCTCCTGTCTTTTCCCCAGCGCCACTGTCTCTAAACCATACAACATCGTTGGCCTCAACACCGTCTTGTACACTTTTCCTTCACAAAACAATAAGACCAATTATGCAAAAAAAAAAAAAAAACCCAAACAAACAAAAACAGCCCAAACCTCCCCCAACAATCTCAGTGTGTGCGCGCATCTGCGTGTGTACGCGCACACGTCTGTATGTGTGTGTATTTATATTTTATTTACATCTTATGCATTATTTTTGAATGTTTAATTGTTATTATAAGCATTTATAGCATTGAATATGTATTGATATTATATACACATATACATGTACGAATACGACAGTCATCGGGGTCGTGGGGGGGGGGGGTCTCGGTCTCCATTAACCGCGGAAAGTGAGGTATCCCTGCAATGTCTATAGTATATAATTATAGTAAGAATGATGTGGTCTGGTTGGCTTGCTAGCTGGGAAATAAAACACATCAGTATATATTACATAGGAATGGAAAGCTGCAATTGGTCTGCTATATCAGGATTAAAAATTATTATTCCATGTGGGAAAATGCTTGAATCAGTCACTGACCACTAAACCATCTCATACTAGTTTGTTTTTCTTGTGCTTATTGTTTATTTAATGAGCCACTTTCTTCCCGTGTATGATTAGCTTGAGTAGCTTTGTTCTTAATGAGTATGCAGAACAGAACAGATTTCGTACACGACACTGTATTGCTGTGACGCAGACCTGATAAACAATAAGCTACCATGCATCCCAATCATGAATGATATAAATATCAAAAAAATTAACCATTATATTTTTAGTGTGCTTTTTTGCTTCTGTTCCTGTGTAATATGCATTATAACAATTTTGTACCTCAGGCTGGATGGATATTGATGAACTGAATAATCCCCTTGTTATTCTATCTCAGGAGGTACTCGGTGACTTCCATCTCACCTTTGGTACATAACTGTTAATTTTTCCCGAGTGGATGATGCTTTAATCAAATTGCTTGACACTCTTGGTATATCATGGTCACTTGAAGCGGGGAGCATCATCATTGTCATTTTTTAAATATGAAAAAATAAATAATAAAAATCTAATTTAATTAGCTTTCCTTGTTTTGTCAGTGTAGTGTATTAAACTCGTAATGGGTTTAAAAAGATGCCGTAAGCTATACCTGACCTCAAATTAAGTGTCTTGTTAAAGGTAAAAATAAGCGATCAAAACTATATTTATTTTCCTTTATTTAGAACATATAGTATATACTAAAATAATTATTTGCCTCAGGCTTGGTGGATATTGCTGGGTTGACCCCTTGATGTTCTGGGGACGACTCAATGATATCCACCTCAGCTTTGATGAATAACTGTTCATCATCTCAAGACAGCAAGCCAATTAGATTATGCCTCTGTAGTATTACCTTTCAAAATAAATATTCCAAGTTTTATCAATATTTCAAATCTATCAAGAGCATACCTTTAACAATACTGTATTTCGTAAGTTTTACATGTTACATGTTTTCAGAGTTTTACAATATTTAATTTTTTTGAGACATGTCTGTCCTTCAAAGGCAGCTGTTACTCCTGAAATGCAATAAATGCAATAAATGAACTGTAATGTTCCATTATGAGGATCATATGGGAGACCAGCTTTGGCCTCAGGTAGAAAGTCTGGTTGCTTCATCTTCATGATTTATATTATTAAGACAGATGCCCTTCCATACGCTTCTTTGCATCAGTGAAAGAGCAGCAGGTTTCTCCTACTGTGACTTAGATAGGTTTTTCAACAGTGTAGAACCTGCTCCAACTGTGAAAATCAAGCAGAGATGTGATCCAAAGCTAATAGTGAGCTGTAGAGTGGACGACATTGGATTGTGTTATATAGTACACACACATACACACACACACACACACACACACACACAAACACACACGGCGAGAGAGACAGACAGACAGATACACATGTTTCAAAACAGCCTGCAGTTTTGGTCACCGGTGCTTTAATGAGAAATGATATGTTTACACTTGAAACAGACAAAACAAATAAGGCCCTCTTCGAACCCTTATCTGTCTGGCTGAGTGCTTGTAAAAACTGTTCTCAGTTTTCACACAAAACAAATCTCATAGTGTCCACTTAACTGCTGCTGAAGGGGTTGTCAGCTCATGGAACAAGTTCACTTCTGTACATAGTACTATCATATTCAAGTATTCAAACATAAGGAATACACCTTGTACATTACAATCACAAGGCTCATTCATTTCATTATTTCCCATTAAAAAAGTATACAGTGGTACCTCACCTTACGAAATTAATCCGTTCCAGAGCCTTTTTCTTAACTTGGATTTTTCATAAATTGAACCGCATTTTACATGTAAAACATGTGCATCGTTCCAGGGCCCCCAATTCTACCCCCTAAACCCTTTAAAAATTATAAAAGCATACCCTTTAAGACTTCCTTCTGCTTCATTATCGTACCGATGGTAGACGGGTTTGGCCATATTCCTTTGCAATATCACTCAACGGCATGCCACGAGCCCGCTTCTTCTTTTCACTCGCACCGGAAATCACATGCGAGTGTGTGGTGTGTGTGTGTGTGTGTGTGTGTGTGTGTGTGTGTGTGTGTGTGTGTGTGTGCGCGTGTGCGCGCGCGTGCCCGCGTGTGTTGACCATGTCTTCTTAGCAGAGTTATAATCTTACAAGTGTTTATGGAAGGTTAAAAGCAATGAGCACACTCAAAAATCTCACGAAACAACAGTAACTCTGTCCTTTACACGAAAATAATTATGGGAGATGCAGCTCCATAATAGCCAATGGGAGGGAGCTGCATCATTCCTCCTAGCCAATGGGAGGCCAGCGGGGCAGGATGCTGGAAGATAGTTATGGGAGAGCAGCTCTTGCGTTGTTTGAATGGCACGTTTGAATATTTGAATGGGGCGTTTGGCACGTTTCATAAGCAGAACTTGTTTCGTATACAGAGACAAAACATTTTGGAAAATGTTTTTCGTAACCTGGATTTTTCGTTAGAAGGGACTATCGTAAGGTGAGGTACCACTGTACTGTATATTCAGCCTTCCAGTCCATTCTGATGAAATCGGTGGATTTGGCGTTTCGTTTGTCTTATTTAGGTATAAAGGAAACACTTTGGCATTGAGAAACTTTGATTCCAGTGAATCCATGCTGACGGGTTACTGGTGCTGACCTGATTTTCCTGGTGCACTTTTCCTTTTTTGAATGAAATGCAAATGTTCTATCCTCAGGCAAGTTCCTGTCATAATACCATGCAGCAGGTCTGAGGTCAGAAATACATGACCATTCCTGGAGTAGATGTTCTTGATAGCCTGTTCTGAGGTCAGTTGTCTCTATTTGTGACAAGACAGTACAGCAGTACAAAGCCACCTTCTGACACTGGCTGTCAGAAGGGCTTCTAACCTGAATTAATAAACCAGGTCTTAGGGAATAACCTGTGAATTATCAAATAGTATAGAACAGAATATTTTGAACTCCATAAATGCTTATAACAGTAAAATGCATTTCTCACCTTTCATATTATACAAGAAATAAAAAAAATGTGATACCGGCATATAGAATTTTACCAACAGTGTGTCTTTCTGACCCCAAAATTACAATTATTAATTTATTAATAAATGGAATGTTATGCAATTATTTATACTTACCGGTAATATGGTGCAGCATCCACTGGATAAAGTGATTTCTGTCATCACTAAAACTCTGATATACTGGAGCGTGAACTGACGGTTGGTTATAAAGCACTGACACCTGTGATTGCTTGCATTAATGTCTCATTATAATTATATGAATTATATAAATAAATGGGTGGCTCGGTGGTTGGCACATCCATCTCATGGCAAGAATCTGATTGGTGATCTGATTGGTCCAATATCCCCATGTTTATCCCAAGTGGACAATATTTGAGTCACAACGAAAGATGCTCATGGTGATCACTTGGAGCTGACAGCATCATCATGGATGAAAAGACCTTACGCAGCAGTTAGCTTAGCTTAAAGCACAGAGATCACCTGACCTGCCTCTGTTATGATTAAAATCTAAACTCTAAAAATCTTATTTCAGTTTGTTTTTATTTATGTTTAAACTTGTAAAGAAAATTAACCAGATACCATTATACTACTCTGCACGTGCTCATGCATATGAACGGAGTACACCAGTGTTTGTAAAAGATGTTTTTAAAATGTATGACACTATTTCACTAGCTGCGACTTAGCCATTATAAACAATAGCTGGGCATTTTGTTGACCTTGAACCTGGCCTACTATTACCTGTTGTCCTCCCCCAAATTTTCTCCCTAAATTATTCATATCCAATTCCCATCCATCCAGTATTGCCTTTCGTGTCAGATAACCACCAAACAAAAGAAAAACAAAAGAAGAATCATTTCAGCTTTATCGTGGCAGGATCTGTAAAGGTGAACTAAAACTTGAATCTTTGCTTTATGGGTCATGGTTTGAGTTCTTTTATATGTATGGGCTTTTCTTTTTAAATCTCTTTCCTCATTCAGCATACTGCTGTAGGATATATATATATATATATATATATATATATATATATATATATATACATATATATATATATATATATATATATATATATATATATATATACATATATACACAAAGTCAGAGAGGCTAGATTGAGATGGTTTGGACATGTACAGAGGAGGGATAGTGAGTATATTGGTAGTAGGATGCTGAGGTTGGAACTACCAGACAGAAGGCCTAGAGGAAGACCAAAGAGATGATTCATGGACATGGTGAAGGAGGACATGAAGGCAGTTGGTGTAAGAGAAAAAGATGCAAAGGATAGGGTGAGATGGAGGCAAATGATTCGCTGTTGCGACCCCTGAAGGGAAAAGCCGAAAGGAAAAGAAGAAGAAAGAAGATATATATATATATATATATATATATATATATATATATATATATATCCTATGTATATATATATATATAATATATCCTATGTATATATATATATATATAATATATCCTATGTATATATATATATATATATATATATATATATATATATATATATATATATATATGATTTTCTGAGTAGATCCTTCCGTAGGAGAGTGCTCAATACTTTTTGGTAGAGCAAATAACAAAAATAAAAGGACAGGACAAAGACTTTCTATTGAAACTCCATTTATCACTACAGATCTGTTTCGAGGGGTGGTGAAACCATCCTCTCTCTTCAGGTGATTATAGAAGAAAAGTATTGAGCACTCTCCTACGGAAGGATCTACTCAGAAAATCCTCTATATATATATATAGCGGGAGACTAACAGTTGAGGCAGTGTTTTACAGTAATTGTGAACAGAAATATTTTAAACATATTTTTAAAGCAATTGCATAAATCAACTGCATAATTAGTAAATGCTTTGTATTCCTCATGACTTCTCAGTCAATGAAGAGCAGTAGCACCCTTGACTGCCATCTGGTGCTGGTGCTTTTGTTCTGAAGGACTGTAGTGTCCTCTACTGAGTACTGATGGGAACATTTGGCTATGTGCATCACTACTGTACAGTACATTGACATTACAGGGAACTGGGATTTATCCAAAAGTCTTCTTTCAGTGCTAAAGTTGTCATTATCTGTAGAAAACTGTTTACTGGTTTCGGTTGCAATGAATCCAGCGCTTGTACTGGGAGCAATGATAGCAAGGCAATACATGGACAGCAGATGAATCTACTGCAGGGTGTACCATTCACATTGATGTCTAAGAACTGGAGGGATGAGAGATCTTACGTCTGGAACTGAATTATACAAAAAGGTGAATACAGTAGTTCAGAAGAGTTATAGCTCCATGTTTTAGAACATTGTACATGACTGTTAATTCTGTTCCGTATCAGTTCAGAGGACATGAAGGCAGTTGGTGTAAGAGAAAAAGATGCAGAGGATAGGGTGAGATGGAGGCAGATGATTCGCTGTGGCGACCCCTGAAGGGAAAAGCCGAAAGGACAAGAAGAAGAAGATCAGTTCAGTTCATTTTCTCATCATCATCAGTTCATTTTCTGTACCCGCTTAATCCTAATTTGGGTCACGGGGAGGCTGGTGCCCATCCCAGCCAATTTCGGGCGAGGGCAGAGTACACCCTGGACAGCTCGCCAGGCCATCGCAGGGCGGAAACATGCTGATGGCTTTGCAGCTACTCTTGTTGAAAATCAGCAATGGTTCTTTTACATGCCTCACACCATAGACAGTGAGAGACATGGCTGGCCTTTGATAACCCAGTCAGCTCCACTGGGGGGGACAGTGACAACCTTATGCAGAGTGGGACTCGAACCCCCAACCTTTGGATCAGCGATCCAGCGCCCTATACCACTAGACCACCACTGCCCCTCAGTTCATTTTCTGTAACCACTTAATCCTAATTAGGGTCACGTGGAGGCTGGCGCCCATCCCAGCCAACTCCGTGCGAGGGCAGAGTACACCCTGGACAGCTCGCCAGGACATCGCAGGGCGGAAACACGCTAATGGCTTTGCTGGCTACTCTTGTCAAAAGTCAGTAATGGTTCTTTTACATGAACCTCATACCATAGACAGTGAGAGACGTGGCCTTTGATAACCTAGTTAGCTACACTGGGAAGGGGGGGGGGGGTGAACCCCCAACCTTAGGATCAGTGATCCAGCACCTATACCACTCGGCCACCACTAGGCCATCTGTTCAGTATCAGCATCTGAAAATTTCATGTTTGTACATAAACTCACTTACATCATCATTTGCCAAACTGCTTAATCCTATTGTGATTGTGGGGAGACTGGAGCCTTTTTCAGCCAACACAAGGTGAAGTTGGGGTACACTGTGAAGAACTGGGCCAACACATCCCCTCACAGTCACACCTGGGGGGCAATTTGAAACAGCTAGTTAGCTTCTGCACTTCTTTTCCCTTTTTTTGTTCGACTGTGGGTCCCTTGAGGAAACCCACGTCAATGAAATAAGAGCCTGCAAACTCTCCACAAAAATGCCCTCACCAAGCTCAGGACTCGAACCCAGTGCCTTGTTGCTGTGAGGCTGTAACCATTACACCTCCAGCCCTCTACATAAACTCCCACAGTATGATCGACTGGCTCGGCTCTGGTTCGTTTAAACACCAAACCAAGGCTGCATCTCAAACCGCATGTGCGTAAAACACTAAACTGTTGTCATATCACTGCACCTTCCATCATATCTTTATCATATCTGTGTTCTATTTAGTGAGGTAGCATGTGGTTTGGGACGCAGCCCAAATCCTGTAGTCCCACCTGCTTTCGCTCGCGCTCCACTGGATAACGCCAGGCCGCGCGCATTTGCGTGGGGGATTCCTTAGGATTACCCGGCGTGCCCCGCGGGAAAGATGGCGCTGAGAGAGAGGGGAAGAGGAGAACTTTAGCTCGGATCTTACACAGCGTACCAGCAGTGCGAGCTGGATACCGGCGCTTTGGTTGCTTGGCTGGACGCAAAGAGAAGCCTGAACGGCGGACACGGAGTCTTTATTATTGCAGTCGGACGTGTGGGAAGAAAGGAACTGACGTTTCCGGACGGAACCGCGAGAGTCCTGACGACAGCAAGTATTAGCAAAGCAGGGACCAGGACTGGTGCTGTGGGAAAACAGTGTCCACAAACTTTATTACCACAGCTCGGAGTACACGCTTGTTGATCGACCATACCCGAATGATTTGGACTCTGGTTTCTCCACAACGATTGAATTAAATATAATCAACCGGACGGTAAGAACTATATTGTCATTTCTATGTTATATTTAGAATTCAAAACGCATGTTGATGTTTTAACATTGAGCCCAAACAGTGATCTCAGATGGTGATCGGTACAGTGGGATTTGTGCCGTCAGTGTTGGTGTAAATCCCTGTGTGGACGGGATCTCGGACAGTGTGAGCGGTTGGTCGGTGTATGTGTGTGTGGGGGGGGATGTGGAGGGGGGAGATGTGGAGGGGGGGATGTGTGGAGATTAATCAGTGAATATGCGCTAAACGGGTGGAGTTGGTTTTCTTTTCCACCCCGAGGGGACTGTTAACACACTCGGGCAGGGAGACTGAACCTGGCGTTTGTTTGGTGCTCACATTGTTCTCAGTTTTGCACCCGTCTGGTAGCTTGTTGAGGAGAAACGGAACTGGTTTTTAGTCCACGTTTTAAATATAAAATCACTTAAATCTTTACAAGTCCTCCAATCACAGTGGGGTTGTTCACACAGGCTGCTGATGCTTCATCCGGGTACCGCGTCATGTCTGTGTTTACAGTAGCTTTATTATTACTGATTGAATGCACTTTTAATCAACACTAAAAGCCATGATCGCTCATCCTGAACTCAGAGAGATATAACCGAGATCTTTAATTTCATTCAGTTAATGTGTAGAAGTGAAACGATTAATAGGATGTGATTTGTTTATGGGAGAGCTGGTTACTTTGTTGGATTTACCAATACAGTAGTTTACATTCAATGTGAAGGAACAGATGGTTAGTGTTTAGTTTTTTTTGTTTCTTAACCAGGTCAGTAAACTTCAATTAAATGATGTTTCAGAGCTTTTTCTTTATGGAAATTCACAACCCTGTTGATAATAGAATTCCTCCACCCCAATGTTTTGTTGGAAAGCATGGCTTAATTGCTTTAGTTGGTGAGGTCGAGGCTCAGCAACATTATCATGTCCTTTCAGTGACTGCTTTCCTTCCTGATGGCACGAAGGTCCAGGTAGGGACCTGGAAATGTGATTTCTAATCCGCACACACGATTCACTTGTGTACAAACATCTATCCCACCCAGGCCAACTTCGCTTTAATTACACTAATTACATACCACAGTTTATCAAAGCCACTGACTTGCTTATGAAAACTGAAGTGTAACTGATGTATTTTCGAAGTTTTTAGTTGAGAGGACGATAAGCACCGCACTTAACCCTTTAATGCCCAAATTATTTTTTTGCTGTTAAAAATCACTTGTTTTTCCTAATCAAAAAGGCCAAAGGAAACACCTCGCATTTCTTTCAACAAAATTAGAACAACACTAATAATAATAATAATAATAACAACACTAAAATTTGTGAACAACACAACTCTGTGTACTCAAGGTCGTCTCACAGCCGACTGAGGCACGGGGGGAACAAACTGTGTTGCATCAGGCGATGCCACAACAAGTATCGAACATGTTCTGAACGGCAGCAGCATGTGTCCAGTCGTCATTAGTATTTTTTGAAAGAGGAAAATATGGTCCTGCTGGGCATTAAAGGGTTAATAGAGCCCGCCATGTGTTCATAAAGGGGTCAAAAATGGACGACGCCGAGCTTTCGTCTGTCCGCCAATATTCATCAGATTTAAAAAAATGAAGTATAATTTGTTTTGTGGTTTTGCAAGTTGTCATTTAACAGCAAAATAGAATTAATTCTAATTCTAAATGGGGCATAAATAGCGAAAGCGTAGTTCAGTTAGCATGGTATATCCGTGCCATCATAACCCTGTTGAAATCTTTGGGATGTGCTGGAAAAGACTTTATGGAGGGGTTCTGTTTTTTCTCATCAATTCCAAGATGTAGGTAAAAATGCCCCAAGCCTGGATGGAAAGAATGCTGTGATGATGCTTTGATTGAAATGCCATGGCAATTTCACACCGTAGTAAACACTATAGACAGTCCTATGAAATATTAGAGTACTGTATGTGACACTTTTATTTTTCTTTTTTCTTTTTTTTTTTTTTTTTTTGTCCAAGCAGTGTATATGAATTAACAGAATCAAGTCATGTTTTACACATTATTTTGTTGGTGTTTTTCATCTTTTGATTTTTTTATATACAGAATATTGAATACTGAAAAAGAGGTGATTGCTTGCAGACTAGACAAAGAAAATCCCATATGTTCAGTTTTAGATTCCCCCAACCATTCAGAAATGACCTTACCTCACCGGGATCCTGAGGATAAAAAAAGAACACTGCACACAGGCCAATGGCATCATTTTCTCTCTTTATCTGGATAAAGTAAAGCGTTTTTCTACGATAATTCTGAAAAGGAAAAAACAGAAGTGGTAAGCACAAAGGAAGCACGACATGCAGTTCACAGAGATTGTCCAGTTAGGGTGGTCATCAGTAGAGGCGTGGCGAGATAGAATGCGTTAATCTGTTCAGGATTACAAATAAAAGCATAAAAAAAACAGATTAGAGGAAAATGTGGTGTGTGCCCAGTTTTACCTAACAATGGGGATTTATTTCTCAGGTTCGGTATGTATGCGCTAATCATAATTATGTACCAAAAATGAAGTTGATTGCTCTGGAAAATAAAAAATGATTGACCTCCACGAAGCCAATGAGAATTGTTTATCAGACAAAGGAACACAAATCCAAAAAGCAGACTCACTTGACACTTGTATGCTTTAATTTTAAATCATGTTTGATGCAGATGAACTCCATGCACATGTGCAGGCAGGTGCATAGGAGTTGCGAGACGCCATCTCTCGAAACCATTTTAATATTCATTCATTCATTTTCTGAACCGTTTAATCCTAATTAGTGTCGCAGGGAGACTGACACCCATCTCGGCTGACTCTGGCGGAGGGCAGGGTACACCCTGCGTAGCTCACCAGGCGTTCGCAGGGCCAACACACAACCATTCGTACTCCCATTCACACGTACGGGTGATATGGAACAACCAGTCAACCTACTGTGCATGCTTTTGGACTATGGGAGGAAACCGGAGTACCCGGAGGAAACCCATGAAAGCACAGGGAGAACATGCAAACGCCACACAGAAACACCCAAGCTTGGAATCGAACCCAGGACCTTCTTGCTGTGAGGCAGATGTGCTAACCACTATGCCAACGTGCTGCCAACCTTTTTAATAGTTTTAGTATTTGCTACACAGAAACTTGAAGAAAATCAAACCAAAACAAGATTTGAATGGTTTATTTTTATGTATTTTAACCATGACGGAGACAGGTCCGGTGAAACTCTGTTTAAAGCTAATAGCAGTGTAGCTAAAGGCATTTTTTGTGCTGAATTCATTTAGTACATACTACACAAAAAAAGTGAGTGAACCGTGCTTTGTTTTTATAGTTCTCTGAAGTTTTAGCAGATACCATGCAGAATTACAAAAAACAACAAAACTATATTTTTATAAATTATTTTTCCAATAAATGAATCGCCACCTTATTGTGGTGGAGGGGTTTGCATGCCCGAATGATCCGAGGAGCTATGTTGTTGGGGGCATTATGTTCCTGGTAGAGTCACCCAAGGCAAATCGGTCCGAGGTGAAGGTCCAGACGAAACGCGAAGAGGAGACATGGTTCCACCCTCCCATGGACCCACCACCAGTGGGAGGGGCTATAGGGGTCAGGTGCAGTGTGAGTTGGGTGGCAGACGAAGGCATGGGTTCTGTTGAACCGATTCACAACTAATAACTCGGACTCTTGGGACATGAAATGTCACCGCTCTGGCGGGGAAGGATCCTGAGCTGGTGAGTGAGGTGGAGAGATACCGACTACATATAGTCAGTCTCACCTCAAGGTTCAGCTCGGGCTCTGGAACCACTCATCTCGAGAGGGGCAGGACCTTATTCCATTCTGGAGTTGCTCATGGGGAGAGGTGTTGAGCCTGTGTGGGCATCCTTGTTGCTCCCCGTCTCGGTGCCCACACGTTGGAGTTCTCCCCAGACGACGATAGGGTAGCTTCCCTGTGCCTTCGGGTGTGGGAACGGATCCTGACTGTTTGTGGTTGTGCACCAAGTGACAGTTCAGAGTACCCACCCTTCTTGGAGTCTTTAGGGGTGTGTTGGAGAACGCTCCCCTGGGAGACCCACAGGTTGTCCTAGGAGACTTCAAGGCCCTTGTGGACAACTATAGTGTGACCTGGAAGGGTGTGATCGGTAGGTACAGCCTCTCCAATCTGAACCTGAATGGTGTTTCGTTGTTGGACTTCTGTGCTCATCACCAGTTTTTCCATCACGAATACCATGTTCGAACGTAAGGGTGTGTCCATAAGTGCACTTGGCATCAGGACACCCTGGGTCGCAGTTCAATTAATGACTTTGTCATCATGTCACCGGACTTGTGGCCGCATGTTCCTGGACACTCGGGTGAAAAGGGTAGCCGACCTGTCAATCGATCACCACCTGGTGGTGAGCTGGCTCCGATGGTGGGGAAGGCCACCCTCCAGACCTTGCAGGCCCAGGCATGTAGTTAGGGTCTCCTGGGAACGTTTGGTGGAGTCTCCTGTCAGAGGGGTCTTTGACTCCTACCATGGGCAGAGCTACAACCACGTCCTGAAGGAGGTGGGTGACATGGAATCTGAATGGGCCATGTTTCGTGCCTCTATTTCTGAGGCAGCAGCTCATAGCTATGGCCAGAAGGTCATTGGTGCCTGTCATGGCGGTAATCCCAGAACCTCGTTGTAGACCCCTGCGATGAAGAGGGCCGTCCAGCTGAAAAAGGAAGCCTATCGGGTCTTATTGGCCTGTGGGACTCCCGAGGCAGCAGACAGGTACTGGCAGGCCAAACGTGCTGCAGCCCAAGCTGTCACTGATGCAAAATCTCAGCCGTGGGAGGAGTTAGGTGAGGGCCTAGAGAGCGAATATTGGTTAGCCTCAGAAAAGTTCTGGATCACCATCTGAAGCCTCACTATGGCCACGAGCTTTGGGTAGTGACCGAATGAACAAGATCGAGGATACAAGTGGCTGAAATGAGCTTCCTTCGCCACGTGGCAGGGCTCTCCCTTAGAGAAAAGGTCAGAAGCTCAGCCATTCAGGGGAGCTTGGAGTAGAACCGTTGGTCCTCCACATTTAGAGGAGCCAGTTAAGGTGGCTCATGCAGCCGGTTAGAATGCCTCCCAGACGCCTTCCTGGAGTGGTGTTTTGGGCATGTCCAAACGATAAGAGCCCCCAGGGTTGATATAAAACACACTGGAGGAATTAGGTCTCTCGGCTGGTGTGGGAACACCTTGGTGTCTCCCTGGAGGAGCTGGAGGAAGTGGCTGAGGAGAGGGACGGCTTGACCTCATTGCTGAGACTGCTGTCCCCGCGACCGGACTCTGAATTAAGCGGAAGATGATAATGATGATAAAGCATATAATTTAAGTCTCCAAGTCACTTTGACAAACTATTTTTTAAATCCCTGTATAGCAGACTCGTAATTTGGCACTGTTTCCTTGTGTATACACTAAAGTAAAATAGGTCACTGCTTAAAAAAAAAAAAAAAAATCACATGATGGTGGAATTTTTAGAAGCCAAAATGTAATTTGTGTTCTTTTAGTGAATGGCTATTTGCAAATAATAATCAATACGTTATTTCTGATGGTCTCGGAAAGTTAGCTTTGGTTACGTGGACCAAAACATCAGTGGAAGTTTTCATTATAGGTTTTTATTATTATTAAAAAGTGGTACTTAAGACAACTGAGCATTAATTGCAATGATATCATTTAAAAATGCTAACATTGGCAGTTTATCCGATATAAGGACGTTTATCCCAAAGCTCATCATAAACCATCTGTAAAGTATCAGGCAGTGTGTTTGTAGCCCTGGAGGTTTTGAGATACTTTCAGTTCTTTTGTAAACAATTCTTCCTTCATGAGTTTATCTATGATTGATGTCTTGGGTTCATAGGTTTTGTTTGAACTCATCAAATGCAGCATTTAAAACCTAATCAGTGCAGTTCACTTTATAACTGGGTTTCGTGTGTGTGTTTTTATATTTATATATAATGTGTATATATTTATGTATGCAGACTTGTACGGTAAAGGACCGTCCATGTATTTACTCATCATCAATTGCTTTCGAGCTGGTCGCTAGGTTACATTCTATTGCTCTGGTTGCCTCGGTAACCCTTTTACTTGTTTCATTCAAACATTTGGACAGGAAAATATAATAGTGGCTAGTTTTGCTACAAGATCATTAATATATTACTAAACTAAACTTATAGACAGAGTTATGCTTAAAGCTAGAGTTGGTAATGTTTTAACTGTATACACAACCTGGTTTATTGTTTAAAATGTTCTTTACCAACTGACAGCATTCAATAACTTATGAGATTGAAAAAAGGTCCAAAAACAATCTGTCACTTGTAACCGCTGGAATTATGTCAAAACACAACAGTTGTTCGCTTTGTTCCAATGGCCAATCCAATCAAATTTTACTTTTTATTTTTACTTATTTTTTTTCATTTACAGCATTTATCCAAAAAGACTTGCAATTATCTTTTTATTTATTTTTTTTTACACAACAGCAATTGAGGGTAAAGGGCCTTTCTTAAGGGCCTAACGGGATTGAACCGCTGACATTCGGTTCAGTAACCCATCACCTTAACCACTAAAGCCATCACTGTCCAATCATATGCTATCAATTGCAGTGAGCCTACAGGAGAAATTGATTGCAAATTTACTTGACAATTAAAGAACAGAGATAAATCACTACTGCCATGGTAACTTGGTACCAGTCCGCCTGCTGAACAGACAACTATGCGAACGTTAGTGTCACTTTGAAGCATTGGCAAGAACTGAGTGAGTTAAAAGGCCTGAAAAGTGATGCCCGGGCAAGTGGAGTTCCAACTCATTAGCAAGTATGTGTTTCTGTTGTTATTTTAGTGTTGTTGTTTTTTTTTTTTAAAGTATTCTAATCTTTTTCTCCATTTCCCTTTTAGGCCCCACCCCAAATGAGCTTCCCATATAGTATAATTAAATTAAATTCAGTTTTATTTGTATTGCACTTTTTACAATCTACACATCTCTAATGAGCATCGCCTGTGGTGACGGTGTCAAGGAAAAACTCAGTGGATGGATAATATATATATATATATATATATATATATATATATATATATATATATATATATATATATATATATACAGTGATACCTCTGCTCACGAACATAATTGGTTCCCAGAAAGTGTGTGTGAGGCGAAAAGTTCGTCTTCCGAACATTTATTTCCCATAAGAAACCATTAAAATGAGAATAATCCGTTCCCAGGTCCCCATAAAACATAATTTTCTACTAAATAAGCCTTAAAACTACACAAAAATATACCTTATTTTATGTATAATAAATGTGCTATTGTATTGTAATTAAAGAAATAACTGTACTGTATAATAAAGTCGTTTTATTTACCTTTGTGATGGTAGTTGATGGCTTGATGGAATGGAGTGGGAGGGGGAGGGAGGGAGGGAGGGACTTACTGTTTGGAAGGAGAGTTTGGAAACGCCTACTGTTTGGAAACACCCTTAGCCACACACGCACCCTTAATAGCGTCCTTGTTCTTAAGGATGGGAGCAATGGTAGCCTTAGCGTACTGGTACTAGGACGCTGAATCACACAAACGCACACCTCGTTCGTGTTTTTCAATGATCTCCGCCTGTGGTGGGGTCTTTTTCGGTCCCATAATAGCAAAAGTACACTCAATATGGTCCAAAATGTCTATCAAACACAAACCACTTCCGCATTCAAAGAAAGGGGGTGACGAACTGGGACGCCGTGAGCGCAAGGCCAGCTTCGTGGCCGCCACCATGGCGCTGTTCGACCGCGTGGTTTGATTCGTCCGCCGAAAACTAGTTTGTCAGCAAAGACTATATGCTCGCAAATTTAATGTTCTTGAGGCGAAAAGTTCGTGAGCTTAAGCGTTCGTCAGCGGAGGTTTCACTGTATATATTTAAAACTACATAACTGAGTGCAGTATAGCCTACATGGTTGTGTCTAACGTCTTTGTTGTTGCATCTACCGACTCATTTATTGTATCATTCTTCTTCTTCCTCTTATTATTATTACTATAATTATTTTACTAATTAAATACTGTGTAGTGGGCCTGCGTAAAGTCCTTTCTGTACATCGGACTTAGGTACCTATTCTAGAGAACTACTGTATGTGTTTTTTGCCTGTTCTGAGCCTCTCTGTTTTTCTTTCTTTTCCAAAACTGACTCTTTGCACGGCCGCACAAGAAATTCCCGTGTGTCAAAGTACAAATGGCAATAAAGAATCTTGAATTTTGAGAGGAACCAGGCCCAAAAGAGAAACACATTAAGGGGCAGTGGTGGTCTAGTGGTATAGGGTGCTGGATCGCTGATCCAAAGGTTGGGGGTTCGAGTCCCACTCTCCACAAGGTTGTCACTGTCCCCCCCCAGTGCAGCTAACTGGGTTATCAAAGGCAGGCCATGTTTCTCACTGTCTATGGTGAGAGGCATGTAAAAGAACCATTGCTGACTTTCGTAAAGAGTAGCTGCAAAGTCGTCAGCGTGTTTCTGTCCCTTGCTAAAAAGAGTTGTGACAGGAAGGGCATCCGACGTAAAAACCTCTGACAAATCAAACGTGCGAATCAGAATTTTTGCTGTGGCGACTCCCAAGTAAAAGGGAAAAGACGAAAGGAAGACGGACAATCCTCATTTTGGTGGAACCATAAAGATAAAACCATATATGAGAAACTTCATTACAGTACAAACTGTAGTCCAATTACAACAGCGGTCCTAAATAATTCTGGGAAAAGAGTTTATATTACCAGCAGTGAAAAGTCATTTTCACAGTCTGAGTGCACACCAAAGTCCGTATAGATCTTCATCAACAGGGCTTCCGAGATGAGAACTCAATGTGTACCTCAGGAGGGAGATTTTTAGGTATACTCATAATAGTGTCATGGAAATAGAAGGATTTATTATTGCTGAACGCAAGCAGGGACTCTGGCATGACTTGCTATGGGAACATCAGTGTAACTCGATGGAGAGAAACAGAAGGAAGGCAGACATGAAGGCACCCTGTGACGTTGGACATTCAGCCGCTCCATTGTCAAACAGACCTGGGTGAGCATGTAGAGCGAGGGTGCGACGGCATCCCAACATCACAGTTTACCAGAACTCTTTCTATGCCTGTGACCCCCAGATCTGCCCCATTACCCAATAAAAGGCTATTAACGAAATGAAAATGGAAAAAAAAACAAGTACGATTTTGATCTTGTCTTAAAACAGAGACTGTGTCTGAATCCTGAACATTAATGGGAAGGTTGCTTCATAATTGTGGAGCTTTGTAAGAGAAAGCTACACCCCCCTGAGGTAGTCTTCATTATTTTAAGTATCACGAAGCATCCTGCACCTTGTGATCTAAGGGGGCATATCGGATCATAAATGACCAGAAGTTTGCCAAGATAATGTGGCTCGAGATGATTAAATGCTTTATTATTATATTGAGATTAGTTCTGTCTTGGGAATGGAGCTAAAACTCCCTAATTGCGGATCTGATAGCGGAATACAGGGAACTCTCACTTTCCGCGGTTAATTGGGACCGAGATCCCCACACGACCATCGAAATCCGCAAAGTAGAATCACCCCCACCTCCGACTGACGTATACGTACATGTATATGTGTATGTAATATCAATAAATACATATCCAATGCTCTAAATGCTTATAATAACAATTAAACATTGAAAAAATAACACGAGATGTAAGCAAAATATAAATCCAGACGCTCTCCAACTTACCAACATTCATTTTGCAAACATCCGGCGATACCAACAAAGCTGTTCAAGGGTGAAAGTGAAATGAAATTGAAGAAATAGAAATGGAATAAAATCTACAGAAAGATAGATCATAAATATAAGTAGGACACATGATAAACATTATCCTGAGGTACACTTGATACTAGGCTCTGTAAGAGGGGCGTGACTGTGCAGACATGCAACAATGTGTCCAGTTTTGATCTGAGATTTTTGGGTTGTTTTTTGTTTTGTTTGTTTAAGGTTTTTTTTTTTTTTTTTTTTTGCATAATTGGCCTTGTTTTTGTGACATTTTCCTTAACTTTTCCACCTATTCTTCCTTAATTTCCTCATCTTTAAATATAAAATGAAATGTTTTATTTAGGGTCTTATTTAATATTTTTGCAGAATTAACTAGGAATGAGTATTCTGGATTATTTTGTTATTTTCTATTAGATTTGAGAAATATACTAAGAGCTTGTCTGTAATTCAGGAGACCAGTAATGCCAGTAATTTAGTTTGATGCAATTTTCGTTCTAGTTTAGTGTGTATGTTTCATCATTAGGCCTGGGAGCTAATTTTTTCTCTCCAATCGATTTTCTTTTAAGAGGAGGTCCATTTATCTAGTGCAGTGGTCCCCAAACTACGGCCCGCGGGCCGGATACGGCCCGCCTCCACATTTGGCCCGGCCCCCTGAACAATACCAGAGACACATTATGATTACTGTATTATTTGTATTAGTTTGGCCACACAATCAAAACTAATACACACCTAGAACATGACACCCTATTCCACCCTTCTGCCGTCTGTGCCCCTACCTGGGGGACACCCCCCCCACACACACACCAGAAACAAAAATCCTAGACTCTCCCCTGTCAAATAGAACGGAATAATGGTGAAAAGGTTATGGAAGAGAAAAAATTGATTCAGAATGCAGGATATTTAGCCAAACAATTATTTTTTTGTTCAGTGCAACGAAAAGGTTGTTTGTATCATCTGTCATGTGGCGGTATTCAAAGAATACAATCTGCGCCAACACTCTGAATCTTGTCACAAAGAGGAGTATGATTGCTTGCAAGGATAAATGCGAGTAGAAAAACTCTCAAAGCTAAAAAGTGGACTGTTAGCTCAGGAGAATACATTTGTACGCCAGGCTTGGCTGAACCAGTCATCTGTTCAGGCAGCTTTCGGGTTGCTCAACTGATAGCAAGCAACGTTTCTTTTATTTATTTCCTGAGTTTTTTCTGTGAAGGTCCCGGAAAGGGTTACTAATATTTGGTTATGTGTGCCTTACTGGAAAACAATAAATGTTTACGTTTAGGCAGCCCTGCGATCGTCACACTTTTTCTGTTACAAACTGACCTCGGGCCCCCCCATCAGAGAAGGGAAAAGTTATGTGTCCCCCACAGGAAAAACTTTGGGAACCCCTGATCTAGTGTATGGCATAAATTTGACTTGATGCACTCCAATGGCTTGATTGAGTTCTGTGCGTTCTGATGGTGATCCAATCATAGTTTATTTTATTTATTTTATTTTATTATTTATTTTAAGGGACAATGTACAGGAACATTAAGCTCATAGAGACAGAGATGTACTGTACCAGATTATAGCTTAATAGCTAGTTTCCATCTGTAGTCCCTAATTTTAGAACGGCCAATTAACCTACAGTGCATGTCTTTGGATTGTGGGAGGAAACCGGAGCACCCGGAGGAAACCCACACAAGCACGGGGAGAACATGCAAACTCCACACAGAAACGCCCAGGCCGGGAATCGAACCCGGGCCTTCTTGCTGTGAGCGGACGTGCTAACCACTACGTGCCGTTGATAATTCTGGAAACTTATTAATGAAATTCTGTGCAGTCGTTGATGTAAAAGTAGCTTAATGCAATAACATGGCGAGGTGTATATATTAGAAGTAAGTGGTGTGTAAGTGAGATAAGACAATGATCTGAAATAGTTTGAGTGTGGAACTGCGGCTATATTTTCAATATTTAATACAAAAGTTAGTATTAAATCAAGAGTGTGGCCAGCTTTATGAGTGGGTCCTATTACATTCTGATTTATCGAACTGAATCTAGGATAGATACAACTGGTCCTCTGGGTTATCAAAATGAATATTAAAGTTACCAATAATTTAAACTTCATCTAAAGAAACAACCAGGTTTGAAACAAAATCTGCAAATTCATGTAGGAATTCAGAGTTCTGCCCTTGGGGTCTGTAAATAATAAATAAAATACAGTATGCCCTTGACTAGTCGTGGTTTTGGACCCACGGTTTGAGTATTCGCTGACTGCCGAGCAACCGGCACGTGATTCAAATTCAGCCAATGGCTGTCCTCCTTTTTCCCGATTGGTTGAGCTCATGTCCTGCCCCTTTTTGCTCATTCGCGCACAAGTTGTCAATGAGCCTCTTTTTTTTGTGTGTTTTAATTAACAGTTAAGCTCTATGATGCCACTCAAACGCTGTGCGTCTTCTCTGGCTAAGCGATAGAAAATGCTGGATGTCTCTTCTGAAGAAATAAGACTTTCTCCTGAGAAACAACGATTTTCTCTGAACTATTGTATTAAAATCTTTTTCAATTATTATTCCAGTACAATACCTAAGTTCATGTTTGTGCGTGAGATTTTATGTTCTGTAGCATGTTTAACAAATAATACCAAAAGGATAAACTTTATTACGCTTCATGTCCTTTTACATTGAAGTTGGAGTGACGTCTCCAAGATAGCGCTGCCCAGAGGGCGACGTCGCGGAGTTCTCAGAGTCAAATTGTTTCTTTGTCTAAACTAAAAACTAAAGCGTTATTCCTTTTCTCTCTCTCTCTCTTTCTCTCTCTCTCTCGTGCACGCGCTGCGGGCCACGCCCACAAGACGTGGAATTCAAAGCGCATTCCCTGCTTGACAAACTCGACTTTAATTTGATTCCTTGAGGGTTCGGGATGCCAGATAAGCTCAAATTCACCCACATTTATTAAACGTACTGAATTAAAACAACTTAAAAAATTAAAGCGTTATTCTTTCTCTCTCTCTCTCTCTCTCTCTCTCTCTCTCTCTCTCTCTCTCTCTCTCACATGCGCGCGCTGCGGGCCACTCCCACAAGACGTGAATTCAAAGCGCATTCCCTGCTTGACAAACTCCACTTTAATTTGATTCCTTGAGGGATCGGAATTCTAGATGAGCTCAAATACACCCACATTTTTGAAACATTTACTGAATTAAAACAACTTAAAAAAACTAAACTAAAAACTAAAGCGTTATTCCTTCACTCTCTTTCTCTCTCTCTCTCGCCGCGCTGCGGTCCATGCCCACAAGACGTGAATTCAAAGCGCATTCCCTGCTTGACAAACTCAACTTTAATTCGATTCCTCGAGGGATCGGAATTCCATATGAGCTTAAATGCACCCACATTTATTAAACATTTACTGAATTAAAACAAGTCAAAAAACTAAACTAAAGCGGAAAGCTTTCTTCTGTCTATGTCTGGGAGGCCAGCGGGGCGGGATGTTGAGAGATGGCCAATGAGAGAGCAACTCGCGCGTCGTGTGAAATTTTGATTGGCGTGTTTGAATTTCTTTTCGTAAGAGGGGGATGTTTCGTATTTTGGGGACGGAAACACAGGAAAATGTTTTTCGTAATCAGGGGAATTTTGTACAAAGAGGTCTTCGTAAGTTGGGGGCCGACTGTATTTTATTTCCAGCTGCTCATTCGCGCATGTGACGTGATACATGGGGTTTTACTTCCTGTACAGAACTCGCGGATTATCTCGATTCGTGGGAGGACTCGGAACCGAACCCCCGCGAATGTCGAAGGCCTACTATAATCAGACGCGTGTGCATATTTATTCCAGGAACATACATAATATTAGTGTATAGAATTTCAAAGGCGTTAAATTCATGTCTAGATTTTTGTACAAGGCTGAGATTATCAGTATATATAACTGTGATGCTCCTCCTCTGACAGTTAGACGAGGTTGATGTACATAACTTTATCCGGAAGGACTCGCTTCATATAATGCTACATATTCATTGGGTTTAATCCACGTTTCTGTTAAACACGTACTAAACTCCAGATCAGTAATGATTTCATTAACAATAAGCACTTTAGATGCAAGAGATCTGACATTTAATAACCCTATCTTTAGATCAAAGGTGCAGGCTGTAGATTCAGTATGTTTTAAATTTATGTAAATAAGATTACTAAGACAAACTCTGAGTTTTTACATTTTTGTTTAGTTCAGGAAACAGACACAGTTTCTATTACTGCGAACTTGTCCTTGAGTCGAGGTCACTATTCAGCTTGCAGACACTCGGATTAGCCTGTTTGCCTACTCTCAGGCCTTGGCTCTGAATAGTCACTGACTGAATACTGTAATCCTGTTTTTAAATTACATGCAGTATAACACGCACCCTTTTGAGGGCACTTCATATTAAGCAGTGCTGTTTTGGACACAGCCTGAGTTTGAAAGCTGTATAAAGTATGGAGACTGAGTGAAGTATTGATGCAAATGAAAACAATTAACTTGGTGAGAATTTGTCTCATTTAAATTAATTAGTTATATTCACTCTTATGCTAACATGTCAAGTGCACTCTGTTTACTGTGTAGATTTGTGTGTGTGTGTGAGAGAGAGAGAGAGAGAGAGAGAGAGCTGTTTGCTTGTTGCTGAAATATGAAGTCGATGCTTTAATAAAATATCCAACATGCACATTATAATAATGTTGAGGGTGAGAATTGTCACAGCCAATGCTACTTCTGATTAGATGGGGGAAAAAATATATAAAACTTTAAATAATTACATTTCTCAGATCCCAAATAGTAATTTTAATAAGTTCTTTAAAAGGAAAAAAATGTTTAAAGTTTCTTTTCTGTCAAACATAAATAATTTTGCTATAAATAAATATATAAATGTATGTGGAATTTTGAAAATGTGGACCCAGTGATTGCATCTCCTATTTTTGTTGTATGCTGTGTGAGTACAGTATAATTGCAGGTTGGTGAAGACTGCGGTAATGAGCTTCTGTCTTTCATTTTGTCATTGCTGAAATGGTCAGAAACCAAAGTCGTGAATGTTGCCTTCTTGTGGTAAATGTTATTCATCAGTCAGGGGTGAGACTTCACTCATAATATATTTGCCATCCTAATCATGCCATGTCAGAGTTGAGATTAATTCAGATGCCTGGTTTGTCTCAAAAATGGTTGCTTTTACTTTTTTAATCACTACACCAGGGGTCGGGAACCTGTGGCTCTTTTGATGACTGTATCTGGTTCTCAGGTGGCCTTTCTTAACAGAATAACGACTACATAATTTCACTGTAATTTAAATAAAAAGACAAAAAAAGCCATCAAATAAAACAAAAACAGATGAAAAAATATCATGCATTTACATCTATTATCAATTCCATGTCACTGTGACGCGCAGCGGAGAGCCAATCCTTTCTGTACTCCAGTATGTGGGCAGGTCCGATACCTTCAAACTCTAATTTTATTGGATTATAACAACAACCACAGACTACGCGTGTTGTTTTTGGTAAAGAGATAAATTTCCCTCGTTTGTGATCGGCTCATTTCCACGAAGCCAAGTACAGCTGGCAAGCAAACACAAATGGACAGACATGGAAAAACTTCAACCTGCAGACTGGCTGATTGCCACTGTAGTGTGTGAGTCGTGCCATATTGACCATGAGTCTTATTATACTCTCAATTGTTGGTCTTCTTTTTCAATTTAGTTGTATTCAGTATTAAAATGTGTGTGTATATATATATAATATACTAGTCCTTCTCAAAGAATTAGCATATTGTGCTAAAGTTCATTATGTTCTGTAATGTACTGATAAAAATTAAACTTTCATATATTTTAGATTCATTGCACACCAACTGAAATATTTCAGGTCTTTTATTGTTTTAATACTGATGATTTTGGCATACAGCTCATGAAAACCCAAAATTCCTATCTCAAAAAATTAGTATATCATGTTCAGGTAGTCTAAACGAGCTATTAACCTAATCATCTGAATCAACCAATTAATTCTAAACACCTGCAAAAGATTCCTGAGGCTTTTAAAAACTCCCAGCCTGGTTCATTACTCAAAACCGCAATCATGGGTAAGACTGCCGACCTGACTGCTGTCCAGAAGGCCATCATTGACACCCTCAAGCAAGAGGGTAAGACACAGAAAGAAATCTCTGAGTGAATAGGCTGTTCCCAGAGTGCTGTATCAAAGCACCTCAGTGGGACGTCTGTGGGAAGGAAAAAGTGTGGCAGAAAACGCTGCACAACCAGAAGAGGTGACCGGACCCTGAGGAAGATTGTGGAGAAGGGCCGATTCCAGACCTTGGGGGACCTGTGGAAGCAGTGGACTGGGCTACCGGTGCCGCATTCCCCAGGTCAAGCCGCTTTTGAACCAGAAACAGCGGCAGAAGCGCCTGACCTGGGCTACAGAGAAGCAGCACTGGACTGTTGCTCAGTGGTCCAAAGTACTTTTTTCGGATGAAAGCAAATTTTGCATGTCATTCGGAAATCAAGGTGCCAGAGTCTGGAGGAAGACTGGGGAGAAGGAAATGCCAAAATGCCTGATGTCCAGTGTCAAGTACCCACAGTCAGTGATGGTCTGGGGTGCCATGTCAACTGCTGGTGTTGGTCCACTGTGTTTTATCAAGGGCGGGGTCAATGCAGCGAGCTATCAGGAGATTTTGGAGCACTTCATGCTTCCATCTGCTGAAAAGCTTTATGGAGATGAAGATTTCATTATTCAGCACGACCTGGCACCTGCTCACAGTGCCAAAACCACTGCTAAATGGTTTACTGACCATGGTATTACTGTGCTCAATTGGCCTTCCAACTCTCCTGACCTGAAGCCCATAGAGAATCTGTGGGATATTGTGAAGAGAAAGTCGAGAGACACCAGAGCCAACACTGTGGATGAGCTTAAGGCCGCTATCGAAGCATCCTGGACCTCCGTAACACCTCAGCAGTGCCACAGGCTGATTGCCTCCATGCCACGCCGCACTGAAGCAGTCATTTCTGCAAAAGGATTCCCGACCAAGTATTGAGTGCATAACTGAACATAATTATTTGAAGGTCGACTTTTTTGTATTAAAAACACTTTTTTATTGGTCAGATGAAATATGCTAATTTTTTGAGAATGGAATATTGGGTTTTCATGAGCTGTATGCCAAAATCATCAGTATTAAAACAATAAAAGACCTGAAATATTTCAGTTGGTGTGCAATGAATCTAAAATACATGAAAGTTTAATTTTTATCAGTACATTTCAGAAAATAATGAACTTTATCACAATATGCTAATTTTTTGGGAAGGACTAGTGTGTGTGTGTGTGTGTGTGTGTGTGTGTATGTATGTGTATATATATATATATATATATATATATATATATATATATATATATATATGGCTGTAAGAGGATTGGATTTAAAAATGTCTTTTTTTGGCTCTCTTAGTCAAAAAGGTTCCCGACCCCTGCACTACACGTTGCAGAATTTCACTGGCATTGTGTGGTTGGTGCCTTGCTGCTCATCTCTTCATGTGTGTCCACCCATTTAATAACTGTAACACAGTAAATGGAAGCATTTTCTGGCCTGTACTGTTCCTTTTTGGGAAATATTACAGGGCAGTGGTGGCTTAGTGGTTTAAGCGATGGGTTACTGATCCGAAAGTCAGCGGTTCACTCCCCACTATTACCACTGTTGGGCCCATGAGCAAGGCCCTTAACCCTCAATTTCTCAGTTGTTTCAAAAAAAAAAATCATGTAAGTCACTCTGGATAAGAGTGTCTGTCATGCTTTACATGCAAAATTACTCCATACTATTGATACACAGTTGACTTTGGTAACATTGAGGGTTTTAAGTTGTAGCTCTCCTATTCCTATCTTTCCTATTCTTGCAGGTACAGCCTCAATTGGTTTCAATTGTGATATGCTAAACATTAACTATACATTTAGTTAATGCTATATATATATATATATATATATATATAATGCATTTAGTTTTGCTAAGGTTGCTGCCCCCGCGACCTGACCCTGGACTAAGCGGAAGAAGATGATGATGATGATGATGATGATAGTTAATGCTTAGACTGAATCTTTCATGATTTACCTGCAGATTTTCTTTATTTTCTGCCTCTGATTCTTTGGTCCTTCTTTCACAAGCCGCTGTCACAATGTTAGTATGCATTTAAGACGGCCTCATTCAAGTTAAAACAGCCTGCTGGTTACCTCGTAAAGCTGCCAAGTTGTGTGGAAGTTAAATGAAAATTGTTGGCACCAAACTCATTTTATTCTTGGTGCTCAACACAGGTCATGCACATACTCGGTGCACTGTTGACGTGTCTGTTTTTTTAAATGCATTGGGCTGTTGCAATGGGAGGTTTATTAGTGGAGAATTGAGCAAGAATTTTTAAAAGGATTTGCTGAAAGCAGTGGGTTGTAAAACAAAACTTGTAGCACAGCTTAGCTACTAAAAGTCTCTGAAAGGCTTATCAGAGGATTTTGGAAGTAGATGAACAAGCATGAATGTTCTGCATCTATTTTATCAGATGGTGATTGTCTGTATTCTTCATCCAGTCATGACGCAGCCAGTTTTCTGCTGCTACTTTCACTTGGTTGGCAACTTGTGAAAGAAGGACCAAAGAATCAGAGGCAGAAAATAAAGAGAATCTGCAGAAAATAGGTGACTGCCTCATCTACCTGCTTTTGTTCATCTATGTCTGTGCTCATGCTTTTGTTCACTGTCCTGGATGCCGATTCGGGTGATTTTTATTTCTCTGGCTCGTTCAAGGCCGATTCACCATGTTTAATTTTCTGAAAACAAATGTTTGGTGGTCTAAACTGAGTTGACATGCCACACACGAAAAAAATTCAGCCGACAGATACAGACAGCATGATGTTTGCAGATGGCCAACTGTTTGTGACATCATCTGTCCCTTGTCAAAGTCACTTAAGCATGCTTATTCTTTCTCCACTGCTTCTAATCATATTAACTTCCAGAACCGACTGCTCACTTTCTGCTTAATATGTCCCACTGCCTGCTCGGTGCCACTGTGGCCTCATCAGCAATGTTATTCACTTCACTTCCCAGTGGTTCCACTGTTGTGGCTGATTGTAGTGCGCGCGTGTGTGTGTATATACGGTATTTTTGGGGCCAGAAGGCGCACTGGATTTTCAGGTGCAATATCAGTGAACGATAATTGAACGGTCTCTGTCCATACATAAGGTGCACCGGATTATAAAGTAAGATAAGTCAAACTTGATTCAATTCTCACAATCACTCTCAACATTGCTCAGTTGTAACAACAAAATATAAAATAATACACTTCACAACAACTGTCAACATTGTTCAGCTGTAGCAATATAAAACAATAAATCCACTTTTTCAGTTCATTCCTCTTCCACAAATCCATCAAATTCTTAATCTTCACTGTCTGAGTTTAACAGCTGCGTGAGTTGGACATAAAGCCCGGATCCCTCTTTTACTATAATATTTTCTTATCTATTTTTTCGCTCGCGCATGAAGTCAGAGCAATAGAGACTGAGATTAGAAGTCTTCCAGTTCGTGGCCTAAACTTCTCTCAGCCATGCCCCATCAAAGAGACGGCGCCATCACAATAACGAACATGGCAGCACCCATTCGCAGTGTAAGTATTGTGTTCATTACAGAACGGAGGCCATTATTCTTAAGGAGCTGTATCAGTGTAACTGTAAATTCAAGAAGGTTAATCTGAGGTCTCAGGAGGACACCTGTAGCAGTGCTTTATCCCTGTGATGAACGTGAGACTCGGAATAAACCAGGTGAGCGTCCTGAGGGTAGAGATTAGGTGGAAAAAACACTCACGTATTGCTCAGCGAGTCACTTGACCATGATAGCACTAATGGTGGTACTGTATTTTGCGGACTACATGTTGCTCCTGAGTACAAGTCGAAGTTGTATTGGCCAAAAATGCAAACTTAAGAAGAAAAACACACATACAAGTCGCACTGGACTATAAGTCGCAAACTCATGGAAACTTTTGACACCTTAGCTTGGAAGTCTGCTGGCAGTTTTTGTGACGGATGTGGTCTTCGCCCTGATAGAGAGGCGGTTGCGTTTAATGAAGCGGTAACACCAAGAAAGTCTTCACGCAAAGTAATTTCTATTCATCTCCTTGACAACTACCTGGACATGGAGATGCAACTGCACTGTTGACAAGCCTCTCCCTGAGGCACATTGCTCAAGCCCTCATGTGCGAACTGGTTCCTCTAGCTGTGACCATTTAGCTTTTATCCCACGATTAGCTTTTAGTCCGTAATTAGCCTTTAACCCGCAATCAGTTTTTAGCCCACAATTAGCTTTTTTGTTTTGTTTTCTTCATTGCAGTAATAATAATCTCTGCTTTTTTGCCCTCCTGTTGCCTTCTTGTGGTTGTGAGTGTAAAAATAAGCATGTGAAATTACATAAGTTATTATGATGATGAACAGAATTATATTATAATAATTTCACTACCTGGACTTGGAAACACAACTGCACTGTTGGCAAGCCTCTTCCTGCAGCACATTGCTCAAGAATTCATGTGCGAGCTTGTTTCTCTAGCTGTGGCCATCTAGCTTTGAGCCCGCGATTAGCTTTTTTTTTTTTTTTTTTTTTTTTGTTCATTGCAGTAATAGTAACCTCTGCTTTTCTCCAGTCCCTCACAAGTTTATCGTTCACTCCAAACTTTCTTTGTGCTGCTCGATTACCATTTTCTGATGCATATTTCACTACTTGCAGCTTGTAATCCACAGAATAGGATTTTTTTTTTTAGGGCCATTTCTTCAGTGGTGGACGAGCAGTTACTGGTACCGAAGCTTAGAGTGCCCTCTTGTGGTTGTCAGTGTAAAATAACAAACATGTGACAAACAGAATTATATGTAAAAATTTCACATATAAGTCGCACCTTCAGCCATAGTATGAAAAAGAGTGTAACTTATAGTCCGGAAAATACGGTATTTGGACATAAAGCCCGGATCCCTCTCACTTACAAACTTTTGACACCAATATCTAGTGGTCGGAGTTCTTTTGGTTAATCCATCAGAATGATGGTAAGCTCTGAGTTAGTTTGCTTTACCAAGGTTTTGACAGTGTCAGTGAGCTGGAGCTGCACTGTCAATTTTTTTGAATATTAAAGGATTTTAAATGCGCTGCTGCCTTCTCTTTTTGGCTTTATCCCTTTTTCAGGGGTCCTCAAAGCGAATAATCTGATTCGCATGTTTGATTTGGCATAGGCTTTTACGTCGGATGCCCTTCCTGACACAACCCTTTAGCAAGGGGCAGAAACACGCCGACGGCTATGCAGCTTACGTTTTACGAAAGTCAGCAATGGTTCTTTTACATGCCTCTAACCATAGATGGTGAGAGACATGGCCGGCCTTTGATAACCCAGTTAGCTGCACTGGGGGGACAGTGACAACCTTGTGGAGAGGTGGACTCAAACCCTCAACCTTAGGATCAGCGATCCAGTGCTCTTTACCACCAGGCCACCACTGCCCGTCTTTTAAGTTTACCTTATGGTCTGAAAAATATGGTATATGTATGTGTGTATATATAATAAAAACAAACATACAATTATAATATCTAGATCAGTGGTCACCAACATGGTGCCCGCGGGCCTGCTCACTGCTGTTTTTAGAACAGGCCCACGGCTCCATAGCGCCACTCTTCATTGAGCTGCATTTAATAGTTTTGCTTTTTTAATTTTATAAATCAATATCTTCACATAGATGAATGCAGTGGTACCTTGGTACTCGATCATAATTTGTTCTTGTCTGGTCGAATTCCGAATCCGCTTTTCCCATTGCAAATACTGTAAATGGTCTTAATCCGTTCCGTCATCTTTTGAACAGAAGTCAAGGGTATCTTAACTCGTACTATAGGCCTGCAAATTAAGTGAAAAAAATTATTGAATACAGGACACTATGTTATGGTCTGTGTTGTGAGAGACTCTGGTTTTGGTGGCTCCCTATCCCTGCGTGTTGGAGTGGGGCTTGGCTGTCACACACGAGTGGAGCACTAAACATACACACCTAATTCCACTTAATCACGCGCTATAAAGACGAGCAGAGTGCTAGAATATTGTCCCTTTGCTCCGTGATCTCTCTGGCTCTCAGCTCTGTGATCCACCAGTTCTCGCTTTAGTTTGATTTCCGTGTTTCTCCGCATCTCTAACTGTGACTACGATTTCCCCATGCTCTAGTGCCTTCACTGTGAATAATAAAGCGCATCCGTTTTCATCACACTCCGTGGCCTGCATTTTTCGGTCATGAATGTTCCTGGCATCCCAGAATTTTCTAGCCCTTCTATGACCCCAAGAACATTTCTAACGTGGCTTGTTTCTGCCGCCTTTTCAAAACCTTACGGAAGTGGCTCATGACCTCATCGTTAAAGGTGTTCACATCGATACATAGTATGAACAATTTCCGGACTTCCCCAGAACAGTGCTAGCTTTATCAGGGTGATACACAGTGTCAACAACTTCCGGAAAGCGCACATTTCCCCTCCCTCTTGGTCTTGTCTTTTCTCGCACTTTTTTTAGCGGTCGACTTCCGGGACAAGTCGAATTCTGATTTGTTTGACCTCTTCAGCCTTCGAGTGCCGAGGTACCACTGTATCATTATTATTAATAATAACATATAATTAAAGGTAAATTGAGCAAATTTGTTACTTCAGAAGTGTGTATCGACCTGGTAGCCCTTTGCATTAATTGGTACCCAAGAAGAAGCTCTCAGTTTCAAAAAGGTTGGTGACCCCTATCTAGATTTCTGCACTGTCTAAAGGCAGAGCTCTCACTAGATATCTGTCATGATTGGTGTCTCAGGCAGGTGTCATGGGAGTAGAATGGCTGCTTTATGGTCTGTTTCAACTCCAGCCATTGAGGAAATAAATAAATAACTCTGCCCTGTGTTCTCCAGCTACGGTCAGGCGTGAAAGCAGGAAAGATTATTCTGGAGTTTTCTTTTCACTTCCGTTAACTCACTGATTTGAATGTTTATTGCATCAGTGATTCAAAATGTCACGGCTCTCCGTGATTTATGAGCAACCCTGGGTTATAAAAAGGACGGAGGGAGGTGTGTCCACGAGATGAAATTTTAAAGGAATCATGTTTCCAAGTTCATTAAAATCCCTGTCCAGAAAAGGTCTGTGGCACTCTGTTAAGGTCTGTTAAGCTCTACTATGATTCCCATGTTCCCTCATGATAGGCATCAAATCGTAACAAATTATTTATAATCATGGCACAATTTGTGACAGTCAAGATTCCACCAAGCCCCCTCAGGAGCATCATGATTCAATCCTGTGGACCCACCCCCTCACCCCACTCATCACGATTCTCTTAAGTTGTGGAAATAATTATCATGTCCCCAGTGTAAACCCAGATCTAGTGTTTTGTAGCGAGTAGTAAATTTAATTGAATTATAGGTCACCTGGGAAGATTCCTGGGAAGAGCAATTGGGAGAAAAGTTGGTGTGGATGTTTAGGACTCGCACTTAATCATGCAAATGGAAAAGTCTGCTTAGTGCAGAACAACATCAAAGTAAAATCTCTAATGCATGATTAAGTTAAAGTATGCATTCATTTTTAATTTAAATTTGAGAATTTTAATTCATTTAAATAAATAAGATACTAAATAAAAAATACAAGTCCTAAAATATTTGATGTATGAATATATTTATGACCCTCCCACAGTGCTCCAAGTGACTCTGAAAATGTAATGGATTAACTTTATCGTAACATTAATGGTGATGTTATCGACTGATTTACATCCAGTTTTCAAGCACCACTGTTTTGCATGCCATGGGACTCTTTGAACAAAATACATTACAGACGCTCCCCCAACTACGTTCATCCGTTTTTTCGCGTTTTTTCGCTTTTACGTCCCCCCCCCAAAAAAAAGGTCAAATTTTAAGTTTAGACGTTCCTACGTAGTATGCTGACGTAATGACGCTGCGTCCATTGTTTACAAACGACAGACTGAACGTGCCCCTCCTTCTTCCCAGTTCAGTGGTTTTATATATATATATATATATATATATATATATGTGTGTGTGTGTGTGTGTGTGTGTATATAATATATATAATGTATGTGTGTTATATAGCGTGTTACTCTTGTGTTAAGATGTCGTCTCTGTGATCTTTGTGTTTACACTGTTTTGCCAGTAAAATTTCCATGGTTGTTTTGCCAGTTGTTTTCTAGAGTGGAGCACTTCTAAATTCTGATGTTTGAACAACTATAAAATAGTTTTCCACATGCAATCAGTGTTGAGTGTAGCATTACACACATGACATTGTTTCCATGTTTCTATTTACACTAATGATTAATTCAAATTACTTATCATAAGAAATCAAAGAGGATTAGCCCTCTCACCACCTCCCCCACTTTCTTTCTCTTTCCCTCACACACAATAATAAAAATAGCATAATGAACTTGTAAAATCAAGTATCAGCTTCGGTGTTTCAACTCAAAATGTGAATTTATCTGCAGTTACTGATGTCGTTAGAGTATCACACTGACCAGGATCAGGGACTGTGACTGTTTGCTTCTCAGAGTTTAAGGCATTCATTCCGAAACCCGAGAAGCCTTTGCGTCGTGTACGGTGGAATTGTTCCAGGCAAACAGAAAAGCCACAACTCTTGCAGTTAATATGTGAATCTTTTATTGCTTATTAACAAACACCTGCGATTGCTCTCACTTCTCACAACTACCACAGCAGACTCCCCTCAGAAACGAGAATGCAAATCATACATCCAGCAAAAGTTATGATGGACGATTACACATCAAGTAAATTCCCTATCAAGCAGTGCACATGTTTTTCAGGTCTGAACTGCAATACTGAATGATTGTGCTTTTGAAAGATTGCACTAGACGGCGTTTGCATTTCATCATTTAGAGCTCCGGCTCCTGTATAAATGCACAGCGGTGCAGTTGATGTTCCTGCTGAGTTTAATCAGGCAGTTTTAAATTTGTCATTAGAGTTTCTACTGGACCTAAAAACCACTTATATTAGGAAGCTCTGCTGTTTAGGTAGTCACTGAGCACAATACGAGTTAGAGTATTCATTCATTCTTTTTCTAATTCGCTTTATCCTAATTAGACTTGTGGGGAGGCTGGCATCCATGTCAGCCTACTCTGGGAGAGGGCAGCGTACACCCTGGACAGCTCGCCGGGCCATCGCAGGGCAGAAACACGCTGATGGCTATGCAGCCTACTCTTGTCGAAAGTCAATAATGGCTCTTTTACATGCCTTTTACCACAGACAGTTGAGAGGTATTGTTGAGTTGAGAGACTGGCCTTTGATAACCCAGTTAGCGGCACTAAGGAGACAGCAGTGACGAGCCAGAGATAGTGGGGCTTGAACACCCCCCCACCCCCACCCCCACCCCCTGCCCTTTGGATCAGAGCCTGTCACCCTACCACCAGGCCACCATTGCCTCGTAGAATACATCCAACTCTTTTTATCCGATGCTTTTAAGAGGATTAAGAGGTTGTAAATACACGGCCTAGTTAAAAGGAATTTAAAAAGGTTGCACTCTGTAATATGTTAAGGAAGTGCATTTATCCTTTATCATCACATGTGCTCTCCATGGTGCTGTTGGTTCGGTCTAGGCTCAGCAACATTACTGTGGCAATAAAATGAAGCAGCTGATGATCTGAATGTACTGAATGAGTAGGTTATCACATCAATGCACTTTTCTTCTCTGATGACTGATATAAAATGAGGACTTGAATAAAGAAAGAGTGGTTCATGGGAACATGTGTACTGCTACCTCTGACTCCTGACCTGAAGCCTAGTGAAAGTTTTCGGGATGTGCTGGTGAAGACTTTATGGAGTGGTTCAATTTTTCCCTCATCAATTCGAACTGTTAGTAAGAAATGAACCGGAAACAAGTCCTTCTTCTTTTCCTTTCAGCTGTTCCCTTCAGGGGTCGCCACAGAGGATCATCTGCAGATCTAGATGCTCTAGATGCTCTAAAAATGTATGCCAGATGCTCTTCCTGACACAACCTTTAGCAAGGGCAGAAACACGCTGACGTCTATGCAGCCTTCTCACACAGGTTGGAAATAAATGTTATGCTGCTTAAGTTTGTTGAAACAATACTATTACGATTACGTGCTGTAAGCAAAGCTAAAATGTACTCCGTGAAAATATTAGTGTGCAACTTTTTTTGGCCTGGCAAGGAACAACTTACTGGAAGAAAGAGTTGCAGTAAGTGGTCCGTTTAAAATCCTGTTTTGACCATTTGTTGGGTATTATTAGGTAGACGTGGATCACGACAGACTTGCGTTATGGTGAATGTCATGGTGTTTTGAAGGAACGTGATGTCGGCATAAGGGTTGCTGCATTTGCAGCACTCTGTGGTGGATGCATTCTTCTTCTCAGTCATGCCCCAGTCATGGTGGAATGCTCTTGAGTAACCACCATTTAATTCTTGTGCAAATTAGCCCTTCAGCTGTCGCCTCTCATTGTCAGCATGTCAGGTCTATGTTTTGTGTTTGCTGCTTCAATCTGGTTATCTGTGAGCTGCAGCATAACCATTGCATTTTGCTTGACGCCATTGAAGTTTTACAATGTTTTTCAATCTCTCATGGTTCTGAGGCTTTTTCAGACCCCTGCCTCAGTCTTAAGAGCTGAATGAAGGTACGACCATTGTGTCAGTGTATCCACTTTGACCTGAAGTGCTTCTAAAAGGAATGATCCCATACTACGATTATTTTACATAATGAATAACCAATAATAAAGAAGAAGCAAATCAAAAAAGCAAAAAAAAAGTCTACAAGACGGTGATGAGGCCAGCAATGTTGTATGGTTTAGAGACAGTGGCACTGGGGAAAAGACAGGAGTCAGAGTTGGAGGTAGCAGAGATGAAAATGTTGAGGTTCTCTTTGGGAGTAACGAGGATGGATAGGATCAGAAATGAGTACATCAGAGGGACAGCACATGTTAGATGTTTTGGAGACAAAGTCAGAGAGGCTAGATTGAGATGGTTTGGACATGTACAGAGGAGGGATAGTGAGTATATTGGTCGTAGGATGCTGAGGTTGGAACTACCAGGCAAAAGGCCCAGAGGAAGACCAAAGAGAAGATTTATGGATGCGGTGAAGGCGGACATGAAGGTCGTTGGAGTAAGAGTAGAAGATGCAGAGGATAGGGAGAGATGGAGGCAGATCATTTGCTGTGGCGACCCCTGAAGGGAACAGCCGAAAGGAAAAGAAGAAAGAAGAAGCAAATCAATCTGGGCTTTGTGTTTTGTAACTGGCAACTTTTGTTCAGGTATGCTTTGTTAAAAGCACAAATACAACACAAGCACAAAAGGAAATCTCCTTTATTCATACTATTTGCCTACAACTTTATTTCAGCATCTCTTATAAGTTACATTTCTAAAAATCTGTTTTCTGTTAGTTCCTTTAGTTTGTCAGATTGTATAGTTGGAACAACCAGTTCTTGGGAACAAGCTGATGTGTGAGATGAAGTTAGTGCAAGTTAGTGGTGGTGTAGTGGTTGGCACGTCTGCCTCACAGCAAGAAGATCTTGGGTTCGATTCCTGGGCTTGACCGTTTCTGGGTGCAGTTTGCATGTTCTCCCTGCGCTTGCATAGGTTTTCTCCCAAAGTCCAAACACACAATGGGTTGATTGGCTGCTCTAAACTGACCATAGGCGCGAATGTAAAGGGTTGCATGTGAGTTGGTCTGTTCAACAGGTAAGATAGGCTGCAGCCTTCCCACGGCCCTAGTAATGTTTAAGCGGTTTGACAAATGACTGAGTAAGTGATGAAGTTAACTTCAACCATAATTTCAACTAACCGGAATTTTTTTGGGGGAGGGAGAAAACTAACACAACGTACTGTACAATGGATTTACATATAATGACTGGGCAAGGAGACAATAATTTTCACATCCACATTTCACCACACATGCAGAGTTGTCTCACGGAGCTTTAGGCTTTTAACACAGCATGATTCCTGAAGACTTAAATCCAGCTGCATGTTCTCTCCTTTCTGCGTTCCAACTGCTTTCAAGTGTAATTCCTTACAATATCATTCTTCTGATCTAGCTGTTATAATCATGCAGAGATTAGATTTTAGCCACGCTGTTGTTCCAAATACAGTAATTATTAGTCATAAAAGAAGAGGGCTTTCAGACCTCAATCCTATCTGGTTGTATATTAGGAATCCCGGGGGTGGTAGTGTCGGATGCAAGTGCCATCTTGCAATGGCACCTAAGCTGCCAACACATAGCAGGACATTCATTGACTCATACAGGATGATGCTCTCTGTGTTCCTGTCTCCTGCTCAATGTCTTGTCCTGTTTCCTCTAAATTTGGAACCCTCCAGTCAATGCCCAATACTCACTCATTGCACTAAACCTGTCCCGGGTCTAATAAGAAGATATTTTGGACAGGTCTTGTTCCAATTTTCTGGTTATAAAAACTGCTTTTGGTGTTTCCAATAAGGCAATTCGGAGTTGTATTATCCGTGACCTCAGACTGAGAAACTATTTATGTCAGTATCTGTCAGTATCTTTGCTGTGCTGTTGTGTTGTGTTGCAACAGTAATGTAACTGATCTTAAACTCAGACTTATAAGTACTGGCTGCTCTGTAAATTGCTTCATGTCTTGGACACTGAGAAGATGATGCACAGGGGCTACTTGTGACCTCATCTGTTGTGTTATCCCAAAGTGCCCCTTTGTACCTTTACTTAAGGGTTTCTGCAGCAAACCTGAGATTGCCTTAAGCTCCACTGATTCCTGGCATCTTTGCAGATTGCATATTATGGCTGGTTGAGTGCATGCTTTCCAAAGACCAGTGAATCAAACATGAGGGGCTGAAGGAAAAAAAAAAAAAAAAAAACGCCATTTCAGCATTGTTCTGACCTCCCGTGAGGTGGACGGATACTAAATAGATATAAAGTGGTTACAAAAATTTCTAGCTGCTAAGCAGCAATTTCTGTCCTTTTGGAATACACACATGGAAAGACTGCTCTTGAATTAAAATATACCTCAGCATCCATTTGTATATCTGATACACATGTAATGACGATATAATAAAATTATATATATATATAATTAATAAAATATATAATGAAATAATTTATAGCATGATTGATAGCTGGCAGCAGAACTCACGACTTGTGAATATTGCCCGAATGTCTGTAAATCTGCAATGTCAACCAATGCCGCACCATCAGCTGTTGTCTCAGACGATCTCTCATAATTCTCCACGCTGTAAATTTTGTATAATTTCTGATACATTGTAATTTTTTTTTGTCCCTGTACAGTAGAAATTTGGTAGCAGTGAAAATCAGGCTTCACTATGACCTGTATAGTTGTGCATTATAGACATCAGTGATGTGATAGCATGCCATTGATGATTTCGTATATGAATTTGCACTGTTTGAATAATAAAAGTTCTGATCATATTTTTGTGGTGAACCTGCTCCATTACTAGGATACACTTGACCCAAGACTCGTCTGACAGCTCTGGTTCATAATGCAAGACATGTATTATATGTTATATGGAAAAAACAAAACAAAACACAAGTGCAATCTGCAGTGCTCAGGAAGAAAGAGGTTGTGGAAGTTGACTGTTTTAGCCCATGTTGGAGCTCTATTTTTAAAAGATGCATTTAATTTTTGGATATGGAAATAATGTACTTTTTATTCATCTATTTATTTAATGTTATAGTCGACAAAATGCACATTGTTTTGTATTCTTCATATAAAGCTGTATTTCTTAATCATAATTTTACTTCATGCTAATTTTCTTTAAAATATTTAGAGAATTGAATCTAGTTGTAAATCCAGTGTTACAAATTGTCTCAGGAATCAAGAGTATTTTTACACCGCTATTAAATAGATTTCTTAACCTTAAGTTGACAGTAGTAATAAATTCCTTTCTGAGAAAAGAAAGATTGACAGCTTTGACCTTTGCGTTTGATTTTCCACATTTCCCTTCAGATCCACATTTCCCTTCAGATGTGTCTGTCTTTCTCAGTTAATGACTTGTGTGTACTATACTTTTCCCTCAGTTTTATAGAGCTATCGGTGTTAGAATTCTTCTGAAATTACCGGGGAAATTGTTTTTATTAATTAATTTATTTTTAACATAATAGCAGTAGACATGGTAGGAAGGACAATAACATGATGTACAGAAATCTTTATGCCAAAAGCTGTTGAACATCCCATCCCAGATGTACTTCCATTTTTCTATAATAACCTCCACACTTACTATTAAATCTTAAATCTTTTTTTATTGAATATTCTATTAAATATTCTGTTGAATAATCAAGTCAGTAATAAGTAATTTATTGCCATTTTCAATTAAAGAAAAACGATAAAACTCGAACAGAAACCAGTGAACACTTTTTTTTATATTCTGAGGGATGGATTTTTTTTTGAAATCCCAAAAGCCAATAAAACTATTCTTAACTTTGTAATATTTAATATTTTATTTAAAAAATCTCCTTCCATCCATCTACATATTTAATGTGTGTATGCATGGAGGTAAGCACTGGTTCCTACTAGAATCGCAGGGAGGCGCAGTACACCTTGAAGAGCTCGCCATTTACATTTATGGAATTTGACAGATGCTCTTATCCAGAGTGACGTACAAATTATCATTTTTATACAACGGAGCAATTGAGGGTTCAGGGTCTTTGCTCAACAGTGGTGCTACTGGAGATTAAGTCCTGGACCATCAGATCAGTAACCCCAAGCACATGGAAAATGTGCAAATGCCACACAGAAATGCCCTTGCCCACTCTGGGACTAGAACCCAGGATCTTCCCGATGTGAGGCACACATGCTGACCACTACAACTCCTTTCTGCCTAAGATGATTTTCATAAAATAAATAACATTATAAAAATCTGTATACAGCAACGTAAATCTGAGGTAATCATCGTAAACAGCCTTTTGTTTGTGTAACTTCACTTCCAGGTAAGGTTGAACAGGCATAATAATTAAAGTGTTCACTGTCGCTCAGTAACTTGACGGTATATAAAGGTGAGTGAGGTAGTGTGTATTTATGTGATGGTGACTAACACAAAGTAAATGAAGTTTTTGTTTTTTTTTCTAGCAAAGCTTCAATATATATTTCAGCAGATAAATTGTACTTATTTCCATTTTTTATCAGCCATTTGCTACAGCAGCAATTCATGCAACAGTTGCATTGTTTACATGCCATAATCTTCG
Source organism: Plotosus lineatus (assembly GCA_024760905.1). Classification (NCBI taxonomy): domain Eukaryota; kingdom Metazoa; phylum Chordata; class Actinopteri; order Siluriformes; family Plotosidae; genus Plotosus; species Plotosus lineatus. Next base: position 16,596,276 of record CM045736.1, on the reverse strand, counting down.
TTAAATCATGGCTAAGTGCTGAGTTTACACTGGGGCCATGATTTCCATGATTTCCATGATCTCCATGATCCCAAAAAAGTGTGGCACTCCACAATGTATTGTTTACTTTTTCATTTTCTCGGCTTTCGTATGCTTTTTTTTTTTTTACACTCTCACTATGTTAAGTTTTACATATCGAACATGATCTTGAAGTTCCCATGATTCCTGGTTCCCTTAAGAGCATCATGAGTTCACCAGGCTCCCTCAAGAGCATTGTGATTCGGTCCCCCGACCCTCCACGCTTATCATGGTTCTCTCAAGTCCTGGACATTGTGGCACTGTGTAAACCCAGCACAAGTTTAGTATTCTATGTTCGTTAGCATAACGTTTAATGTTCCCTTTATGTTGGATCCACTCTGTAAACTTGAGTTGTTGGAACACTGTGGATGTACATTAGTGCTAACTCATGTACACTCTGCACAGTGGTTTCATTTCATTTTAATTTGTAATGATCCCAAATTTTGGAAATTTTGAGTATCTTATGTTGCTTCCTTCATTGTTTTGTTTTCAGCTTCACATCCACAGTGTGAAGAAAGCATATTGTGCCACATAAATAACCATCTGGGTCAAACACATCTCGTGGATGAAGTGCATTATGCAAAGTTTCAAGGCAGATAATTTGCTTTAAGGAATTTTTAGTCATTGAATCACTCAATTAATATTTTCGGCTCTAATTCAGCCACAGAAGTATCAGTGAAGTTCTTGGGTGAGAAACATCTTTGAGATGACCTGATACTCCAACTGCACCCCAGGGTTCAAGTGAGATTGAAGTCAGGACTCAAGTTTTTTTAAGTAAACCAAAAACTATTTTTTTTTTCAAAGATTATCATTTATTTTGGTGCAGTTAATCATATTCTTTGTACATGGACATTGGAGGGGTGGGGGTGATGGACGCATGCTATTGGTTTTTCTTGACGATCCTAAAGCAACTCGATGATTAGATGCTTTTTCCTCATCATGGAGCTCTGCTCACTAACATTTCTCTCATATCCTGCACAAGCACATGATCTAGTTCACACGAAGTTTGGTAAACATGATGAAGTTCTTATCTGTAGTCTAAGAATAAAATCACTATTAAATGATTTTGGAAGGCCGTAGAAAAGGGGCGGGACTTTCATTTATAATAAAGCAATACAAGTGTTGCGCAACTTGATTTAAATTTAATTCTCTTCACTTACAGCAATTAATTTAGATTTTATATGATGTCGTGGGATTTTTAAAATGAAGCTTGGCGGTAAATCGGTTTTATGTTGGATAAAGATGGTGTGTAAAATCAAAATCGTAATTTACTTTAAAGATGAAAATATATTTTCGATGTACAGACTAATTCCAATTATCCAGCACCTTCGGGTCAAAGCAGGTGCCAGAAAATCAAATTTGCTGATGTATCGGGACCTTCCCACAAATACATACAAATTAAAACTAATTCTAGAGTAAAAGAATAAAGAAATGGTGTACCATATTACTTGGCAAAAATAGCAGAAGACCAAAAAAAAAAACCAAGACTGTTAGCTGTCCCTATTCTCGTGCATACCATGCATAGCCTTAAAATGACCCAACCATCCAATAGAAAATTTACACTCTTCATCAATACCGAGGTCGTTACATAACTTGGCTGCATTTGCAATAATCAAAGGTCCTCTAACAGACACGCTGGCTCCTGAACCAAATGTACAAAGCCTGATCTTGCTCTCCAAACTTTGCTCCTTTCACCGACGACTTCTTCCAGTCTTGTTGTTTTGTTTCGGCTGGCTGCCGCTAGAACTTTAAATTGGCAATCTTTTATGATTTTTTTCGATTGAACATTTTTTTTCCAGACAAAATGTGCCGTTATACCAAATAGGCTCCTTATTGTTTGGCATTTTAAAAAAAAATTGCCATTAAATAAGGCCTGCTGATGTATCAGATGCCTGATAATTGGAACTAGTCTTGTTTGAACTGCATCTGTGTAGATTGCTTGTTGCATTTTTGGGCTCTGATTCCTGCCATCCAATCGAAAAAAGCTTGTTACGGCCCATCAACACAGTAGTGATTACTCAGTAATGTAGAAATGCTTCCTTAAGCAAAGTGTGACAGCACAAACCACTGTAAAATTAGGCACTGGCACTGATGCGTGATTCACTCAGGAATTGTGACACAGCTAAGCCTGACGGCTGAAAATAGTCAAACTTCAACCTGTAAATGCAGCCCTTGTAATCAAATAATGCTGAATAAATTTAACTGTGTTAAAAGTTCATTTCATTCTTGTTCCAGTTTTACCAAATTCAGCCGTGTTCATAGAAAAAACAACATTTCAGTTTTAGACCGTCATGGTTAGAGCGCCTTTGTTGTGATGAGATTGCAAATGGACTGCACCCTGGTTGCAAGGCATTGTCCACAAAATCGGCTCACGTGTTGCGCTTATATGACACACATAGTCGAAACCATTACCGTATTCAGTAGTGAATCTCCAGCTTTCCAGCCATACCCAGTTTGTCAGGGGTACATTTCTTTTAAAACTTCATATTTATAAATAGCCCCAAGAAGAATTCCGGTCTTTAAAAATTGGTAGAATATAATCCCTATAAAGTTATTAATAATAGGATTGTTTATTCATATGATGCATTTATTTTTCCAGTGAATGAAGATGTACGATACTCTGAAAAAGATTACAATTATTACTTCATCCAACACTCAGACCCATGTGTAGCAGCGCCCAAATAGCTGGTAAAAAAGTATATGACAACTGCTGCAACAACTCATCAATTAAAATTGTTTCTCAAAGAGTTGGCAAATAATTTAATATTCAAGTAGTTGGGTCAACTTATTTTCTGTAAATTTACAGCAAGTTAACTTTAAATCTTCAAGAAATATTAAATAAAATCTACAGCCCTGAACCGAAAAATAGAATAAAATAATACACCTGGATTTCGAAAAATTTGGGACAGTATGCAAATTGTGGATAAAAACTGAATGCAATGATGTGGAAGTCCCAAATTTCAATATTTTATTCAGAATAGAACATGGATGACAGGGTCAAAAGTTTAAACTGAGAAACTGTATCATTTTAAGGGAAAAAAAATGTTGATTTTAAATTTCATGATGTCAACAAATCTCAAAACAGTTAGGACAAGGCCATTTTCACCACTTGTGAGGCATCCCCTCTTCTTACAACAGTCTGCAAACATCTGGGGACCGAGGAGAGAAGTTTCTCGAGTTTAGAAATAGGAATGCTGTCGCATTCTTGTCTAATACAGGCCTCAAACTGTTCAACTGTTTTGGGCCTTCTTTGTTGCACCTTCTTCTTTATGATGCACCAAATGTTCTCTATAGCTGAAAGATCTGGACTGCAGGCTGGCCATTTCAATACCCGGACCCTTTTCCTACGCAGCCATGATGTTGTAATTAATGCTGCATGTGGTCTGGCATTATCATGTTGAAAAATGCAAGGTCTTCTTTGAAAGATACGACGTCTGGATGGGAGCATATGTTGTTCTAGAACCTGAATATACCTTTCTGCCTTGATGATGCCTTTACAGATGTGCAAGCTGCCCATGCCACACGCACTCATGCAACCCCATACAATCACATCACAAATGCAGGCTTCTGAACTGAGCCCTGTTAACAACTTAAGTTGTCCTTGCCCTCTTTAGTACGGATGACATGGCGTTCCAGTTTTCCATAAAGAACTTTGAATCGTGATTCATCTGACCACAGAACAGTTTTCCACTTGGCCACACTCCATTTTAAATGACCTCTGGCCCAGAGAAAACGCCTGCACTTCATGTTTAGAAATGACTTCTTATTTGTACTTTAGAGTTTCAGCTGGTAACGGCGGATGGCACGGTGGATTGTGTTCACCAACAATAGTTTCTGGAAGCATTGCTCAGCCCATTCTGTGATTTCCCTTACAGTAGCATTCCAGTTTGTGGTGCAGTGCCATTTAAGGGCCCAAAGATCATGGGCATCCACTATGGTTTTTCGTCCTTGACTCTTACGCACAGAGATTGTTCCAGGTTCTCTGAATCTTTCCATGATGTAATTCACTCTTGGTGATAACTTTAAACTCTGCAATTTTTTGCTGGAAAATACCTTTCTGATGTTGCTCCACCATCCTTCTGTGCAACATTGGGGTAATTAGTGATGCTCTACCCATCTTCGCTTCTGAGAGACACTGCCACTCTGAGAAGCTCTTTTTAAAATACTCTGTCATGTTGCCAATGAAATGCCAATGATGGTCTTGCAGCTGTTTGTTATAAGTGCAACTTTCCAGCCTCTTATTACTACCTGTCCCAACTTTTTGAGATTTGTTGACGGCATGAAATTTAAAAGCAACATATTTTCTCAGTTTCAACTTTTGACCCTGTCATCTATATTTTATTCAGAATAAAATATGGAAATTTGGCACCGCCACATCATTGCATTCGGTTTTTATTCACAATTTGTATGGTGTCCTAACTTTTTTGGAATCTGGTTATTGTAATCTGGTTAATCTTATTAATGTGAAAATCTTCTCCACAATTTTCTCATGTGATCGCTTCCCAAGATGGAATAAATGATCAATTTACCACAACAAGGCCCTTCATTTAACACTAATTTCCCCTTTAGCAACATGAAACAGCTGTAATTTGGCATTTTGAGCATGTGTCTGCCCTATGATGGCCTGGTGAGCTGACCAGGGTGTACTCTGCCCTCGACCGTAGTCGGCTGGGCTGGGCGCCAGCCTCCCCGCGACCCTAATTGGAATTAGGCGGTTACAGAAAATGAATGAATGAAAGGAACTGAGTCCAATCCAGCACACAAAGCTGCTGTGGACGTGAGCTTTTGACACACACACACACACACACACACTTATTCTCGTAAACATATCTACGGGATAATTGAAAATAGTATAGTTATTTTTTTATTAAATTAATTTTATCATTTGTTTTTACCTTTATGGCAATTTTTATGTGATGAGAAAAAGTCTTTCATTTCTGCAAGTTCAGTTCTAAAATTAAATGCATTAAATAAATGCATATAAATACTAGCCGAGAAATTTCTGGACACACACACACACACACACACACACACCATAACTCTGAGTGTCACTGTTCTTGACCCCTTTCCCAGTGAGCATGTAAAAGACAGGCCACTGTTCTGATGATATTACAGACTTACTTGATACACAAATTGGTTGAAAATCAGTGAATAATTGTTGACTGGTCATATATATTATAAACACATCATGCTGCACATCATGTTCTTGGTTTGGGACAAAAGATAATAGAATTGCAGACATTGAGTTCAGATACTTGGGAATCATATAGAGCGATTCCTGCATCTGTTGACACATTGTCTTCATCTTAAAGCTAAAGTTAGTAAATTAACAAAAATAGTGTTATCCTATAAGATTTTCCCTTACAGCCTGTATTATACACGATAGACTCCTTTTTATATCCATACTGTTTCTGTGTGAACAAAGCAATGTTCTTGGACTCATTTCGTTGAATGTCTTGACTTTCAAAACATGGAGAAGCATAATTTGAGGAAATGAAACAATGTTGACTTCTTCTCTGTACACAAATTCAGTAAATATCTCTGTTGCTTTTTAACATGAGAGCAAATGCATGTAATGGTGACATCAGTTTACTTTTATTATGATCTGATTAAATGGTTAGATTGCCCCATTTTAACGTTTTTACACATTCCTGGTCTTGTTACCAGGTAATTGTTTTTTAAAGGTAATGTTAATGACGAGCAGCTACAACTGACTTCCCTTTGTCTTGCTGTAACGACAGAATGTATTTTATTTATGTCTGGCCACATTCCTTTTTTTGTCCTTACTCAATGATGCTGCAGACAGTATTCCTTGAAACAAAGCTACGGGATAAACTATAAGCCCCTACTTTGTTCCTCCAGTTTCAGAGCCACATTAATTAATAGGGGTGAGAGTAATACCATGGTGTGGCGACCCCTGAAGGGAACAGCCGAAAGGCAAAGAAGAAGAAGAGAGTAATACCACTCCTACTGCCTCAGAGGTCTAATATATTTTATATATATATATATATATATATATATATATATATATATATATATATATATACCCCCTTGAACTTGCAGCATCTCTGTTTTCAAGTGTATGATATAAATCTGTATCCTGCCAGAAATCAGGTGAAAGTTTTCTGTTGTTCTACATTGAAAACTTGAGAAACACAAGCTTGGTGCATGATATTTGTTTTGCACTTGTATATGTACATCCCAATACTAAGCCCATATCTGCGAATAACTTGCCTGCTTTCTCGAGACCAATAAATATTCAAGTGTAGACATCAAAAATAAATATCACTGGAGACCCGTTTGGGCCGCCACATATTCAGTAAACTGGCGGCCCAATCGTATCTCGTGTCCAATACTGTGTGAGTACATACAATGACAATATGTGGGTGATTTATTGAAAATGTACACAGTAACGGTGAGGACATTTTGTCAGGAAAGACGTACAGCATTCCGCCATAAGTATTCGGAAAAAACGTTTAACGGAAAAATGCTGTTCAATCAAACCGCTATGATTTTGTTAGTACGTTTGATACGCGATGGATTGACTTGAAAATTTGACAGCGCCCAACTGATCACATGACGATCACGTGGCGAAATGCGTGACATCATCGGTCGTCTGCTTCTGCTAAATTTAGACCGTAAACAACATGGGTCGGAGATTGAAAGAATTATCACAGTGCTACAATGAAGGGATCATCAAACTATTAAACTATTTGAAGGTGGAGTTAAACGGTCTGAAATAGTGAGAATTGTTGGATTAACTTCTAGCACCGTTTATAATTTCTTAGATAGATATTTTAAGCGGGGAAATTCGGAAAACAAGCCAAGAAGTGGACGGCCTCATTTGTTCAAGAATTTCTAAGTGTGTCCAAGAGCATCGTCATCAATCATTATCAGAAATAACCAACATTTTCACCAACAACAGAGACAGAACTTTCTCTAAGAGGACTGTTGAGAGAAAATTGCATTCTCTGAGATTTCATAAACAGTCTGTGAGGAAAAATACTCACACTGTTGACGCCATGTTGTTTTTCCGAATACTTATGGCGGAATGCTGTACATCAAGCTGAAAACAGTAACTAAAGATAACATGAGTTTCATTATTTGTTCATTCATTCATTCATCTTTCTGAACTGCTTAATCATAATTAGGGTCACGGGGAGGCTGGTCCCCATCTCAGCCAACTCTGGTGAGGGTGGTGTACACCCTGAACAGTTTGCCAGGCCATTGGACGGCAGAAAAACACTGACGGCTTTGCAGCTACCCTTGTCGAAAGTCAGCAATGGTTCTTTTACTGTACATGCCTCTCACCATAGACGGTGAGAGACATGGCCGGTCTTTGATAACCCAGTTGGCTGCACTGGGATTATTATTTGTGTTCTTTTTGTAATCTTTTCCATTATCAAGCACATACAAGTAATCCTTTCTATAGGAAATGTTATCTACTAAAGTGCAAAATGTCCTAACCTTACGATGGTAAAATTGACCAAAATGAAGGTGTACCATCTCCCGATGATTTTATGTGAGAATTTTAGTCAGTTATATACAAAAAACAATATTGTCCATCAATCTTTGTTTATTTCATGTAAGGTCATTGTTTTTAACTTTTATGTATAAAAGGCTGTCTTTCTTTAGAAAGTGTCCTTACCATTTACTAAGTGATGGGCCGAGTAGGGCCAGCAAAGTTTCTCTGCTGGGCTAGAGACTATCAGATGCACTGACCTACATGTACAACTTAAATTCAAGTATTTGTTCGATTTAATTGTAATAATTAATTCCCAACCATCTATTCTTTTAATTTTTGTAGTGTCTTTTGGTGTGTGGTTTTTTTTTTTTGTTTGTTTTTTCTTTTTGGCTAATCAGATTTCAGCTTGTCAGTGCTGACATGTCAATATAATCTGCTCAGAGCCTTCAGAATCAGCAGTGCTGGTCGATGTCACTTAAATTAAATAAGTAATTGGGCTGTTCTTTAACCAATCAGATGTCAGATTCATCTGAGCAAGTTTGTAGGCCTACAATAATATCAGCATTTTCCTGTCCTCTATTGGCTGGACAGAGAAAAACTAGCTGAATAGTCTGTCGTAATACCGGCAGCCCAACTTTGTCCACTACATTTCAGGTTTTGGTGGATGAAACCCTGTACCTAGCCCTGTTGTGTATATGAGCCGAGGCAAATAAACCACTGTAGGAACAATGTTTCTTAGTAGCAGTCTGTGCTTGTTTAGTTGTTATAATGTCATATAATAACCTTTTTTGCATATACTGTATTTTCCTGGACTTTACGTCGCTAAGTAGTACAAGTCGCATTGGCGAAAAAATGCTTAATAAAGAAGAGAAACACATATAAGTTGCAAACTCGTGGAAACCATCTACCTTGGCTTGAGAATCTGCTGGCAGTTTTTGTGATGTTGTGGTCCTCTCTCTGATAGAGAGGCGGTTGCGTTGCACGATGTGGTAACGCCAAGGGAGACACGACTGCACTGTTGATAAACCTCTCTCTGCGGCACGTTGCTCAAGCCCCCATGTGTAACTACTTGCAGCTTGTAATCCACAGAATAGGATTTTCATTTTGGGGCCATTTCTTTAGTGGTACAGGATGAGCTGGTACTGCTACCTAAGCCTAGACTCCCCTTTTGTGGTTGAAAGTGTAAAAATAACAAACGTGAAATTATTAAGAACAAAATTATATGTAATAATTACACAAATAAGTTACACTGGCGTGTAAGTCACACCTTCAGCCAACATATGAAAAAAGTGCGACTTGTAGTCTGGAAAATACGATACCCACCTTATTTTTAACGCGCTTTGGTGCACAGAGGCAGTTGGGCATTTTGTGGAAGCCCTGGTGGAAGTCTGTTAAATCATCTGCTGTTTTTATGCTGTGCTGCTCAGCTAAATTGTTGTCTCCAGTCGGCTCAGCACTCTGTGTCGCTCATGATCTTTTGAACTCCTCTGACCAAACTCTGTCAGCTTAATATTGGTTGTGGAAACCGGATAATGGCTGTTCTCTGCTTATTGTTGTTAACTGCCAGCAAAGCTGGGGCAACACAGAGGGAGCAGTATGTGTCGTCTTCTCCAATTACAAATCAATAAAATACTTAACTGTAAGCTGTGATCTGTCTGTCTGTCCATCGATCTCTCTGTCTGTCTGTCGATATACATACAGCGCATACATATAAATATAATAGTCCTTCTAAAAAAAAAATAGCATATTGTGATAAAGTTCCTAATTTTCTGTAATGTACTGATAAAAATTAAACTTTCATATATTTTTTAGATTCATTGCACACCAACTGAAATATTTCAGGTCTTTTATTGTTTTAATACTGATGATTTAGGCATACAGCTCATGAAAACCCAAAATTCCTATCTCAAAAAATTAGCATATCATGAAAAGGTCGTCTAGACGAGCTATTAACCTAATCATCTGAATCAACCAATTAACTCTAAACACCTGCAAAAGATTCCTGAGGCTTTTAAAAACTCCCAGCCTGGTTCATTACTCAAAACCACAATCATGGGTAAGACTGCCGACCTGACTGCTGTCCAGAAGGCCATCATTGACACCCTCAAGCAAGAGGGTAAGACACAGAAAGAAATCTCTGAGCGAATAGGCTGTTCCCAGAGTGCTGTATCAAGCCACCTCAGTGGGACGTCTGTGAGAAGGAAAAAGTGAAAGAAGGGCCGATTCCAGACCTTGGGGGACCTGTGGAAGCAGTGGACTGAGTCTGGAGTCGAAACATCCAGAGCCACCGTGCACAGGCGTGTGCGCGCCCTATCCACTAGACCACCACTGCCCCTCTTCTGCTCACGAACTTCATAAATTTAAGCACGTTCCTTGCCATGTGCTTTTGTTTATGTTCGTGTTCATTGGTTTAACATGCCTTATGCTAAAGTCATTCATGTTGATTGGCTCGATTTTACTTCTGGGGAAATGTTTAAAGGAACATCACAGGGAGGGAAAACTATGGGATCTTTTATTAAAAATTTATTCTGTTTTCTGTTTATTTTCATCTTTCATGTAAGTAGTTTGGTTGATACCCCAAAATGAATAACGCAAAAACCAGTAAAACTCTTTTATTGTTCTGTTATTATTCATGTTTTCCACCTTGATGGTAATAAGCACTTACCGTTTCACTCTGCTGGTAACCTTTTAGTAAGTACCCACCCACTCCAATTTTTTAAAGCGCCTGGGCGCTTATCACGTCGAATACGGTATATGCATATAAATATATATATATATATATATATATATATATATATATATATATGTCTGTATGTATATATGTATGTATATATATATATATATATATATATATATATATATATATATGTATGTATGTGTATATATATATATATATATATGTATGTACATATATATATATATATCTTCTTCTTTTCCTTTCGGCTATATATGTGTATATATATATATTATATATATGTGTATATATATATATATATTATATATATGTATATATAAAATATATACACATACATACATACATACATTTTTATATATATATATAATATATGTATGTCTGTCTTCCTTTCAGCTTTTTCCCTTTTACTCGGGAGTCGCCACAGCAAATCATTTGATTCACACATTTGATTTGGCAGAGGTTTTTACGTCGGATGCCCTTCCTGTCACAACCCTTTTAGCAAGGGACAGAAACACGCTGACGACTTTGCAGCCTACTCTTTACGAATGTCAGCAATGGTTCTTTTACATGAACCTCTCACCATAGACAGTGACAGACATGGCCTGCCTTTGATAACCCAGTTAGCCGCACTGGGGGGACAGTGACAACCCTGTGGAGAGTGGGACTTGAACCCCCAACCTTTGGATCAGCGATCCAGCGCCCTAGACCACCACTGCCCCATATATATATATATATATATATATATATATATATATATATATATATATATATATATATATATATATATATATATATACATTTTTATTTATAGATATATATATATATATATATATATATACATACATTTTTATTTATATATATATATATATATATATATATATATATATATATATATATATATATATATATATATGTGTGTGTGTGTATGTAAAATAATGCAATCCAATACAAGTAATCTGTTACATTTTATCTATAATTTGTTGCTTTGCAGTCTTAAATATAACCAAAAATATTGCTTTTGTTGTAGTTACTTAATTCAACTTATGTTAGCCAAATGAAATGCATAGTAGCAAAAGTTGGTAATCATAATTTAGTAGCATCTATTGTGCTTGATTCTTCTGAAGGCTTCCAGTCATGATTGGACTTTGAATGATCCCATTTCCTCTCTCCCTCTGTCTTCACTCTCAGAGCAGCCGTACTCTCGACACTGCACTGAAGAATACACTTTCTGTTTAATACATTTCCTTCTCGAGGGGTACATGCTTATAGAGGAGGGATGAGAGCGTGGAGTCAGAATTGTGTTCCCTTGTGCCGAGATCAGAGTTCTCAAGATCAGACTGAAGTGCATTCAACTTGATGGACTTTAACTTATGAAACCTCTTTCACAATGTAGCCAGGCTTCATCGAATTTATCTAGCAGAGTACTGAGACATAACCAGGGAGATAAGTTACTGCTACTTCTGGAGCGATCGAGTTGATTTTTCGTGTTATGAGAACTTCTAAAATATGTCCACTAATGTGCCTGGGCCCTCATACATGTTTTTAGAATCCAAATGATTCCTGTAGATACAAAAATACATTTGCATTAGGGTCATGGGGTATGTTGAGATGAAAATTGAAGTCATTAGCTAGGAGGAGAGACCTTTGTGACAGAACAATATTCCAGATGCGTGCCGAATGAGTCCAAAAACACTCGGGTTGGTACTGGATGAATGGGAGAATATGGAGTCCAATAAATAATGACAAGCTTGATGAAGTGGGGCAAAACCTGAGCCCCCAGCCAGAAAACTCAAAAGGGGCTATTTCACCTGCATCAACCTTTCTTACATTGATGCTTTTCCTGATTAACAAGCCACTTCCTCCACCTGAGTGGCCAAATCGATTTTCCTGAAGGAACTTATGAATGTCAGATTGGATAAATTCCGGCTTCACAGCACTATCTTTATCTGTGCCAAGTCTCTGTGATTGCAAAGAGAACAATGTCAATAGGATGCACGTAATCAAGAAGAGCAGCTGTTTTTATCCTTGCAGATTACATTAGCAGAATGCCAGTCGAGGTGACGCCTCATTTTTAGGTAACAATTGCACCCCGGTAAAGTTTGCATTGCTACAGCGGTGTGGAACATCAAAGTGAATGTTTAGAAGTTTTATGGAGATTTATGCAAATTGCCCACAGCCAAGCCAGAGTCCAGGAATCTGATCGCATGTACTTGTCAGCTATTTTCTTGAAAATCCATTATAATTTAAGTAATATGCCTCCTTTTCAAATGACTCGGTGCAGGTCTTCTCAGTGCAGGTTTTACTATTTAGATTTCTAGGCACTTCATTCCTGTCCTTTCAGCAGCATCTAGCAACCAATGGGTGAATGTAAAAGACAAAAAAAAAAAACTGTAGGCAGATCTTAAGTACTGTAGCACAATCTAAATATTGATGTTGCGTATAAATTGAATTACGTCTCTTATGCATCAAAATAATACAAGAGAAAGATGAATTGAGAAGGAAAATGCCTGAGCTGGCAGTATAGACACATAAATCTGAATCACTGAGTTGGTTTTAATAGCGAATAATATGTTCCACATTTTTGACATTTTAAATATTGCTACGGTATTAAATATCCTAATAGTGTCATAGGTTGGTGCATGTTTAAGCTTTGACTTGGGGCTGTTTTGGCTCCCCGTAAAGCAGAGGTTTTTGTTTATATTTTATTTATTTATTTTTGGGGCATGCCGGTGCATCACAGTGTGCTGGGTTTAAAAAATAAGCAAAAATCAAGCAAAGTAAAAACAACAACAAAAAAACGCTTGAACAAAGAGAATTGGACCAATACAGGGAACTAAAAAAATCAGCGAGTTCGGAGACTAATTAATTGCCCCAAGTAGTCTTTTTGCTCAATGCAGTCCATCTGATGAGAGATCTTTCTGACAGAAGGAAAGTACACATGCCATAACACACACATGTAAGGATGTAGTCCAGACCCATACCATTGAAAAGCCAGGATTTAGAGAGGAAATCAGCTTCATTGACCCCAGGCATTACATACGATTTATATAAAGAACACATTTACATAAAGAATGCCAGGTCTGAATTAAAAAAAAAATAGGAATACTATAAATTCAGATATAGAGAAGATAATAATAGCACAGCATCAAATGTAGAACAACTCGAACTCACTCATTTGCCAAATACAGTCGGCCCCCAACTTACGAAATTAATCCGTTCCAGAGCCCTTTTCGTATTGCGGGGATTTCGTAAGTAGGGGTCGCATTTTACATATTAAACGCCTAATTCGTTCCAAGGCTCCAGTCTTTGGACTGGATAAACCGCATAAACCCTTTAAAAATGATAAAAGTACACCAATTTTGTATGAAATATGTGTTAAAAGTAAAAGAATTTTTTTTATTAAACAATTTAAACATTTTATTAACATATATTTATTAATTAAACCATTATTAAACATTTTTTATTAACACACACACACACACACCCCTGTCTCTCTCTCTCTCTTGCACGCGCTGTGGGCCACGCCCACAAGACATGGAATTCAAAGCGCATTCCCTGCTTGACAAACTCAACTTTAACTTGATTCCTTGAGGGATCGGAATTCCAGATGAGCTCAAATGCGCCCACATTTATTAAACACTTACTGAATTAAAACAACTTAAAAAACTAAACTAAAAACTAAAGACTTAAGCTTCCTTCTGTGTCTATCTGGGAGGCCAGCGTGGCGGGATATTGAGAGACTGCCAATGAGAGAGAAACTCGCGCGTAGTGTGAAATTTTGATTGGCGCGTTTGAATTTCTTTTTGCAAGAGGGGGTTGTGTTCGTATCTCGGGGACGGAAACTTGGGAAAATGTTTTTCGTAACCCGGGGATTTCGTACACGGGGGGTCTTCGTAAGTTGGGGGCCGACTGTACTCTTGTATATTCTTGAAGGTTCATAGGAACCACCACCACCCCACCCCCCATTGCTCAGGCTCGAACCCATTACCTTGTTACTGTGAGGCGCAAGTGCTCACGACAATGACACCTCGCTGCAGCCTTTTTAATTTGTGATTATTAAACGGAAGAAAACATCCAGTGACTCAGCTCTCAAGACAAACAGGGGAATTCTTGATTGAGTATTGAGGGGATGGGAGGAAATCTGACAGGAGGTCAGTTGGGGAAGGTCAGAACCGGAGTGAGAATACTTTGTAATTTCTCCTTGATAAATGTAAGAAGTCTGATGGCACACGGGGAAAGACTTGCCAGGTATGAGTTGCAGTAGTCCAGTCTCAACATGACAAAGGACAGAACATTCCTGAGTGTTATCTGTGGAAAGAAATGACTGGATCCATTTGATGAGGGGTGGAGGGGGTGGGGTTGCATGGTTAAGTCTGATTAGTCGTATGATGAGACCATGATATTTGTCACGAGATCTCCCAAGTTTTGCGAGCTGTTCGATGGTGTGATCTGAGAGCTTTCAGTGACAGAAACACCGTGTTTAGAATTAATAATTTGCCTCAGTTTGTAAACCCCCCCCCCCTCCTCCAGGTCAGGGCTGCAGACAGGCCAGTCCAGCAGCCAGCACCTCTTCTTCCATAGCCATAACATTATGTAATGTGTGCTGAGTATGGTTCTGTATTGTCTTGCTGAAATACAGTTGTGTTCAAAATAATATCCGTCATACATCACTAACCCGATCAATCAGTGTTTTTGGTAGAAATTATGTCTCTACATTGCAAATAATTTAGTGTTGGTGGCAGGTGTCGTAGAGTAATAGAATCCAACAGACCTGACAGTCATTACATGCAGGCTGCGGATTCTGTGTAATTGAATCACTAATTGAAAGGGGTGTGTTCAGGGTAATAGCAGTGTGGAATTCACTTAGTGACATCGTTCAGTCTTTGAAAAACAGGTTCCAATTATTGTCCTTATTTAAGGACGGAAGGAAGGTGACAAACTGGATGAACCCCAGGCTGTTCTTACATACTGCCAAGTCATGAATACAGTCACTTGTTTCAAATTACAGCATTATTTTAATGTTTTGCTTGATTACTAGTGCTAACTTGCCCTGCCGTAACTGTTTGTGGGACGCATTCACAGCCTTAAATGGAGGAATACATGTTTAACAGTCAATGATATACAGTTGTCTGTCTGTCTGTCTGTCTTCCTTTCGGCTTTTTCCCTTTCACTCGGGAGTCGCCACAGCGAATCATCTGATTTGCACGTTTGATTTGGCAGAGGTTTTTATGTCGGATGCCCTTCCTGTCACAACCCTTTATAGCAAGGGACAGAAACACGCTGACGACTTTGCAGCTACTCTTTACGAAAATCAGCAATGGTTCTTTTACATGCCTATCACCATAGACAGTGACAGACATGGCCCGCCTTTGATAACCCAGTTAGCTGCACTGGGGACAACAGTGACAACCTTGTGGTGAGTGGGACTCGAACCCCCAACCTTTGGATCAGTGATCCAGCGCCCTATACCACTAGACCACCACTGCCCCCCAAATGTTGACCAGACAATAAATGACATAATTTGGCTTCATATTGCAATGAAATGTATCACGTGGTAAATTTTATAATGATCTCTTTCTTTTAATCTCACTTCTCATTTAATTTTTTTCTGAGGTGTAGTATATGTAACTGATCGTAAAAAAGAAGCATATGCAAAAAAAAAAAAAAAAAATTCCAGGCTTTGTAATGTTAGTTAGGCCTTACTGACGTTGAGTTTGTGAACTATCACAAGATGGATGAAGATGATGGATGTTTGTCTCTGAGGACACTCCTGTTGCTAATCTAAGTGTATCTTGAACATATGCTTGTGCCTCTCGAAGTCTCTTCCAAAACAAACTGTTGTTGCATCTGCTGCATCTACAATAGATCAGCCGCAGTCAGCCATGAAATTCCTGCTTCTTGTTGTTCAGAAGAGTGGAATGAAGATGAAAGATATGAGTTGAGGACGTTTTTGACTGAAGGCGCTTGTCTTCCTCCATCTCTGTCTTAGTCAACAAGCTCATTCACTGGTGACTTAACGAACGATGGAAGATTGGCTTCACACCTGGCTGGGAGCCTCCATCTGTCCTCAGACTCGACATGCCTCAGTACTTTATGCAGGTGTCTCCTTCTGTTGGCGACTTCCTAATAGATTATAACAGGCCAGTGATACATTGTAAATGCAATTGATCATAGTATTCTGACTTTCCTGTTAGTTTTGCCCACATAACCATGTTATTTATGCTTTGTTCTTCTGAAGGTTTGTGTTGTCTGCAGGCCTTTTTTTTTTTTTTTTTCTATGTCTGCCTTCTAGCTCTTTCCTGCAGATGTCTACTGTTTACATTTGTACTGAAGTATTATAGTAAGATTGCACATGGGGACAAAAATCATTGATAGGATGATGGGCAGTGCAAATTGTTACTGCTATTTACTGCTACAAATTTAAAATTGTGAATTCCAAAGACAAGAACAGAACCCATGTGACTATTTAAAAGTGAGATGTCTTGACTCGACAGCGACAAGTCTCACATATTAACGTACTTGAAATAAGAGAAGTTTCATTATTTTGGCTGTCCTGTTTTCACACAGACCAAAGATTTAGACTGCCCACAAACACAAAAAGTTTTTTTTTTTTTTTTTTTTTAAATAATTGAATGTCACACTGCATGCCATTTCCTTTCGTTTCACTTGTTTTTGGAATAATTTCAGCATAGCAGCATTATTTTGTATTGGCCTCCCTCAACTTGCAATTAGGCAGCTGTGTTAATTAGAAAGGGAGGGAAAAAAGGCTTGACATTTAAGAATATGGTGGTGTTTGTTTATTATGCTAATGCCCTTGGTGCTGTGATGGATGGCCCATGTGAAGACTGTGGGTTCAGCTCACATTTGTAGCTTTTTTTACTTCCTTTTGAGATTTGGGCTGTTGAATGATTGGCGAGAGGGAGTCTGCGGTGATTAGTCATTATGTGTAACTAATTTTCGAGCCATTTTCCTCTTATCATTTATCTAATATGGGGCCTGGATTTTGACATTTAACTTTATTCTTACTGACGTACCTGAAGCAGATTTTAAATCTTTTGTTGCTTTAATGCAGGCTTCATGCTCAGTCTGCTCTATGCAGACAAAGAGAGGTTCGGGCTGGTTTCTCTGTGCCGAATGATTTGATTCAATCCATTCACTCTATATGCAAGCGGAGTTCTATGTTTCCTTCTCAGTTTTTTTTTTTTTTTTTTTTTTTTTTGTGTAGTGCTCTTGGTACTTTGCTTTTTCAGTATGGTTACCTGTACTCGGCTGAAAATAAGGACTGGATTCCATGTTTTCTGTGGCTTGTGTGACCTACATTTTTATTTTGTTTTATTCCATTTTTCCACCGTTTCAAAAAGGTTTTTTTGTTGAGTAGTTGGCTTCATTTGTCACTGCATATCAACAAATTAATTTGTTTTTTCACTGGAGCGAATACACATCTTCATGAAAATCCAGTTAGTATGTAAAGTATATATCCTTCTGCACAGATTTACACCGTGGGTTTGTGAAAATTTGCTGATCTGAACCTTAAGGCTTTAAATCGTATTCCTGGGATGAATTTACGCAATTTTATTTTAGCTTTGGGAAGCTCTGTCATGTTTTCAATCACTTTTATGTTATTTATTAAAAGTGTGTGAAACTTTCCGCTAGCTTAGTCATTTCATATTAACAATTTGACAGAAGAGGTCCAAAACAAGAAAGACAAAAAAAAATAAAAAATGGACTTTGGACTGGTTATTCTTATGAAGAAAATGAAGGCAGAGAAAGTCTCTATGTGGTAGTGGACCTGCTATATCGCTGAAGATTTAGTATGGTGTGTGTGTCCCCCAGGACATACTCTTTCCCTTTTAGGCCAGTTTATACCCTTTTAAAGGCATGTCCTGCACAAAGTGTGGGGCCGGTGGTGTAGTGGTTAGGGTGCTGCGCTCATGATCGATGAGGTTGTGAGTTTGAATCCCACTGAGACCCTCCACTGTGCTAAGACCCCTGGGCAAGATCTCAACCACAAGTGTGCCTCTGTTCACCCAGCAGTATAAATTGGTACCAGTAAAAATATACTGGGAAGGTAACCTGCGATGGACTAGCGTCCCATCCAGGAGGAGTTGAACTCCTGGTCGCTTCACGCTACAGAAACCAGGGATAAGCACCGGCCTGATGAGCCACTAGGCTCGGGTGTAAAAATCCAACAGACTTACCTTACGTACCTTACCCTGCACAAAGTACCCTCTACACATGGTCAATGCAACATTATGTTCATGGTTAACAGTATGTATCTGATTGAACTGATGCATATGCTCGAGGAGGACTTTATTTTAGACTGGCAACGAAAGAAATACAAGAAAGAAAACCCAAACTGAAACAAGTATATAGCATGTCGCTGACTAACAAACTAAGCAAAATGAGCTAGAAGGAAAGAAAACATGTACTGTAAACCGCAAAATGAGAATACAACAAAGAAAATCTATGCAGGCGATGTGATGGCTGCCGAAAAGCTTCTCATAATGCTTCTTTTCATACAAATACATCAGCTGTTGGGAACAAATTATGGTCGAGTACCGAGGCACCACTGTATATAGATAGAGAGAGATAGAGAGAGAGAGAGAGTCTTTACTTCAGGGGACTGTATGACTATAGCATTAGCTTTGTACTGTGAGCTGTATCCAAGTGTGGATGAAGCACTGAACAGATGTAAACAATGGCATTCATTGCACTCGTAGTTGTATCTGACAGCCACACTGTGAGCATTGCATCAGACCCTGACATATAAAATTTGGGAAGCTCATTGTCCTTTGCATCCACCTGCATCATTACCAGTAATATCAATTTTTCTCGCAGCGTCTGTACTTGCCAAAAATATTAGCATAATATTTTAAAATGGTATATTTTATTATGTTGAATATTAGTATAATAAACAAAATTCAGTTTTCTCCAGTCTATAAATACAGGGTTGTTTCATTTTTAACTGGGACAGTATATTATCTTTATACTGGTCCCAGTTTTGACAGATGAAAGTATACAAAGACAAAGCTACTTCTCTACACGGGCTCAAGTTTAGATTGATGTTGAGAGTGAATGTTGACTATCTCCAGAATGCACATTTTTACCTGAACGTGTCCCAGGATGACACGTGAAATAGACTTCTGTGAAGAGCCAATGGGAGACCAGTGTAGTTTTCTGATCCCTCTCTATATTAACTCTCGTTAGTTAGTTGTATAAATCTGGTATTAATATGCCCTATATTAATAAGATGGCTGAACTGTTGATGTCGCCATTTTTTTCTTCAGTGTACATACAGCATCATGGCTTTTAGGAAGAAAATATAAATCCCCTCAGGGAGAGATAGATCTCTTTTTGGAAATGTCCATTTTGAAGATATCACTGAAGTGACCACTTTATCACTTCAGCTTAGAGCAACCTGACAAACAACTGTCATAGGCGTCCTCCTTCAAGTATCCTTCATAGGATTCATGATTTCTGAATGAACTGTAGTGAACTACTTCAAAGTTTTGGTTTTAAAGCACAATTTATTTGATAAGATATTCTTCTGTAATTTGCTTGATGCATTTTAATTTCTAGAAAGCGCTCCAAACGTTCAGTATGATTATCTGAATAGTTTCATCTAGTGAAAGTATGGCACAGAAAAGCAAAAAATGAACAACACTGAAATTTACAAAGGAATTAAAAATTTATTCAACATCTTGTATTGTATAAAGCAATTAACATTACCCTGACTTTAGTAATAAAATCACCCCTGCCATATATGGAACAGGGCAGCTGACTTAAGTCCTGCTCTGCTAGAGTTTGTAATAATCAGAGGGTACATCCCATTGGAATGTATTGCAATTGCATTATTGGAAATTATTTTGTTTTTGCTACAGTATATGTTTATTGCTCTTTATGGTCTGTATCTCTTCAAAGATAAAGGAACATTAAACCCAAACTTAATCAAACTTTATGTACTCCTCTTTGCACATAAAAATGCCTTGTTGTTATTACTCGCTTCTTTGTGGGGAGGGGGGGGCAAAAACTAATAATGAATCTACGTGGTGGGGGTGGGGTGCCACTATTCTACTGTAAAAAGTCACACATGGAAATAATTTGTATATGAGTAAATCTAAACGAGCCACTGTTTGTCTGATGTATGTGAAATGCTAGTTCATATGTGTAGGTGTACCTTGTATTTTGTTTAAGTTCACTAGTTTTTATCTTATTTGTTCGATTAATATCTGTATACTGTTATTTTTGCCATTGTCTTGCCTTATATGAACGGGAGGGGGGGTTCCACTGCCGATTCTTGCCATTTTTGTACACTCACGAGATAGTCAAAACTGGTTAATGCAAACTTTCCCATTTATTTTAGCAGATTACATCTCGGAAAATGTAAGTAATCACCACCTGATAATGAAAATATATGCATGCCCATGTGTAACAGGAGAGTTTTGACCGCTTGCCTTTCATTTCACTTTAATGGTGCCCATTCAATAATGAAACTCCCCCAAACTTGGCAGATATCCCAAATGCATTGTGCTTTTATTCTAAAATAAAAGTGAACCTTTAATTTTTAAGTTCTGTATAGTTTGTTCTCTAATTCTTGTTCTCCTTCCCTCTAAGCATTTTTCCTCTTGCCTAGGATAGTGTCTGGATGCTTTCATAATTCTGTCCAGCCTCCTAGATCTGCACCATGTGTGAATGTTTGTGTGGAGTTTATCCATTGCCCATGTGATGTGTGAGGCACTGAGAGGCTAATGGGATTATACAGCTCTGAGCAGTGCAGGATTTCTCGAAAAAAAAACAGTTTTACTATAACCAGAGAGCAGATTGTAGTAACCATGTCGGGAATACTTACAGAAATGCCCCACATTTGGACACTTGTTTCTTTTTTTTTGGCAGACAATATTATAGGAGGTAACAATTTTCCAAAGTAGAGCAGCAACAAATATTAATTTATGGAAGCACTCTATACATTTATTCATTCATTTCTGAACAACCTCTACTAATTTGGGTCACGGGGAGGCTGGTGCTCATCTCACCTGACTCTGGGCGAGGGTGAAGACCTTTCCAGGCCATCGCAGACTCTGCACATTGAATGAATAGTAATATCCATTTTTAGCGTTGGCACTGCATACACTTAACAGTTATGTGTCAAACAATTGATTAGTATATATTACAGAGAAACATGTAAAGCAAACTAAATAAAAAAAATGTTTACTTTTACATATTGTAACTATGACGGGCAGTTTCGGTGAAAGATATTTTTGCTCACAACATTGGTTTCTTTGATAGCTTTCGAAATATACTACATGGAGATGGATGTTAACTGCACTACCTCCAGTGCGTTTTTATTAAACTCAAAATTTTCATATGTTACTGCACTGAAAAACATAGTTCAAAAGATTTTTGTTTATTTTTCCATGTTCATATATGACAATAATGTCGCTGTGTGCTCTAAGTGAATGTGACAAACTGTCAGTGCCTGTCAATTTGATCTAATTATTATTCACTTGGGATAGTAAACAATTGTTGAACAAGTTGAAGTTTGATAGGAAGAATTTTTCAGATGGGTTTTATTTAAACCGAGAGTTTTATCAGCCTCCTCGATCTGAATAATTTTCCATATCAGGTAACTACTGAATTCTGTATTTATTTTCCATGTGTAACTGGAGAGTTTTTGGGAGGCTTGCCTTTCATTTCACTTTAGTGACAGTCTGATCACTTGGCTTGCTTTCCAAATCAAATGTCCTTTTTGAACATGGTCATACTGGAAATGCTGGGGTTTGATGGTTAGCATCGCTTTCTACCCAGCTTTGTAAATCAGTACATTAAATTACACTGTGCAAAAAGTACTAAAGTGGGCCATGTGTTGTTAAATATTTTTAAACTTGTCTGTCTGTCATTTTTGTATTTTTCTGCTTGATCTGTTCTATACATAAACTTTGTGCATATCTATAAACATTGTGACTAGGGGTAAATTTGTCTTGTTGAGGGTTGATTTCTTTAAAGGATCCCCTTTGGATTCTGGGATGACTTAAGACTACAACCTGCTTAACTCTTTCCTTCATAGTCCAGGACGAATCATGATGTATTACACAATTCAATAGGAAAAGATGTTAGCAAAACCAAGTGCACGAGTTATTATTCAACCCCCCAGAATGTACCTTTTCATGTAGCTCTAAATAAATGTATACAAAGTATATCATATGTTGTGTAATACATTGTCGAACACAGGATGTCAAAACATGTTACATGATGGAAAGAATTAAATGATCACCGTGAGTGTGCAGTGGCTCTCATTGCAATTACGGGTATTTTACTGACACCACCATAATACAGCCTTTTCAAATAAATTGTCAGCTCTTCACTCCTCTGGTGCTTTTTAGTTTCTCACTAGAGAGCTTTTAGTTGTAAAGATAAATGAAGTCACCTTCAGCTTGGTCTGAGTGCCTTCCCAAGAACAGTGTTTGGCATATTAATAAAATAATACATTTGCAGGGCTGCCAACATGTACGAATTTATCCGTATTCATACGAAAAATAACAAAATACGGCAATACGATTCATTCAGACAGTAATACGAATTTCAAACTTTCAGGAAAATCTGCTTTTTTCAATGTTATTTGACAATATTTTATCAATAATTCTGATGAATTGCATCAAATTTGATCCGTGTTTACATGTTTACCTTCCTGGCAAAGCCAAGTCTTGTGATAATCTTACGGGATGTTACTGTTGTATTTTACCATGTAATTCGTTAATCGGCAGCAAGGTAGGTTGATTTCCACAAATCAGCAGCTATCTTCCTTACACTCTGTGGTAACCAGAGCCAATCATTGAACAGTTGCAGGAAACCCAAAATGGCGACGAAAAGAAAGTGAGAATTTTTTTATTGGACTAGTCAACAACTTAGCCATTTATTAAGAAGCATGACAGATGCACGACCTTTTGCACACTGTGCAATGCGAAATTTAGCATTGTGCATTTGGGTATTTTTGATATTAAAACGCATATAAAGGGAGGCACACCCAGCTAGCATCCGGTTTGCTTACATTATAACTTTTTTTCCTGTCCTGAACTCTCTTACTTGTTATTTGTAAATGCTGACATCAAATATCATTCAGGGTCGTGCAAAATATAATAATAAATATGCAATATATAATATTTGACATATTATATTCTATATTATAACACCAGTACAATTATGTCAAATAAACATGTTTTTCTCAAATATTCATTCTTAATCCAAAATGCAGTAAAATTTGGATATGTACAGAGAAGGGATGGTGAGTATATTGGTCGTAGGATGCTGAGGATGGAACTATCAGGCAGAAGGCCTAGAGGAAGACCAAAGAGATTTATGGATGTGGTGAAGGAGGACATGAAGGTAGTTGGTGATGCAGAAGATGGAGGCAGATGATTCGCTGTGGCGACCCCTGAAGGAAACAGCCGAAAGGAAAAGAAGAAGAAGAAGATTACGAATACAAATTTTCGGGCAGCCCTGCATTTGTGTTTTAGGACATTTTAAGAATGCTTAGAACAACAAACTGTAAGACACCATTAAGTGTCAGATGCATGACATTTTTACTTGGGGCCAGAGCATTTGACAAAAATTTTGTACCACAATATAATTTTCATATTTTGGTAACAAAATATATATGATGAGCTATCAAATATTTAATAAACTCCAAGATAAATCGGGTCCATTTCATTATACTCGTAAGCATAGTGGGATTCTATTGATGTGACGGTGTCATAGAATCCTGACCCTTTTCTAGTGTCAAACTGCCTTACCGCATAGAATTTTGACCCCTTAAATGGCATTTACCTCAATGCTCAACACCAAGATTTTATGTGTACAGCCCTGCTGGGAACATGGACAACAAGACAGACTATAATTGGCTTGGACACACTCAAATTACAGAAATAAAACCCATCTTGCAAGTGTCATCTCCAGGTGCCATCTATTTTCAGCCAGTGCTCAAATTTTAAATTTAAATGTTATATATTTTGAATATGTGCTTGTTTTGTGCAGTGCATGATTTTGAAGATTTTTTTTTTTGCCTTTCATAACATGATTATTGAGGATTTCTTTCGGCTTCTTCCCGTTCTCAAGAGTCGCCACAGCGAATCATCTGATTCGCACGTTTGATTTGGCATAGGTTTTTACGTCGGATGCCCTTCTTGTCACAACCCTTTAGCAATGGACAGAAACACGCTGACGGCCTTGCAGCCGACTCTTTACGAAAGTCAGCAATGGTTCTTTTACATGCCTCACACCATAGACAATGAGAGACATGGCCTGCCTTTGATAACCCAGTAAGCTGCACTGGGGGGGGGCAGTGACATCCCTGTGGGGACTCGAACCCCCCCCAACCTTAGGATCAGCGATCCTGTGCCCTATCCACTAGACCATCACTGCCCCCTTTCATAACATGATTATATTTACCTTAAATAACTTTTTTTAAATATATTAAACAAATTTGGTTATTACTTAGAGATGGGTCTCTTTTCTACAAGGGGAAATATTTTCGATGAGAGAATATTTCCCCTTGTAGAAAAGAGACCCATCTCTAAGTAATAACCAAATTTGTTTAATTTGTGTAAGTCACATGATGAATTCTAGGCGGAGATTGAGACAGCATAAGTTGTTGCACTGGAGAAGGCTTATGTTAGCATGGAGAAAGGTTTCTGGCCCAAGGCATCAAAAGTATAAGCCAATTGTGCATCTCGATTGGTGCAGAGTATCATGGGATCACGGCAGCCAAGCAAACTACCAAAATGGCGGCGTTTGACCTGAATGTCAATGAACAGTGCGCAATCGATACATTTAATTTATGGAAAGTTCCCGCTCTACAGGCATATTTAAGTGTAGGGGTTTTCCTGATTGTTCTCTCAAACATAAGGATGAATCAGTTGTGCTTTTTGCTGCAAAATTAGCGAGAAAACTGCAAAATTTACTCCACTTCAGCAGCTAACCATGGGCGCCACCATGTTGAGTGTCACATGATATGCAATTTTGATTGGCGGATTCTGGTAAATTATGTGAATGGCGTTTAGTGGATCTTGATAAAAAAAAAACAAAAAAAACAATGTTTTCGGGTCAGTAATGCATGGGATTTCGCGGAACAACGAATTTGATTCTATAAGCTTGTTCTTAGAGGCAAGAGCTACCCATTTGGCAGCACCATCTCAATTTTTTTTGTGATGGCGTTTAGCGGGTTTTGCGCCTGAACTCTTCAAATAATTAAACCTGGAAAACTCATTCAAACAATATCACGTATAAAATTATCAACACAGTGTAGAATAAGTTACACCAATTGAAAGTGAACAAATAATACGACAATTTGTCGTAATAAAATAACAGAATAAATTCGTAGATCAACCAACTTATTGAGGTAAATCCATAAAGATAATTTTTTTTTAGAAAATAAAAGCACTAAAATATAAACAAATAAGGAAAACCACTTAATTCTGACCGCATGTATAAAAATATATAAAATATTGCACTGAGATAAAATAAATTATTTTAATAAAAATAACTATTGAGGAAAAGTCATATAACACAGAAAGCATTCGAAGTGGAGATTGAGAAATCCAGCACATTCACCTGATTTAATATATCAGCTGCCGTTTTGATAATTGACACAAAAATATTGACGTTATGGTAGTGGTCCGGAAGTTGTTTGTTTCTTTTGTGAAAGTGTTGTCTCCTCCGTTCTCTTGCATATTCGGCAAAACATTTTTGTTCTGTCATATCAAAGCCAGGGAAATTTATAGTCCCATTCTTGTTGGAATTTCTTTGTAATCTTATCAGTGGCTTCCTTTTCAGTGTTTTTGACCTCTTCAGTATCTGATTCATATCTGAATGCATCTGGGATCCCTTTGTGGAAAAAATTGGAAAGTTTGGCTTGCGCCATTGTTGCTAATGTAAATAAAACGCCAACTCGTGTATAACCGAAAACGAGCACGAGTTCTATCAACGTACCTCATTGGATAACATGGACAATACTGACCAGTCAGAGTGAGGCTGACAAAACGTAGTCACTCTTCAATCAGGAAGTACAGAATTTCATTATTGATCATTCATTATTTTTAAGTTTGTTCCTTTGACATTTGTTTCTGATTCGGCCTACTTTAATTAGATTTGAGCACTACAATAAAAAAAATACAGAAACACATCCATACAATTTCATTTGCGGCTAAAGCCCCAAGCAGGGAAAATGAGGTGCATCAGTTAGAAATTGAATGCGGCTTTGCCGTATGGACCCGCTTTAGATTGAACACTGATAATTGGATATGCAAAAGCATTTATACTAATATATATTTAACATTAGGCACGTGTGTGGCAGTGTGTAGGCCCACCAGCCTAAATAAATCCGACTACTTTATAGCTTACCAAATTATGTACTTTCCTTGGATTTTATATCAAAACCCATCAGCCGAATGTAATTTGTGAGACAAATCATTGACTTATAGGCCTATGGATCTTATCAGACCTGTATAAGCCTATATTGTAAGCACAGGCACTTGTATATCAAAAATGACAAAAAAAAAAACAAACCTTGGATCCAGATGACAGCTTTAATATATAATATAGGAAATTCAGATGTAATTTTCTATGTATGCATTATCATAGCCCTAAATTACATTTACCAACTCTACAATAGGCCTAGATCATATTGGTCTGGTCTGGTACCTTCCGAGTCGTAGGACGACTCTTGGCGACCTGCCATGAAGGATAATGCCTTGATTATCATCTTCATAGAGGTTTTCTTGGCAAGGATAGTGCATTGGTTTGTCATTGCCTTCTGCACGATGCAAACCTACGGACAATTTTTGACCAGCCAATTAGCCTACTGTGCATGTTTTTGGACCGTGGGGGGAAACTGGAGTACCCAGAGGAATTCCACGCGAGCACTAGGAGGACATGCAAACTCCGCACAGAAACGCCCAGACCTGGAATCAAACCCTTCTTGCTGTGAGGCGGACGTGCTAACCACTACACCACCGTGCCGCCAGATCATTATTAGATCCATTAAATGTTAGATTATGACCTAGGATTGTTTTTCTGACTTTTGCGTTATAACAGTCTATAGATCTATACTTCTTCTTTTCCTTTCGGCTTTTCCCTTCAGGGGTTGCCACAGCGAATCATCTGCCTCCATCTCACCCTATCCTTTGCATCTTCTTCTCTTACACCAACGACCTTCATGTCCTCCTTCACCACATCCATGAATCGTCTCTTTGGTCTTCCTCTCGGCCTTCTGCCTGGTAGTTCCAGCCTCAGCATCTTATTACCAATATACTCACTATCCCTCCTCTGTACATGTCCAAACCATCTCAATCTAGCCTCTCTGACTTTGTCTCCAAAACGTCTTACATGTGCTGTCCCTCTGATGTGCTCATTCCTGATCCTATCCATCCTCGTTACTCCCAAAGAGAACCTCAACGTTTTCATCTCTGCTACCTCCAGCTCTGCCTCCTGTCTTTTCCCCAGAGCCACTGTTTCTAAACCATACAACATCGTTGGCCTCAACACCGTCTTGTACACTTTTCCTTTCATTCTTGCCGATACCCTCCTAACACACATCACACCAGACACTTTTCTCCAATCATTCCAACCTACTTGCACACGCTTCTTCACCTCTTTTCCACACTCTCCATTGCTCTGGATTGTTGAGCCTAAGTACTTAAAATCCTCCACCTTTCTTATCTCTGCTCCCTGTAATCTCACCGTTCCTCTTGGGTCCTTGTCATTCATACACATGTATTCTGTAGTCTATAGATCTATACTATAGAAGGCCTAATCAGGCTAATGTCCGGGCCTGCCTATCGCCGATTGTCGGCTCAATTGTTAGACACAATTAATTGTGGACTCTACTATGAATAGAATACTAATTAATATAATTTAATTATACACTTGTTGCTTTAATCCAACAATTACATGCCACTGAATCTTTTAGCCAGGTTGGGAAAGTATATAACGTGGATGGCGGTGAGCATGTATATGCGCTTGTCCTGAAGTTCAGGCATGTTCGCTGCCAATTTGCTTTTTCCATTGCTCAAGGTGGTACAGGCCATTTCCACAATTCAATATGGCACAATGTGCACCTGGCATTATAACAATTTAAGGCTTAAAGCGGACTTTAATGGCAGTTGTTCAGGTGCGACAATGTTGTTGAAAAACAAAAGCAAGTGTCC
This sequence comes from Plotosus lineatus, assembly GCA_024760905.1. Taxonomy (NCBI): domain Eukaryota; kingdom Metazoa; phylum Chordata; class Actinopteri; order Siluriformes; family Plotosidae; genus Plotosus; species Plotosus lineatus. The sequence goes on along the minus strand of CM045736.1, from coordinate 16,567,862 downwards.
ACTGGAAAGTTTGGTAGCCATGACCTTTGAACCGGATATCAGGTCACATTTCCTGCGCATGTGCAGTCGTAATGCAAACTTCGCTTATTGGAACACATCATAAAACCCTTAAAGAACTCAGTTAGGTACATGTGAACTGCTGCGCTAGCATGACATGGCAGCACACCAGTGCATGAACGTCCGAAGATGAAGCATGTTGGAGCTGTGGATGAAGGTGGTTCAGGGAAAATTCATGTGAGCTTATCACTGAACCATCAAGAATATGAGACAAAAACAGGCAGAAGATATTTCTTTCCATTAAGGTTGATTTTAAATTGGCCCGTAGTTGTGCACTTGTCAGTCATAATGAACACTAATTACTACCTACTGGAAACTATAAGTGAATTTGATTATGTTTAGCTGAGATTAGATCAGCGAGACACGAGCGTATAATGTGGCATGGTCAAGGGTTTGGATTTTTTTTTTTTTTTAAACACCCACTCTGGTGGTCAAAGTCAAACTTCGTATATAAATGCCAATCAGATTAAATAAAATCTGATTAAAATAAATAAAATCTAGCTATTTAACAGTTAATTGATGTATAATGTGTTACACATTTATCTACATTTACTGGTTTCATCAGTGAATAAATATTCCAAGTCGCCATGCGCCAATGAGTGTGTTTATGCTGCATACATGTAAAATGGTTTGTTTTGTATTTCAATTTGTAAAGCACAAGTTAAACAAATTTTTATAACAATGTTTTTGTAATTTATTTAAAGCATTCTGTTTCTGAGGGAAATTTAAAACACTTTCTGCAAAAGAAAAAGTTTCCCTTGATGATTTCTTTTCTTTACTCTTAATGTAGCATATTAAGTTTTTTATGTGAGCTGTTTGAAACATTCGTTCAGAATGTTTCTAATTAAATAAAATGCTGGAAGTAATATTTTTGGTGCTTTTTTGTCGTTCTGTCCAATAATTAATGATTGATTAAGTG
>CM045736.1:16539386-16561886 GCA_024760905.1 Plotosus lineatus | reverse complement strand
GACATGTACAGAGGAGGGATAGTGAGTATATTGGTTAGTAGGATGCTGAGGTTGGAACTACCAGGCAGAAGGCCTCGAGGAAGACCAAAGATTACTGAAATCATCTCACTACTGTGCTATTGCAGTTATCATTTTACGAGTGAGAGCAACCTATGCGTGAATTCAAGTGTGTTTGCTTCATTCCTATTGCTTCATGGGCGCCGCCATATTGTAAACAAAGTCAGATAACTGTAGAATCATTTTGTTTTTTCTTAACTTATTCAATTATGAAAGCGACTTACATAAGTATAATAAGTGATTGTATTTTATAAAAACGATTTTAGCAAGCAAAAAAGAGCAAGTTTGACCATCAGAAAGAACAGGAAGAGAAAGCACAGCGGAGAGCAAAAAAGAAGGCAAGAACAGTCAAGCTTCTCTCGCTCACAAAGATTAAGCTTAAGAAGTAAAACAACAAGAACGAGATGTGTACATAATGTAAATATTGAACATAGAAGTTAGTGTAAACAAACTGTTTTTCTCAAATAAATAAATTTGAAGAGTGGTCCCTTAATCTTGAAAATTTAGACAGTATGATAATTGAATTTTTGTAATAAATACATATAATCTATTGTATGGCTTTAAGAACACTGTAGGATCATGTAACATAATGTGCAGATCTGCTTTTTCGAAACATGTGATACAGCAATGCCATTCCTTTTTCAAGTACTGTAACCTCTCAAATCCTCCAAAAGTTATGAAATTTCTCATCTTTTGGAGAGACAATTATGATATATGTTAGATATTTCTAGGTTATTTTTATTATTACTTTAATTATTGTAGAAATAATTAAGTATTAACTTCATTTGAACACTGAAATTGTGGACGAGTACAAAAATAAAGAATACACATGCAAAATATCATTATATCAGTGGGTACAACTCAAGATATTTTGATGTGATTTATTCTTTAAAAGGGAATTATTCAATAACGTTATAAATTGTTCCAAAGCTTATTTTTAAATCCGTTTAATATCACCATTTAGTATTCCATTTTTCAAATTTTTTCTGAACAACTGGAGGACTCTGTGCTCTGAAATCTTTTATATCGCAATTCAATGCACCTGTATTTAGAAGCATGGGTGGGATTTGAAAAGATTTGGATCCCTGTTGAGATGTTACATTCAGGTGGCTTGGACATGTGTGATGCTCCTCATCCCCCTCATGATTTTTTTTGAGAATTAACTTTCCACCTGTGTAATCTATTTTTACACCGTTTATATGCCAGATAAGTGGGCAGAGATGAGATGAGACATTTTTTGCAAGCCCCTCCCAAACCCCAATAGTCCAGTCATTGTCACTGTTTTGAGCACAGTTGTGAGAGGAATATCACAGCTCTTTCCAGTGCATTCATTAATCAATCCATTCTGTCATAATGTTGTATTACTCAATCACCAACTAACTGCTTTAGCTGCCTAGGAGGCTATTCGATACATGAGGTCATCGATATAAGGTCCCCCAAGGCGTTACTGACTGGCAGCAGGTCGCATTCCATGCCCGTGTTTATTTTCACCCACCTGTCTTTTGTTTCAGGTCATCAGTAGCCTGGGAGTTCACATGCCAGGAGGAGAAGGGCAGGTGGGAGGAAGAGGAGAGCGAGAGGGATTGAGTTTCCCTGGTTACCATTGGGACACGTTCACTGCGATGACTGGAGCTTGAGGTGAGATGCAACACATTCATTGTCAGGTCTGAATGCTTTCTGGACCTATAATAAAGCCTGGATTTTTAGGTTCTGTTATAGAACTGTGCAATTTTATGGTGCTGGTAACTTTTAACTTATTGTATTTTAATCTATATTTTATTTGGGAAATATTTCATATACAGTATAAAGTATGTTCAAATACATGCAGAGACCATATTTGTCATTGTCATTTTTTTTAACATAGTCATTTTTTTAAACTAAACAATCATTCGTTGTCTTTATTCTCACATTTTACATGACCTCAGGGTGTCTTCTGAATACTCGAATAGTTGATCAGCTTGTTTCTTTTTCTTTAGTTTGTTATTTTCACAATGAAACCTGCTACTTGGGCTTTTACATTTATTCGCATTTCATTTATTTCCCCCCTCCTTATCACCCAAGTTCTAACATAAATGTCAGTATGACTTTAAAGACTCAGGGTGTAAAGCTTTGTAGGTTTTATATAAAGCTGAGGCTGTTGCTTTGCAGCTGTCTCCTTATCTGGGTTCATTTGAGAGAGGAATAAGAAATTGGAAGCTGCTACCTGACCCTGCCAAGTCACTGTGAGTATAAAGAGTCTTTTTATTCCCCTGAGATGTTCGGATATATGAACCAAGTCTCCATGTCTGTTGTTAAATTATTCACTGTGGGCTAGCTGAACTCCTTCCTTTTTCTCCGAAGGTGCTTGTTAATAATTAACAATTAATTTTCATTAAGTTAGTTTGATCTAATTACAATCCATTCCTTCTTTCATCTCTACCTGAATGCTGTAGTTGAGATGGTATGCAGGAGGCACGATAGAAAAGCAACTGATGCAAATAAAGCTTTTGGGGTTTCTTTGGTTAATTTTAGAATTCGTGTTAAGATGCTTTGTGACTCGACATGTAAGCAGTTTGCAGCTTCAATATATATTTGAAATTTGCAAGAGGGTTGTGTGACATTTTTGTGTGTAATTTGCAGTTTGCAGATGTTTGACGGAAAATAGGTGAATCTCCTGTCGTAAATCAGTCGCGTTTTTTTTTTTTTTTTACTTTTTGTGTGTTATTGATGCAAACAAAATGCAAATAAAATATGAATGATCGCAAAATATATACTAGTCCTCAAAAAATTAGCATATTGTGATAAAGTTCATTATTTTCTGTAGTGTACTGATAAAAATTAAACTTTCATATATTTTAGATTCATTGCACACCAACTGAAATATTTTGGGTCTTTTATTGTTTTAATACTGATGATTTTGGCATACAGCTCATGAAAACCGAAAATTCCTATCTCAAAAAATTATCATATCATGAAAAGGTTCTGTAAACGAGCTATTAACCTAATCATCTGAAATCAACCAATTAACTCTAAACACCTGCAAAAGATTCCCGAGGCTTTTAAAAACTCCCAGCCTGGTTCATTACTCAAAACCGCAATCATGGGTAAGACTGCCGACCTGACTGCTGTCCAGAAGACCATCATTGACACCCTTAAGCAAGAGGGTAAGACACAGAAAGAAATCTCTGAGCGAATAGGCTGTTCCCAGAGTATAATATATATATATAATATAAAACCTGTGTGTGTATGTAAGATTATTGGCCTTAAATCTTGAGATCCGCATCAGACTGTAATGTCTATTCTGTGTGTAATGTCATTTAATATGAAGTGGTCGTGTACTGGATACATTTTAGTCGCTGTTAGAAAAACCATGCAAAGTTTGGATTCGGATTAATGCCACAGCTGTCTGTAGCCAGTAGTCCATGTGAGCTAATTGGTTGAGCTCTCACGGGAGGAAGGAGCGGCACATGCTCACTACCCTGTTATGCACCAGTGATCGCCAGCCAAAGCACGTTCCCTCAGAGTATGTTAGACCGTCCCCAAATACGCATGGTGCCACAGTTTGAAAAGAGTCGGATTGCATGTCATGGAGGGGGCGTGTGCATGCTTTTGCCCCTCCCTGTTTTGTGTTGATCGTAGGAAGGCAATACCTGATGGGTGGGAATCGGATACAACTGAATTATGGAGAAAATCTTCTTTTTCCTTCGGCTGTTACCTTCAGGGGTCGCCACAGTGAATCATCTGCCTCCATTTTTATGGAAGTCATAGTAATGATTCACATGTTTGATTTGGCATAGGTTTTTACAAACACACTGACAGCTATGTAGCCTACTCTTGACAAAAGTCAGCAATGGTTCTTTTACATGTCTCTCACCATAGACAGTGCGAGATATGGCTGGACATTGATAACTCAGTTAGCTGCACTGGGGGGGGAGAGTGACAAACTTGTGGAGAGTGGGACTTGAACCCCCAACCTTAGGATCAGTGATCCAGCACTTTTTACCACCAGGCCACCACTGGCCTTGAATTATGGAGAAAATTGGTGGGGTGGGGGGTAATAGAAAAAGGGAAACAGAACATTCTGTGGAAACGTCCAATGATGCTCACTAGAAAACAATGGTTATTTGAGCATTCATTTAGTTTTAAATGTTTGAGGTCAAACAAATTTGCATATGTTTTGTGAAATGGGGATTTTTTTTTTTAATTACCTTCTTCTTCTGGCTGTCCATTGATACGATGATGACTGCGATGCAAGGAGAGTTAAGTCCTGCAAAACCGCAGGTGGGCTGCCAGGCTGGCCTGCGAACGGCAAAATTGTCCGTAGAAACGACATGCAAACCCTGTTGTTGGTAAGGAATGTCTCATTTGATGTCCATGCTCATATTCTCTTTGGTGTTTCTCTTCCTGGCATCTTGTTCCCAACTGTTGTAATTGACTCCAGTGCGCTTCATGGGCCTCTTCAGCACATCCTTGAAGCTTAGCTTCTGCCCACTGTGTGATCTCTCTCCCTGAACAAGCTGTCCATAAAATACTGCTTTTGGGAGTCTGGTGTCTGGCATGCGATAAACATGCCCTGCCCAGCAGAGCTGTGATGCTGTAATTAATGCCTCTGCGCTAACTGTATTGGCTTCTTCCAGCACAAAAACATCCAACACCCAGTCCTGCCAGCGAATCCCCATGATTTGGCGCAGCTGTCAAAGCTGCGTCGCGGTCAATTTTTTTAATGTGTCTATGGTAGACAGTCATGCACTCTGTTGAGTAGAGAAGTACTGGTAGGACTGTGGCATTATACACCTTAACTTTGGTTTCTTTCTTGATTTCATGTCTTGACCACAGACGATTATATAGAACCCTGAAGGCTTTGGTGGCTGCTTGAAATTGCCGTTCAACCTCCCGGTCAGATGAGTTCGAACTGGAAATCATAATTCCAAGATAACTGAAGTGTTCGGTTCTTTGATTTGGCATAGGTTTTTACAAACACCTGAAATGGTGACCCATTCACCAGCACAGCCGGGCATATTCCCAAGCCATCTGGTTGGGGTTGATAGAGTAGTTGTGTCTTGGATACATTGATCTTAAGGCCAAATGGGTGGGATGCCTCTTTGAAGCAGTCAACAATTTCTTGGATGTCATGTGCATTCGTTGCAGCCAAGAGGCTCTCAGTCTCCCATGGTTGAAAAGCTTGCCATCTGATCGTGTCTTCGTGTCTTTGTTGGTGTTGTACCTCATAGTTTCGAAAACTGCTGCTAAGTATAATGTGAAGATAGTCGGCGCTAAAACACAACCTTGTTTTACTCCATGATTGATGGTAAAAGCATCATTGATGTTTCCACGATAGATACCTTTCCAGACATGCCTTCATGGAAGCTTTTGATGATGTTTACTTTAATCAGCCACATCTACCCCACTGACTGTGAACCATATCAACCCATCTCTGCCCTCAGATACATTACACTTTAATATAGGCCAATCTATAAAGTTGCTCCATTCTTTTCTTTTCTTTTATTGTTTAGTAATTTATACTATTTATGTATCTATTTATTTATTTACTTATATAATATATATGTATGTGTGTATGTTCGTACTTGTACCTATTTTTGCACCCCCTACTGATAGTACCTCAAGAGCCTGTAACAGTGAATTTCTCCATTGTGAGATTAATAAAGCTGTATCTTATCTTATCTTATCTTATCTTTATAACTTTGCCTGGGCAGCAATATAGTTTGAGCACCTTCTAAAGTGTCTCTCTTTCCTCAGTATCAAAGGCCTTCAAGAAATCTACGAAGACCACATATAGTGCTTGGTGTTGTTAGATGGTGTTTTCTTGGAGCTATCGAAGAGTGAAGATCATGTCTATAGTTGACTTGTTTGCTCTGAATCCACACTGGCTCTCTGAAAGCACCTCCTCCGAGATCTTCTTAATGCGGTTTAGGATAATTTCAGCCAAAATTTTACCTTCTACTGACAAGAGTGAGATGCCATGGTGGTTACCACATTCACTTCTAAGACCCTTCTTCTTGTAGATGTCTATGACATCCTTAAAATCTTGAGGGACACTCGAGTTCATCAAGCAAGTATTGAACAACCAAAGTAGTTCGTGCCTCAAGGACTGTCCACCATTCTTCCACAGATCTGCAGGGATTCCATCTTGGCCAGGAGCTCTGCCACACCTTGCACTCTTCAGTGCTTTCTCTAACTCTATGGCTGTGATCAGATCAGAGAGCTCTTCCCTCATTTCTTTCCGCTGAATCAAGCTGCAAGCATTAGGGTCTGCTGATCCCTGTTAGTTGAGGAGATCGCTGAAGTGTTTCTTACATCTTGCCTTAATTTCTTCCAGGTTTGTATGGAGTTTGTTACTATCTCCACTCTTCACTGGAGCTATGGCATTACTTCTTAGTCCCTAGATGGCTTTCAGTCCTTTTTGACAACCTCCGTGGCCTCCACTCTCGTGATGGGCGGACCACCACCAAAACCCCCAGGGTCTTCCTCTTCCACGGTGGGCGTGTTGGTGGGATTGAGGAGGTCCTCAAAGTATTCCCTCCACCTCTCGACGACATCCCCAGTTGAGGTAAGCAGCACCCCACCTCCACTGTAACCAGTGTTTGTGGAGAACTGCTTCCCCCTCCTAAGGCGTCGGATGGCGGTCCAGAACTTTTTTGAGGCCAACCAATAATCACTCTCTAGGCCCTCACCGAACTCCTCCCACGCCCGAGATTTTGCATCTGCGACAGCCTCAGCTGCAGCACGTTTGGCTTGCCGGTACCTGTTTGCTACCTCGGGAGTCCCACAGGCTAATAAAACCCGATAGGCTTCCTTCTTCAGCTGGATGGTTGAACTGATCCCATCCACCTGAACTGATCCCATATAAGATAATTTTAATGCTTACATATTTTAAGTATGACAATTTTAATGATGCAATTCGAGTTGAGCTAAGTGATACTTAAATATTGATACAATAGATTTTCATCTTTCATCAGTTTATAATTTATAAACTTAACTAGAGTGGAGATCTGGTGGCTTGAGTAACTTTCCCTTCCGATTTGCATGAGACTTGGTGGAAGAGTGCTCATGGTCCGAAGAAAACTTCTTCAGTATTGAAGTGAAGCATCACGTGGGGGCATGAACTTGTGGTCATGATGCCATGTTATTCAATCTAAAATCCGGCAGATGCCAGTAAACTTAAATTGCTTTCAAAACATTTCCATTGTAGAATTTTTTTTGTTGAAGTTCTATAAATAGTCGATACAGGTATGGGCAGAAACGTTCAAAGACTAACTAGGAAGGTTTCAGTTTTTTGACAATCAGGATGTGAGCCAAAGGTTACAACACACATCGAAGTGTTTAGACCGCAGTGAGGACTACACTGAAAAAACTCATGTTTGGTCAAATTAAACCATGGCATTATTGTCATGTCTATGAAAATATCTTTGCAGTCCACCCTTGTAATTTATTGTCTTTGGCAGAGCTTCCAGACCAGCGTACATATATGCATGATGTTTACACTGTTTGTGTTTCAGAATGGCCCAAACCTGACTCCACGTGTATGAGGACCTCACAGAAATACCGCTTGAGTTTTTTTGGGTATGTTTAAAGTTAATTCGTTGATATCCTGACAAATGATTGTTCACCCCTTGGCCTGTGCATTGTTGGGAGTAAAGGCCTCCAGAAATAGCCTTAATTGGCTTAATCCATCTGTCTGGTGAGCTCCTTAGTTGTTTCAGTAACGACAAGTTGATGTGTTTGGTGTCAGTATAAAGATGCTGCAGCTCTGTGATGAAAGAGAGATGATCTGCCCATCACGCAGTATATTTATTTACTACAGTTGAGGTTGTTTGTACTGTACTCATACGTGACTCACTTAGGTCTGTTTTAATATTGTTTTTACTCACAGATTTGCTCTTTGGAATGTACTACAGCTCTTTAGTGTTTTACTTTTATACCTGTTCTATCTCCTGGCCATCATTTTCATTACTCTATTCCAATATTTGTATCTCAGTTGAATATTTTTTGCTCGTCTTGCTATTTTGCCTCGGTGCCAGCAGGGACATATTAACACTAGCTTCCACATGGTCCCTGCAGGCTTTTACTTTCTGCTCATTCACTGTCACAGAAATGATATTTAGTGAAGCTGACTCAAGTCTGCCGGAGCTGTTTCCAGGCCTCTGAAATGATCATCTTTCGAGAAGAGGAATGGACTCTGACTGCAGATGAGAGCTGCTCATAGCAAGGCAGTGCACACTATAGCAGGGCCTCAAAAGAACATCAGGCTTAAGGAGTTCGGGCTTAGCTTCTCTGCCTTCATACTTTTTTTTTTTTTTTTTTTTTTTAAAGGGTAACCCTTGTAAGTTTTTTTTTTTTTAATGAATGAGTCATTTTATGATTCCTTCAGTTGAAACTGAAGTAAAGCATAAACATTTAAATAAGTAAAACAACTTACAGAAAACTTACATCATATTGCAGAGAACCAGGCCACCCTCGTGAAAAGTGATTCGTAACTACTTTATCAAGGTCATAATAATACACCAGACGTTTTCCAATCGCATAAATGTGTAACTGGTGATTTTACTTAATTCGATGCTTTTGTGTGTGTGGTTGTACTGTCTGTCGAGCAGCAATAAAAACAATAAAAAACGTTCTCTTGGGCTCCTAAGTGGCACATAGACAAGGTTCATGACTATTAACCCGGAGATTGCAAGTTCGGATCTGGGTTAATGCCACAGCCATCCGTATCCAGGAGTCCACGGGTGCTAATTGGCCAAACTGTCACAGGGAGTGAGGGATGGCCTATGCTCACTTCCCTGGCACTCACAGCGGTCGCCAGCCAGTCATGGGAAACTGTGAGCTCATTGGTACAAGAGGGCGGATAGTTATTATTGCATTTCATAGATACTTGCATAGCAGCTCGTTTGGCAACCCCTGAACTGAACAGCCGAAAGGAAAAGAAGATTCTTTCATCATTTCTAGTTATGATAAATATTTTGACCCAGACCTCTCATTTTGAGGTTCACCATATTTTCTAGGGATTTGTGAGCTCCAATACATACAAGTTTGCATTTTAGTGTTTATTTCCAGGCTTATTCTCCTTCCCCAGCCCCAATCATTAAGTTGAATTCATCTCAAATTGAAATTCAAATGTCAGATTTCCCTGAAATGTGTGACTACTCTGAAGTGCACTCAGGTATATAATAAATGGCCCTCTATTATGAAAGAGTGCAGTTCTTGTGTGGGCCTGTAAGTGTAAAGGCCACATGCTGAAAACATGTCTGCAGTTCTGTTAAAAAATAAAAAAAAAGCTTTTGTAAACCCATTAATAAAAAATGTGTGAGCCTTCAATCAAACATGTACAGCCATCATGTGTAACCTGGTGTTTTTGTTTTTTTTTAAACTTGTGTTTCGGTCTCCTGTAAATAAAGGCAAATAAAATCCTCAGCTGTAATTACATAAACCAAAGAACTGCGTAGATAATGCATGTGTTCGGAATCACAAACATTTATTTTTCTATTTATTTCTACCACCCTTCCTGGTGAAGGTCATTCTGTAATTTGTAACTTAAACTTCTCGTAATATATTGGTGTCAGAGTGAAAAAGTTATCTAGAGCGACTTAAATTAACCGTATTCGACGTAATCAGCGCCCTGCTCCAGAGTCTTAACTCCTGAGCCACCACGGCCCAGAGTAGGCAATTTTGAGAAAGAAAATACAGTCGGCCCCCAACCTATGAAATTAATCCGTTCCAGATCCCTTTCCGAAACACGGGGATTTCGTAAGTAGGGGTCGCATCTTACATGTTAAACGCCTAATTCGTTCCAAAGCTGCAGTCTTTGGACTGGATAAACCCTTTAAAAATGATAAAAGTACACCAATTTTGTATGAAATATGTGTTAAAAGTAAAAGAAAATTATTTATTAAACAATTTAAACATGTTATTAACATATTAAACCATTTTATTAACATTTATTAATTAAACCATTATTAAACATTTTTTATTAACACACACACACACACACACCTCTCTTTCTCTCTCTCTCTCACACGTGCGCGCTGCGGGCCACGCCCACAAGACGTGGAATTCAAAGTGCATTCCCTGCTTGACAAACTCAACTTTAACTTGATTCATTGAGGGATCGGAATTCCAGATGAGCTCAAATGCACCCACATTTATTAAACATTTACTGAATTAAACAACTTAAAAAACTAAACTAAAGCATGACGCTTCCTTCTGTCTCTATCTGGGAGGCCAGCGGGGCGGGATGTTGAGAGACAGCCAATGAGAGAGCAACTTGCGCGTCGTGTGAGATTTTGCTTGGCACGTTTGAATTTCTTTTCGTAAGGGGGGTTGCCTTCGTATCCCAGGGACGGAAACTTGAGAAAATGGTCTTCGTGACCCGGTGATTTTGTACACAGGGGTCTTCCATGGGAAGATCACGCACAAAAGATGCAGATCAAGGAATTTTCTAACCTTTTGTAAAAGCAAAGCAGAGTCATAACTGTCTCTGATTTGTTTAAATATAAAATAACCCACAAAATTACATAGAATAAAGAATATTTGACTGAGCATTTCCTCATCAATTTAATTGTTTCTTTAGAAAACGTTTTTATATTTCTAGCTATTAATACAACAGAAAACAGAATTTCAGTATGGTTGCAGATTTTTGCTGTCCTATTTTGCATTTGGAGATTGTTACTTTAGCACTAGATATTTAAAATGAATTGTGTTCTATAGCCTTCATTAATGTGTGAATGCAGTAGCTATGACATGAAGCTACTCTGTTAGTAGCAATGAGATAATCATTGATTAAACACTGGTGGAAAGCTGTGGCACACCAGCCTTTTGTTCCTGTTTTATTAGTAAAGGTAGGTTGTGCACTGCTCTCATAGAGTAGCCACTGTTTTAAAGAATAATCCTGTCAACCACAATCTGACCAAAAATTTAGAAGGGAGACCTGTGAGCCCTGCCCTGGGTGTGAGATTTTTCCTATAGGAGTAGATTGGGGGGGTTCCATCAAAGATTTATAACTGCATGTCACAAGTGCACTGATTTATTGTTCTGTATATAACCGATGTTTATATTAGTATAGTGGGATTAGGTGAGGGTTTAAGATAATTTAATTTATCTGGATCAGCTAAAACTAATCTTTAGCATGAGTGGTAGCTCTGTGCTGATGAGTGATCATTTGTAAACGGTCATGCCTGTTTTCCATTAAAAAGTTAGTTTCCCATAAGGATCGTACAGTCAGACAACATGGAGAGGTTTATCTGTTTGAAATCCATTCAGCTTGTTGTCAGTCACAAGCTTAAGGTCAAATGCACTGTCGTCTTATCCCCCCATTCACTCCGATTATTTCCTCTTTTATCTCTCACGCTGCAATATATTCTCATGTACATCATCTGATTGAAAAATACTTCACACCAACATCAGCAGATCTTTTATGATGATTCGAAGTGGCAGGCCCCTCCCTATCTTCCTGAGTTCTGATGGTGTGCTTCCGGCAGTTTTTTCTTACTGCCCATTGCTGCTGCATTCATCAAAGCCTATTGATTTAAACAGTTTTTTTTTTTTTTTTTTTTTTTTTTATGTTAACCGCTTGGGGAAGTGGAGATAGAGAGACTGGGGCCAGACGAATGATGAACAGATGAATGGAGCAATCTTTTTTCATGAAGCAGGACTCTAGTTTTTTTGCTCTTATAATTCCTTTATGTCTATATTTTGTCAGGATTAAGGGTCAGTGTGTGGATATTAACTAAGCCCCAAGAATGACAAGTGCAGCCCCAGCTCGCAAGCCGTACCGCAAGGCACCTCCGCAGCACCGTGAAACTCGCCACGACCAACCCATATTCCGAGAGGACCTTAGTGGGAGCCCAACAGCAACTTGTGACTCTCCAGTGCCTGCCCAGCATGCCTCCAGCCAGGTAATTTGTCTCCAAGATTATTCTTCCATTTTGCAGCGCACATGCTATACTAGCCCTTACCCAAAATGCTCCCACAGTCTTGATGGCCCAGATGTTTTCTCATCATCTTGCTCTGACAGTGAACTAGAAGTTTCTAGTATCTCTAGCTTAGAGCTCATTGTCCTTCCTCCTCCACGGATATTCAGTCATGGTGCTGTTGGAGTGACCCTTCCGCCCAAACCAGAAAACGGCATGAACCGATTTATTAGCCGTAGTGAGGATCAGCTTTCAAAGTCTGTTGAAGAGAATGATCATACCTGGCAAGAGTCCCAGAAGAGTGCCCGATGCATTTCCCCAGGCTGCTCCAGCAGAATTGCTGAGCACTCGTTACCATTTAAAGAACACGCAGAAATATTGCTCCCCGGACCCAGAGGGGAACGAAATTTTTTAAAGACTATTTTTCCAACTCAAGTACCTCCAACCAAGGGTATCCTCAAGCAGACAAACAAACTGAGAGTACATACTAAGGACAGCCTACGCAAGTCCAAATCAGCAGAGATGCTGGAATGGAACCACAGTCGTAGGAGAAAGCCCAAGAATGTGTCCTTGAACCGAGAGAGGAAGCCAGATGTGTCTTTCTCAGGACATGTTTCCTCCACTTCCTTTGCTTCACCAAACTTAGTATTTCCTAAATGGAAGTTACAGCTTCTGGAGGAAAAGCTTAGGTTCTCACAGTTCTTGGATGAGATTACATACAGAATTATGAGCCCTGCTTGCTTAAATTTGCTGGGTTATAAAAAGCAGGAAACCTCGAAAAGAATCCAGGTCAAGTTTAGTCCTCCTAAGCAAACGGATTTCAAGGGGTATGAAGGGAAGAAGCTGGAGAGGAATCAAATATGGGTTGAACCTGCCATCTCAGAGGGCAGAGAAGCAAAGAGAGAGAACAAAGGCAGTTACCAAAGAAGGCACGTTCCTCTGAAGAACAACAACACCGAGCATGAGCCATCAAGATTGCATGGACATGGTATGGACCCCAAAATAGAAGGCCCACAACATGGATCTAAAAGTTTTGATTATAGATGGAGTGGAGATTCCAGGGACAGCAGTGAGTCAGTGTGGGCTGGTAGGAATCGACTGGGTGTTCAGCAGCAGCCACCATCCCAACATTCAACCCAGCTGGAGCCAAGAATACCAGTAAAGGGCACTGTGAATAAATCTGAGTTGACGAAGGCTGGAATGTCTACAATTAATATGGAAAATAAACACATACCAGTATCCCAAACTGCTTTTTTAGTTTTATCTCAAATTAAGGTATGTATACCAAATGTTTTTCATTTTCTGTACTGTTATGCCCTTGTTTGTGAAACTACCCCAATTCTTCATATGTCACTTAACAATTCTGAGGATAAATGTTGTATGCTGTATTTCCTGTATAACTACAATAGCTTTTGTTGCGTTGTCTGAGATAACACCATGCTCATTTTTAAGTCAACGATATTAAATCTTAAAATCAATTCAGTAAAGTATGAGATCAACATAGGATGTGAATGTAATGCAGTCTTATGTGCAGATGTAACGAGCCTTATTTTATTTAGAAGTTCACTAGTTAGAACTTGTTAGTTTAATACCTGTATACTGTTATTTTTGCTGTTATTGACGCTTCTCTGTCCTATTGTTGTGATTTTACACTCTACACAGAATCTATACTAAATAGGCTACCGACTCTACCAAATAGACAAATGCAAACAAATGAATGTATTTTAGCATATCACAGCTTTATATATTGTAAAAAAAAATCCTGATGATGAAAATATACATATTTTCAGTATAACATGAGAGTTTGGAAGACTTTTCTTTCATTTCAATAAAAAAAGACTATTTAAACAGGGTCATTAAATCATAATACTTGCACTCAATTCAATGTATTTTACAGTAATGTTCTTTTTAGGATTTTTTCGTTTTCTTTGTCCGAAACAAAAAGCAAAATGTGCAGAATTTCATTTTTTAAACTTGAATAACAGATCAGTTTAAAAGACTGCTTCTTTCTGTAACGATACATGTTTAGAAAACACACATTGTCCCACATTTCAGGAAAAGGTGTACAACACCCCACCAACCCCCCACCCCCTGCCCATGCAGACAATTCACTCTTCTACGTGTTCATTTACACGAAACTTTATTTATGGTAAAAGTGCAAAGAAAATGTTTTTTAGTATTTTTACTGACTGAATTCAAAATGTGTACCCATAGTTCCCAAACAAAGTAAAAAAACATGCCTCTGTCCTCACTCTTGTTTTGTGGGTACACATTTTGAATTTTTCTCTATTGTTGCTTGATACAAGATGTCAGCTTTTAAACAGGCTGATCTCTTTTGTTCGTGATGTGCTGTGGATTTTTCGTAGGAGACAATTTGGACTGGCAGCAGGTCAGTCAACCACTTGCACTGTGTCTAGAAAGCCATAATGTTGTAACACATGCAGAATGAGGCCTGAAATTACCCCTCTAAAATAGGTATGGATTTCCTTGAAGGTAACAGGTGTCTTTTTGAAAACCCAGTATATGTTTTCTTTTCAAAATTCAACCACGTTGTGGGTGCTGATGCTTCCTCATAGCATCATAGATACAGTACTGGCTTTTGAACCTTTCACTGATAGTCTGGCTGGTCATTTTTATCTTTGATACAGAGAAATCACTGCCTATTGCTTTCCTAATAACAAGCTGAAATGTGAACTTATCTGGCCAAGGGGACATGGTTTCTCTGTCTTTAGATGTGATTACCTCAATCCGTGAACTCTGGTATTTCTGCATAGAACTTATGTTTGGAATTGTCCTTGTGTAATAAAGTTCTGGTTGCATAGTTTGGCATAGTTTTGGTCAGTAAAAATATTGACAATTTTTTTTTGTACTTTAGTCGACAAACGATTTACAAAACTAATCAAATCACTTTTTTTAAATGCATTTTAAAAACTCTTCCAACTTTACAATTTACAAACTTAAAGTAGTGTATGTACATATGGTTTCATTAAATAGATGTTTTTTCCACATGGTGCACACCTTACAAAAGAAATGATTATATACAAATTATAAAATTTCTGCTTCATTTCTTTTTATTCTTTTCAGTTAAACAAGACTTTTAACATTTACCCCCTCATTTTAATTGGGAGAAGACAAAGTGCACAGCTGGCCAAATTATTTCATCGCTTCCCAAAACAAGCATATTAACTTTTCATGCCAATTATCTCTCTATATTTCTGTATGACAAGTGTTTGGTTTTTTAGTTCAAAACTTGGATGCCAGTAAATTTTTCTATTTGCAATCTCCAAATTGGTTTGTTCTTAATTAATAATACTGCTGTCACGTGCATGCTGTTCCTTCATATTTAATTTTCCTGTAACTCTGAGTCATACTTTTTAATTACTGCAGAGAGACAATACTTTCGTAAATCAGAACACACTAATGATTAAGACAGATAAAGACAGTCTTATTAAGTGGTGGATTTTATGTAACTCTTTCCCTCATAGTCAAGGAGGAAGCACCAATGAATTACACAAATCAATAGGAAAAGATGTGAGCAGAACCATGTGCTCAAGTTACTATTCAACCCATGTAATGTTCATGTCCTGTCGCTCTAAATAAACATATACACAGTATATCATAGATCGTGTAATACATCCTGGAAGACAGGGCTTCAAAACACATTATATGAGGGACAGAGTTAACTATTTTTTATCATTTAAGTTGTTTTCATATGCTCATGTAATCTTTTTTTTCCCCCTGACCTTTACAGTAACATTTATGTATTCACTTTGCAGGAGCCATTGTCAGATGCTGACAAAATCAAGTAAGTTCTTTTTTTATATATACATATATAATAAATAAATAAATCACTGCTATTGTTCTTGTCATGTTGGAAGGCAATCTGTTGTGTAATCATCTCTGGATTCCTTTCTGTAGACCGTATGTAAATCGTGTTAACCCTGTTTCATGCAATCTGTGGTTTAAAGTGAGGCGTATATTGTTTATCTGACATCCCCTTGGGACAACAAGGATAAGACTGGATAGACATGCTGGTAAACAATGGGAATGTGACAGGCAGGTGTCAATCAGCAGGAATGGCAGATTTTCTCTGTGTAGAAATCAGTGAGGACATACCTGAACAAATTTTTCTCCTTGCAGTCTTGATTTTCTTTAAATGCTTTCATTCTCAAGTGTGATTTCTGGAGTCTTAACAGTGAGGAGGGCCCTACATAGAAGTGTCTCATGAGACCCCCTGTGTGAAGCTGCACTTTTGGCTATTTTTAATTATTCAGAATTAGCCACATATTTATTGATTTATTTATTGTTACATTTGTTACTTGCTCACCACGCAATGTTTATCCTTTTCTTCCTCTTCTTTTCCTTTCGGCTTTTCCCTTCAGGGGTCACAACAGCAAAACAACAGCCTCCATCTCACCCTATCCTCTGTATCTTCTACTCTTACTCCAACTACCGTCATGTCCTCCTTCACCACATCCATAAATCTTCTCTTTGGTCTTCCTCTATGCCTTCTGCCTGGTAGTTCCAACCTCAAGCATCCTACTTCCAATATACTCACTATCCCTCCTCTGTACATGTCCAAACCATCTCAATCTAGCCTCTCTGACTTTTTCTCCAAAACCTCTAACATGTGCTGTCCCTCTGATGTACTCATTCCTGATCCTATCCATCCTCGTTACTCCCAGAGAGAACCTCAACATTTTCATCTCTCCTCCCTCCAGCTCTGCCTCCTGTCTTTTCCCCACGGCCACTGTTTCTAAACCATACAACATCGTTGGCCTCAACACCGTCTTGTACACTTTTCCTTTCATTCTCTCCTTTTCTATATGTATGATATAGAAGTCGAAAGGAATTTTTCATTTACAAAATGAGATTTCCTTTCGGCCTTTTCCCTTTATCAGGGGTCGCCACAGACAGCTAATGATTCACACGTTTGATTTGACATAGGTTTTTACGTC
This sequence comes from Plotosus lineatus, assembly GCA_024760905.1. Classification (NCBI taxonomy): domain Eukaryota; kingdom Metazoa; phylum Chordata; class Actinopteri; order Siluriformes; family Plotosidae; genus Plotosus; species Plotosus lineatus. The sequence goes on along the minus strand of CM045736.1, from coordinate 16,544,968 downwards.
GGATGTTGTTCCTGACACAGGCCTCTAGCAAGGGACAGAAACACGCTGACGACTTTGCAGCCTTCTCTTTACGAAAGTCAGCAATGACTCTTTTATATGTCTCACACCATAGACAGTGAGAGACATGATAACCCAGTTAGCTGCACTTTGGGGGGACAGTGACGACCTTGTGGAAAGTGGGACTCGAACTCCCAACCTTAGGATCAGCGATACAGCGCACTATACCACCAGACCACCACTGCCCTTTCATTTACAACATAACCTGGTGAAAATTAGTAGCATGTCAGTAAGCATCATTGTTTTCTAAACTAAGCTAAACTGCACGTGCTTAATGATGTAAATTCACCCAAGTGATATATAACAAGCGTCTGCAGTCCATGACTATGGCAGCTTCATTGATTGGCCTAGATGTTTACTGATGGAGGGAAAGAACTAAATGATTTGTGAGGCTGAGCCACTGATGTACCAGACATAAATGTTTTTGGGGTTTTTTTACTACTTTTTTTTTAGTATTTCTTTTATTGTACCTTGTCTTTAACATGGTCCAGGCTGGGAGGATCATGGGAAGACATTGTCACTGCTTGTGCTTAGTGTCATACAGCTATTTGCTGGATAATTGCAAATGCCTCCACTACTTGGTACAAATTAAAATGAATGACTATAGCACTTAGCATGCTTGGTCCTAGTAAGCCATTACCTTTCATTTAAGCTATATATTGTTCATATTATTATTATTACTACTACTACTACTACTAGACATTTGACAGCTCACGGAAATTTTAGTATTGTAATCTTTCTATATTAATTACATATACATAGACAAGAACTTTCAAATAGGTCGAATGCCGGGATCTAATACACTACAAGTTCAACTTTGTGTTTAAGTTTGACCGAGCATGTGTGTATCTGAGGGCCCATAACATGCAAAAGGTCAGTGAACGGGTGTCTTTGGTCCACTAGCCATTTGGAAATGTTATCGCGTGAACTCTGACTTGGTGCACTAGGTATGTTGCTGTAAACTGTGGCAATAAAAAAAAAAAAAAATTGGGTTTTGTACAATGAACACCACCACATCCCCCTCCCACACACACTTTAATCATCACTAGAACTGAAATAAATTAAATTCATAAAGGCACCTGCAGAGAGATGGACAGTGGTACCTCACCTTGCAAAAGTCCCAACAAACGAAAAATCCAGGTTACGAAACGCATTTACCTTAAATTTCCGTCTCTGGATACGAAACAGATTCACGTTACAAAAGTTCCATCTCAAAAATTCAAGCAATGCACGAGTTGCTCTCCCATTGACGACCTCCCAACACTCCGCTGGCCTCCCATTGGCTAGGAGGGAGCTGCATCTCCATAATACCCATGGTGCAGCTCCCTCCCATTGGCTATTATTGGAGCTGCATCTCCATAATACCCATGGTGCAGCTCCCTCCCATTGGCTATTATTGGAGCTGCATCTCCATAATACCCATGATTCTCTTCGACCCATTGTTCTTTTACGGAGTTCTAACACGCGTAAAAGACAGAGTTACTGTTGTTTCGTGAATTTTTCGAGTGTGCTCATTGCAACTTTATTTTTTGGCTCAGGCTTTTAACCTTGCATAAACATTTGTAAGATTATAACTCTGCTAAGAAGACATGGTCAACACACGCGCACATACACACACTTGTGATTCCTGGTGAAAGTGATTCCCAGTGCGAGTGAAAAGAAGAAGCGGGCTCGTGGCATGCGGTTGAGTGATATCACAAAGGAATATGGCCAAACCCGTCTACCATTGGTACGATATTGAAGCAGAAGGAGGCCTTAAAAGGTATACTTTTATCATTTTTAAAGGATTTAGGGGTAGTATTGGGGGCCTTGGAACGAATCGGGCCTTTTACATGTAAAATGCTGCTCAACTTACGAAAAAATCAGGTTACGAAACCACTTCTGGAACGGATTAATTTCGTAAGGTGAGGTACCACTGTATAAGAAAAATGTAAAATAAAGAAAAGTGTCTTTTGTACAGTGTTTTACTGCAAAGCTTCAGCCCTCCATGTATTGGTGCATGTAATTTCTGCCAAGCTTCAGAAATACACATCCTGGTTACACAGAGCCCTATCTCGGGATCCCACTAGTTCATTTGGATGGTTGACCACAATATGCAGTTATCAGAACCAGCTCCAGTAAAAGACAGCAAGGGGCTAAATCCAGGTTATCAACATTATTGTGGAACTGCAAGATTTCATAGACATTTAAAGCAATAGAAGAATAATTCATACTTACTATTAGACACTGCTGCCAGGAAGTAAACAAAAGCATTGAGATCTATTTACAGATACTGGGAAATTTATACACTCAAACAATTTATGATCATAAAACATGCTGTATAGTTGTAGTTGTGTGAAGTGAAGTTTAGTTTTGTTCTTTTCTGACTGGTTTATTTGGCGGCATTTTTGGTGGTTGTGATGACTCACACTGGGGGTAAGCTGTAGTGTGTCAGCTTTAAGAAGGACAGAGGACTCCCAAGTGGCGCGACAATACGGTGCATGACTATTAACCAATTTTGAATCCAGATTAATGCCATAGCCATCTTTGTCCTTGGGCACTAATTGGCTGAGCGTCTCACAGGAGGGAGGGATGGCATATGCTCACTTCCCTTTCACAGTAGTCGCCAGCCAATCGTGGATGTCTGAGCCCATTCGTACGAAGGAGCGGGTAGCACTTTCCCTCCAAATGTGTTAGACTGCCCCCAAATAAGCATGCGCCGCAGATTGAAAAGGCAGGTGGTTTGCGTTGCATCTCACGGAGGGGGTGTGGGCATGCTCTCCCCCTCTGTCCCTGATTGGTGGTGGTCATGTGATGGGGAAGATAATACCTGATGGGTGGGAATTGGATATGACTAAATTAGGGAGAAAATGGGGGGATGGGATCTCTTTCTTTTTTTTCTGACAAAATTTCCTCTGGAGTCAATAAAGTATTCTGAATCTGAATTGTTTTGTTTAGGTAGAAGTACTTGTATGATATTGTATTTTTTTTCTCAGTTTCTTTCGGTTATGTAAGTGAGCAGGCCTTTGACCGGTCTGTTTGCTGGAGGAAATCAAGCAGAACTGTACCACACAATAACTGTGTTGAGGTTTTTGCACCAACATTGTTGGGCTCGTTGAGTCTTGTTGAGTCTCGTTTTCATTGTTTATCAATACTTTGTGAAAGGCCAGTTAAATGAGACTACTGGGTCTCCTGTGAGTAAAAGTATTTTATGACTTCCACTAGGAGGCATTATACACCCCTGGCAGCAATATTTTGATAATCAGCGTTTACTTTTTAATTTGTCTGTCTATGAACAATTTCCTGACAAAAAAAAAAAAACAGATGGATTTTAGCCAGATGTGGTCAGTATGTTACCCCACCTGAGTCATGAAATTGATTTTGCTTCTGGAAGATCAAGGCGAAAGGTTTCTCTCAATTCTTTAACATGGGGCATGTTTCATGTTCATAAGACACTGACCAGGGGGAGACATTTTTTAAGGATGTATGACACGTGAATGGTGAAATCTGCTTGGTCTGCTATGTCAGAATTACAAATCATAGATTATAATGTGGTTTAAAATCAATATGATTAGCTCTCACAGTTTTTCACAGATGCTGAAGCAGGCTTTGAGCATTATCATGCCTGAAAATTGAAAAATATACCTGAAATATGTGGTTTTTCCTTCATATTTGCTTGTATAAGAAAATAAAATTGTATTATTATCTATGTATTTGTATGTTGAGGTTCTCTTTAGGAGTAACGAGGATGGATAGGATCAGGAATAAGTACATCTGAGGGACAGCCCAAGTAAGAAGTTTTGGGGAAAAAAAGTCAGCGAGGCTAGATTGAGATACCTGAACAGTCTCTATCTCCAGTTAAAATTTGTAAATATAAGCCGTAAACATAATACTTTAGTGTGAATGCTAACTATGGTAAATCATTGCGCGGCACAGTGGTGTAGTGGTTAGCACGAAGGCCTGGGTTCGATTCCCGGCCTGGGAATTTCTGTGTGGAATTTGTATGTTCTCCTCGTGCTTGCGTGGGTTTCCTCCAGATACTCCGGTTTCCTCCCACAGTCCAAAAACATGCACAGTAGGGCAATTGGCTGTTCCAAATTGCCCCATAGGTGTGAGTGAATCCGTATTTGACCTGATGAACCATACGGTAGATCATTCTGATCATAGCCATGACAATCCCTGTATGAGCATCATTCAAGCTTCAGGAATCGATGTCCGTTCCTCGTGATTGGACGTAGATGTAGAGAGATGGTAAATCATTACATATTGTTTATTATCACAGCTGAATGCATAGAGATCACCTTACCATTTCTGTCCTGGTGAAAATATGTAATTATAAACTGTAAAAATCTTGTTATACTTTTTTATATTTTCAATTTCTGAAGAGTTTTATGAGATGCCACGATGCTGCTCTGAGATTGTCTTGATTGACACTTAATTGAACTGGGAGCTGGACTGTTTCTGACATGATTTTAAAAAGATGATAATCATTAAATTCTTTTTTTAGTGTATGGATTTTTTGTTTTGTTTTGTTTTTTTGTTTGTTTGTTTTGGATTTTTTTTTTTTTTTTTTTGGCAATAATTGCTTGTATATTAGACTAAAAAAGATTGTGCACCTTAGGCTTTGTGGATAATTCCAAGACCTTTCCCTTGCCTTTGGTGCATAATAGTAAATTATAACTATGCCATGTCTGATTGATTATTATTATTTTGAGGGTTGGGGGGGGTCAATGCAGTTGTCACTATTATCCATATGTGGCTGGAGGAGAGGCCTTGAACTCTCAGTGCATCTCTGGTTCAAATAATAATTTCAGTTTCAGGGAAAAATCCAAAAAAGTCTTGAGCAAATTAGCATGCTAAACAGGTTTACTTTTCATATAATATTGATCACGTACAGATAAGCAGGCGTGAATAGCTGCATTAAAATAAACCTGTGCAGGTTGGATTGAATTTTCAACATGTTCTCAATCCTGTCAGACCTGCTGCTTTGTGGTTGAATTGTGTCTGTGGGCACTACAGTAGTATTTATTAGAGAATGAAGCTGCTGCTGCTGCGTTCTGGAATTACTTTCAGAAATGGAGGCAGTGTAAATGGCAAACTGTTATGCCTCGCTTGTGTATTGCTCTCGCTTGAGGTATAAGTTGCCCTTTATGAAAGGTTAAACATGACATCCAGATCTTTGTTAAGTAGTAAAGTGACAGAGTCAATTTCTCACAATAAAGTGTATTATTTTAAAAGGACACACACACACACGAGGCTGTACTTGCTGAAAGTAATGGATATAATGGAAATCAGAATGGGTTGCAACAGAAGAGAAAACATTTTAAAGTCGTGAAACATTGCGGCCTCATTTATCAAGTTGGCTGCATTTATTCATAAATCGTTCATAAGTACATTTATACAGGGTATCCTGTTTACACTTCATGCCTCTGAGTGTGTGTGAATGTATGCATACACAGACCAAGCAACATAAACCTCAACTTGGAATCGTGTCTGTGTATAGCCATAAGCCAAAAAAAAAAAAAAAAAAAAAAACGTTCCAGCTG
>CM045736.1:16381886-16534386 GCA_024760905.1 Plotosus lineatus | reverse complement strand
AACAATCATATCAAAAAATGCTTGACTGAGCAAAAACCTGATCGGTTGTATATAGAAGTGGAAACCTGATAAATTGCAATGGTGCTGACTTGCGATAAGTTTGATTTCTTGCTCAAATCACAAGAAAATCAAGGAAAATGTAGAAATGTAAGCTGCAAATTCATCCCTTTTAATACGTTGTCAATCGTGGCCATTGGTGAAGTATGATATTTTGGCTTTTCATCTCTCATGGCAATGGCCAACTATGGCAATGCCGGTCCAACGAGCTCTCTCCATGTCTACATCCAATCACGAGCTCTACCCGAGCTCACCCTATCTCTAAGGCTGGACCCAGACATCCTCTGAAGGAAATTTAGTTTAGTTGCATGTATCCACAGTCTCATTCGGTATTTACCCAAGTTTCATGACCATAGTTGAGAATTGGAACAGATATCGACGGGTAAATTCAAAGCATTGTCTTTCGACTCAGCTCCCTGTTCACAGCAACAGACAATTGCAGCACCATCAGTACTACTGACTCAGCATCAGTTCATCTGTCCATATCCTGCTCCCTTCTACCATCACTTCTGAAGAAGATCTGAGGATACTTGAACTCCTTCACTTGAGACAAAGACTTGTTAACAAATCAAAGTGAGCAATCACCCCCACCTTTTTCCTGTTAAGAGCCATGGCCTCTGATATTGAAGAGTTGACTCTCATCCTGTCACACCATCCTTCACACTCACTTCCAAAACTCTCTAGGGCACGTTGTTCGTCACAGTCCGAAAAAGCAAACAGATCCACATTATCTGCAATGCAAGCCTAAGGTTCCCGATCCAAACACCCTCCTTTGCATGAGATCCTTACCACAAACATGACAGGTGACAAGGGGGAGTGCTAGCAGGGATAAGTCCAGTGCCATTGGCTAGGAGGGATGACACAGCTGAATGTTACACAAACTTCTGTTTGTCACACGCGTGAAGGAGAGTTGACTGTTGTCTTGTTTTGCGATTGATCATGCATCGTTATATTTTGTTATCGCCGAAACCTCTCCACGATCGGGACAATATTGAACCAGAAGGAGACCTTAAAGCGGAAATACAGTGACGGAGGTGATTATTTCGGCACGATATTAAAACAAAGTGCTCCTTGGGAGAAGACCTCCGATCTCACAAGGAAGCAAGTTAATATTGAATGAGGACCTCTGATCGTTCAAACAGGTACTGTAATTCTGCTTTAAATAAAACATCCCATCCATTTAAACATTTAAATAGAATTGTTCCGTCAGGTGTGTGTGTGTGTGTGTGTGAGAGAGAGAGAGAGAGAGAGAGAGAGAGAGAGAGAGATAGGAGGCTTAACTCTTGAGTTTATTAAGTTGTTTAATTCAATAAATGTGGCGCATCTGCACCTCCGATCCCTCAAGGAATCAAGTTAAAGTTGAGTTTGGACCTCCGATCTGCCAAGCAGGGAATGCACTTTGAAATCCTGCTTGTGGGCGTGGCCCGCAGCGTCACGATAAACATTTAATATGTATACAATACACATTTAATACGTACTGTATTGTGTGTCTGTGTGTGTGTGAGCGAGAGAGAGAGAGAGAGAGAGAGAGAGAGAGACGGACGGGTGTGTGTTAATAAAAAATGTTTAATCATGGTTTAATTAATAAATGTTAATAAAATGGTTTAATATGCTAATAAAATGTTTAAATGGTTTAATAAATAATTTTCTTTTACTTTTAACACATTTCATACAAAATTGGTGTACTTTTGTAATTTTTAAAGGGTTTATGGGGTAGTCTTGGGAGCCTTGGAACGAATCAGGCGTTTAACATGTAAACTGCGCCCACTACTTACGAAGCTCCCGCGTTACGAAAAAGGCTCTGGAACGGATTAATTTTGTAAGTAGGGGGCCGACTGTACTTTATTCCCAAGGATTTGGATATAGCTCTAGTTATACAGGGACTGGATAGCTCACAACAGCACTCCCCACAGCGAGGATGTAGACCATCTCCAAATCCATAAAATACATATCGACTGGATGGTCAAACTCCCTTCAGCAATTCTAAAGGTAAAGAGCTGGTTCGCTCTTCCACAACCAGAAGACACACTACTTCTAAATTCTGGTTGTATTTCATTTTTTTTTAAAAAAAGCTTGTAGTCGATTGTTTGGTTGTTCTGTTACTAATGACTTGAAAAATAGTCTTAAAATATAAATTATAATCCAACCTATAAAAAACTTCTATCATGGTTTTGCTGAATCACCCACCCCCAAGGTGAAGCATATATAATAAGATTTGTTTAGGGGTGTTTTCTGGTTTTACTGAGAGCATTTTCAGATTATTCTAATTTCCTCTCATCTTACTAAAGATGTAGTAGGACCACTTATTTAAACATCGGCGAGAATATTTTCTTCCATTCCATCGCTCAACTTTATGAAACGTTAATTAAGAGAATTAGCTTTATCTGTATTGTGTGCCCTGATGTTCTGGCTTGATTTGCTCTCATTTAATGCCACTTGTCTTCCGAAAGCATGCCACCCTGATTAAGTCAGTGTCTGATTTTGTTGCAATCAAACCAGCCCTCATTTTTAATCAGGCTGTGTACCTGTCACAGGTTTCTCAGTGGCAACTGAATTCAATCAGCATTCATCCCATCAAATCTGAGAGCCCATTGCAGCTTCTGCTCTTCTCCAAACCTTCAATGCCTTTTTGTATAATAGTTTAATTGAAGAACAACCAAGTAATGAATGTGCATCAGTGTGCAAGCATGACTGTATTCACTCTTGCATTAAAGATTACAGTGGGTTTTACTACCTGAAAATAGGAATTTTCCACAATTAGAATTGCTGTATTTATTTTCTTGGCCTCTCCCCAGTTGATTCAGTCATTGCCAGTTTTCCGTATCTATCTGATGAGGCAATATTATTTACTTAATCCAATAATATAGTTTATTTGGATTTTTATCCATCTCTGCTTTGGTTTGACACCGCGAGATGTTGATTGCTAAACACTTTTTGCATGCATCAGTGAAGTCTGAATTATATTTCACAGGAGGAGTTTACTGCTGTACTGATTGACAATCAATGGTGCTCCTAAGAATGAAATTTTAATTGTTAATTTTTTTAATTGAATTGTAAATTATGAAGTTACAATGTGAGACATCACCCCTAGGGTTAAATTGATATTGATCAGAAAATGGGGGTGAAAAAGAGTGGGCCAAGCTAACTCTATTAACTGTGAAATGGATTCCATCAATCCCAGTACTGTTTGGATTTATTACAGATATTGACAAGTCCTTATTAGTGTTGAATTGAAAATGCCTCAGTGTGTATTAACACGATGTAATATAGTAATATATTCAGAAGCTGCAAGGCTAAGACTTTGTGGATTGGAAAAGAGTTATAAAATATGGAATCCCAAGTCCATGTACTGAGAAAGTGCACAGACGTGTGGATGTTAAATGAATGCATCATAAGCAGGCCATGTTAATACTCTGTGTAATACTGTGTGGTCAATAGTTCAGGCAAATTGATTTCCGGAGGCCCAACCATAAGTGCATTTATGTGTTAATGTAACAGATTCTCATCCTTGTCTCATTTCTACTGACTGACATTATAAAAATTCTCAGGTAATTCCTCAATGTATTTAAATGCTCTTGACAATAGAACCACCTATCTTTTACTGTCTATGGTGAGAGGCATGTAAAAGAACCATTGCTGACTTTCATAAAGAGTAGGCTGCAAAGTCGTCAGCGTGTTTCTGTCCCTTGCTAAAAAGGGTTGTGACAGGAAGGGCATCTGATGTAAAAAACCTCTGCCAATTCAAACGTGCGAATCAGATGATTCGCTGTGGCGACTCCCGAGTAAAAGGGAAAAAGCCGAAAGGAAGACGGACACACAATTACTACAGAATTTCCTTCAGAATAATTTATTGATTCCAGAGGAAATTGCTTCGTACAAGTAAGAGTGAGATAAAGTCTTGATAACGAAAATTTCAGAAGCATGAAATATTGGGTCTGAGTTACTTGTTTAAGGGACAAACTGATGTTGAGGTGAATGGGTTGAAGCATCTACAAAACAGTAGGTTTTATGGTGAGTTCCTGGTATGCAGTGGACAGTACCTACCAAAAAGGGTCTAAAAAAGGCAACAAATGAACTACTTGCAGGGTTAAGAATGTCCAGGCTCACAGGTGGATGTACAGACGCTCCTCGACTTATGTTTTTAATTGGTTCTGGACGGCCGAACATAAGTTGAAAGTAAACGCAAGTTGTTACAGTGACGTAAGACGCTCATAAACTATACATCCATAAATACCATTACCGTATCTCATAAAACACCCCTAAATCAATTATTATAAACATTACATTGTAAAACAATATCAAACATATCAAATAATATCAACATTAATTTTAAATAAATTAAATTCAAGCAAAATAATTTCAAATAGATAAATTTTAATAAATTCACTCATCAAATATCAAATACAGTATCAAATACCTTTAACATTCTCTTTGATGTGATCTTTCTGCTTGTAAATGGTTCCGATGGTCGACGGATGGTCACTTTACATGAAGCTGAGCCGAGTCACATAACATGAAGCTGAGCCGAATCACTTTACATTAAGCTTAAAACAGCCAATCAATGCTTACAAGATGTTCGGCGCTCAACATCGAAAGTAGTGTACTTGCCGTGCTTGACACAAAGTGCAGGTTATACGGACTTCCGGTCTTTCAAGTGAGCAAGGGCGTCGTTGAACTCGTTTAATACTCAGCCTACACTGATATGAATCACCAGCAGAGCGGAGAGTTCTCATTCTTTTCTGGATTCGGGTTTTCATTCATTTTACAACTCTCTTTGCTTAACTGAGTATGCATGGTAAATTGCGCCGATCCGAGCAGATAGTTAATTCATCTCTGTGTATGAGACTTGCACCCATGCTACTTGGCTTACGCTTCTGACCAACTATATTTGCTTCGGGTTACAAAAGTACGTAAAACAGTGTAAACACAAATATCACATATATAGAGATAAGGTGTGTGTGTATGTATGTGTATATATATATATATATATATATATATATATATATATATATGTATATATAAATAAAACTAACTGAACTGGGAAGGAGGGGCACATGCAGTCTGTCGTTTGTAAACAATGGACGCAACGTCATTACATCATTGCGTCATTACTTCAGCATACTACGTACGTACGTCTAAACTCAAAATGTGACTTTTTTTTTTTACGTAAAAACGGATGAACGTGAGTCGGGGAGCTTCTGTATTGAGCGAGGGCTAGGCTAACTTTTCTGGTCTGGACAAATAGAAAATCTTCTGTAGCACAATCTGCTTAAACTATTAATGCTCTATTGCCTGCTTCACCCTTCTGTCAGAACACAACTTATTACATTTTTGCTGCCTAGCTGCACACCAGCTAGTGTATGCTGACTCCTCAGGCAAAAGTGCTTCTTTTGGGCATATTAGCAGAGCTGGACCATGAAGCAATGAAAGAAGGTGGACTGGAATGATGAATGACATTTTCTGGTAAATCACAGCCTTGGCAGGTCAGAACAGTTTTGGCAACACAAGGAGGACCTACACAATGTTAGGCAGGAAGTGATCTATTAGCTAATCAGCATATTCAGTAGTGTTGTATATTAATGACTGATCCTTCATCTCTACATGTGGATGTCCCTCTGGGATTAATAAAGTATCTATCTGTCTATCGAAAAAGTAGAACATGATATGATGCAGAAGCGAGCATTCATCTGCCTGCAGTGTTAATTCTCTGTTTTTCTGACAGACTACAGAACAGCTACACCACTTCACAGAGAGCCAACCAGGATTTGGAAGAGAAGCTTCATGCCTTGGTAATCATTCTTCATTTTACATGCCTTCTAAATTCATTTTTAACAGATGGTTTTCACTTCCTTTTGGTTGGTTTCACTGATATAATGATATTCATTTAGTTTGGAGGGAGTCAGACCAGCATTTATCTCTGTACATGTCACAGGGATTAGATTAAGCTCTATAACATGACAAAGCTTTAAAATAGACTGCCTGGCCAAAATAAAGGCCATTTCAATTTAAAAAAGCAAACACATAAGAGCCTGGAACAGGATAATTACTGCAGTGATTAATATGTTTCACCTGGCAACAATTCTCTGAACCCAAACTGTTGCAGTGAGTACCTTCTCATTTTCTAAACAACCATGTCAGAAGACATTCAGTGGTTGTGGGGAAAAATGGTGGTGTGTTTCAGAAGAATTGCATTATTGGCCAACATCAAGATGATGATTGATATCAGTAAAATTAGGGAAAGAATTGCCTGGTGCATGATCAAAACCTGAACTATCATCAGCTTCACATAAGCATGGTTGTAAAAATGTTGCCTGGCCATGATAAGAGATTACTTAATGTCTTAAAGTTGAATTGTAAAAAAAAAAAAAAAATGAATCCTTCCAACATCAGTCAATGCCCATTTTCAAAGGACTCTAGTCATGCTTAAACACGTTGCCTTTCTGATGGTCAATTTCGGCCTGGTAGTGATGTCAACACGTTGGATTTGGCTGGGCTACGTCACTGACCCACGTGCACTTCTTTGGCAGCATTCTCATCCTCAGACTCACTAAATGATCATCTTATGATGATCAATAATGGTACAATTTAATAGTGAATATAAGAGTACTGTGAAAATCTACAGTGTGATGAGAACTTCTATGATTAGGACTAACGTATAGTGGCCACTGTACGATCCTCTGAGGGGAGGGATATAGGGTTGTTTAAATTGCTCAAGTTTAGACTCTGTAACATTATTTAGCAAGTTAGCTGACTACCTGAATATACAGAGAACTTTACATTTTATTTAATATTTTTTCTTCACTGGTGGGATGGGTATATTCCAGGATTGCACTTGAATTAGCCACAACAGGGTATTGAATGAAATCCTCATTAAAAGTCAATGGGACGTGCTGGAGAAGATTTCATGGAGTGATCCACTGTCTTATCAGCAACACAAGATCTTAGCATGAAACACTTGCATGGAAATCTGTGGTATTGAAGCATATTGTTGAAACAATGATAGGACAAATGTGTCATAATCCACACTGAAGGCCATTCAGAAAGGTATTGTGTGTAATTTGGTCAGGCAGTGCACATATTGAACGATGTCTTATTTGGGACCACTTGTATAGCATTGCTCAAGCCAGGGTGCTGCTCCTCAACTCCTCAGCTGGATTATGTATCACTCTTCAAGTATTCCTGCAAAAAGTGAGTGATAAAACCAGTCATGAGGAATAATATTTCGAAATTTGCTTCCTATCTAAATGATAATGTTCCCTCAGTAAAGAGCATTTCTGCTGCCTCTGCACTCCCTCCGAATTTTAATCTATACTGGAATATAGTGTTCAGGTTCAGGGTACACAAACACATGCACGACAATGCTGGAGTTTTGGCAAATTGTTATTGTCACAGTGACGTTCATGTATCTCTGAGCTTTTTGCACATTCTGGAGTTTATTTTGAATTATTGCTGTATAAAACAAAATTAACAAGTGGGAGAAGGTAAATTAATATCGAACAAGGAAGCAGGAGACTCTAAGGTAATATATAGTATAAATATGAATGTATATGTATATCCTGAGTGCTAACTGCAAATACAGACGCTCCCCAACTTGCGTTCATTCTTTTTATATTTTTTTAAATTTCACATTTTTTTCCCAAAAAAAAAAAATTGTCAAATTTTGAGTTTAGCGTGCTATCTGTAGTACGAGACGTACCTACGTAGTACGCTGACGTAATGACGCTGCGTCCATTGTTTGCAAACGACAGACGTGCCCCTCCTTCCCAGTTTAGTAGTGCGTGTTACCCTTGTGTTAAGGCGTAGTCTCTGTGATCTTTGTGTTTACACTGTTTTCCGGAATTTTGTAACCCTAAGCAAATATGGTTGGTCAGAAGCGTAAGCCGACTAGCATGGGTGCAAGTTTTCCAGCATTTGCCAGAATTTCCGGTTTTCCCAAGACTGAAATAACTATCTGCTCGTATCGGCGCAATCTACCATGCATACTCGGTTAAGCAAAGAGTATTGTAAAATGAATGAAAACCCGAATCCAGAAAAGAAAGAACTCTCCGCTCTGCTGGTGATTCACATCAGTGCAGGCTGAGTACTAAATGAATATTCAACGGCACCCTTAGTCACTTAAAAGACTGGAAGTCCGGATAACCCGCGCTTTGTCTCAAGCACCAAGCACAAGCAAGTGAACTACTTTCGAGTGTCTCACATATTGTAAGCGTTGATTGGCTGTTTTAAGCTTCATGTAAAGTGACTCAGCTCAGCTTCATGTAAAGTGACCATTCGTCGACCATCGGAACCATTTACAAGCAGAAAGATCGCATCATAGAGAATGTTGAATGTTATATTTGATACTGTATTTGATATTTGATGACTGAATTTGATTAAAATTTCATCATCATTATCATCATCTTCCACTTAGTCCAGGGTCGGGTCGCGGGGGCAGAAACCTAAGCAAAGAGGCCCAGACGTCCCTCTCCCCAGCCACTTCCTCCAACCCTCCCAGGGGGACACCGAGGCGGTCCGAGACAAGCCGAAAGACATAGTCCCTCCAGCGTGTTTAGGTCGACCCTGGGGTCTCTTCCCGGTTGGACATGCCTGAAACACCACACCAGGGAGGCATCCAGGAGGCATTCTGACCAGATGCCCGAGCCACCTCAGCTGGTCCCTCTCAATGCGGAGGAGCAGCGGCTCTACTCCGAGCTCTCCACGGATGGTAGAGCTTCTCACCTTATCACTAAGGGAGAACGCCGCCACCTGGCGAAGGACGTTCATTTCAGCCGCTTGTTTCCATGATCTTGTTCTTTCTTGTGCTTTCTTCTTCTTTTACCCAAAGCTCGTGACCATAGGTGAGGGTTGGAACGTAGATCGACTGGTAAATTGAGAGCTTCGCCTTGCAGCTCAGCTCTTTCTTTACTACGACGGACCGGTACAGGCATCACTTAACAGCAGAGGCTGCAGCGATCCGTCTGTCGATCCCTCGCTCCATCCTTCCCTCAGTCTTGAACAAGACCCCAAGATACTTAAACTCCTCCACTTGGGGCAGGAACTCATTCCCGACCTGGAGGGTGCATTCCACCCTTGTCCGACTGAGAACCATGGCCTCAGACTTGGAGGTACTGATCCTCATCCTGGCTGCTATCGCATTCGGCTGCGAATTGCTCCAATGAGAGCTGGAGGTCCCGACTTGATGAAGCCAAAACGACAACATCATCCGCAAAAAGCAGAGACGAGATCCGATTGCCACCAAACCAGAACCCCTCAACGCCTCGACTGCGCCTCGAAATTCTGTCCATAAAAATTCTGAACAGAATTGGTGACAAAGGACAGCCTTGGTGGACTCCAACTCCCACTGGAAACGAATTCGACTTATTGCCAATACGGACCAAACTCTAGCTCCGGTGATACAGCGACCGAATGGCTTGTAGCAACGGGTCCGGAACACCGTACTCTCGGAGCACGCCCCACAAGATCGTTTGAGGAACACGGTCGAAAGCCTTCTCCAAATCCACAAAGCACATGTGGACAGATTGTGCAAACTCCCATGCCCCCTCCAGAATCCTGTGGAGTGTATAGAGTTGGTCAAGAGTGCTACGGCCAGGACGAAAACCACATTGTTCCTCCTGAATCCGAGGTTCGACTATTGGTCAGATCCTCCTCTCTAGTACCCCTGCATAGACTTTCCCAGGTAGGCTGAGGAGTGCAATTCCCCAATAATTGGAACACACCCTCCCATCACCCTTCTTAAAAATCAGGACCACCACCCCAGTTTGTCAATCCAGAGGTACAGCCCTCGATGACCACGCGATGTTGCAGAGACGTGTCAACCAAGACCGTCCAGAGCCCTGAGATATTCCGGGCGGATCTCGTCCAACCCCGGAGCTCGACCACTGAGGAGCTTTTTGACAACCTCAGTGGTCTCCACTCCAGTGATGGGCAAACCACCACCCAAACCCCCAGGGTCTTCCTCTTCCACGGAGGGCGTGTTGGTGGGATTGAGGAGGTCCTCAAAGTATTCCCTCCACCTCTCAATGACATCCCCAGTCGAGGTAAGCAGCTCCCCACCTCCACTGTAAACAGTGTTTGTGGAGAACTGCTTCCCCCTCCTAAGGTGTCAGATGGCGGTCTGGAACCTTTTTGAGGCCAACCAATAATCACTCTCCAGGCCCTCACCGAACTTCTCCCACGCCCGAGATTTTGCATCTGCGACAGCCTCAGCTGCAGCACGTTTGGCCTGCCGGTACCCATTTGATGCCTCGGGAGTCCCACAGGCTAATAAAACCCGATAGACCTCCTTCTTCAGCTGGACGGCCCCCTTTACCGCAGGTGTCCACCACCGGGTTCGGGGATTACTGCCACGACAAGCACCGACGACCTTACAGCCACAGCTATGGGCTGCCACCTCAGCAATGGTGGCACGAAACATGGCCCATTCGGATTCCATGCCCCCCGCCTCCTCCGGGACGTGGCTGTAGCTCTGCTGGAGGGGGGAGTTAAAGGCCTCTTGGACAGGGGACTCCGCCAAACGTTCCCAGAAGACCCTGATTACACGCTTGGGCCTGCCAGGTCTGGAAGGCAGCCTCCCTCACCACCGAAGCCAACTCACCACCAGGTAGTGATCGGTAGACAGCTCAGCTCCTCTCTTCACCCGAGTGTCCAGAACATATGGTCGCAAGTCCGATGACACGACTACAGAGTCAATCATCGAATTGCGATCTAGGGTGTCCTGGTGCCAAGTGCACTTATGGGCACACTTATGTTCGAACATGGTGTTCGTGATAGACAAACTGTGACGAGCACAGAAGTCCAACAACGAAACACCATTCGGGTTCAGACTGGAGAGGCCGTACCTACCGATCACAACTGTCGTTGCCCACATGGACGTTGAAGTCTCCCAAGATAACGAGTGAGTGTTCTCCAACACCCCCCCAAAGACTCCAAAAAGGGTGGGTACTCTGAACTGTCATTTGGTGCATAAGCACAAATAACAGTCAGGACCCGTCTCCCTGCCCGAAGACCAAGGGAAGCTACTTTTTCATCAACCGGGGAGAGCCCCAACATTTGAGCACCAAGACAGGGGGCAACAAGAATACCCACACCGGCTCGCCGCCTCTCCCCATGAGCAACTCCAGAATAGAATAAGGTCCAGTCTCTCTCGAGATGGATGGTTCCAGAGCCCAAGCTATGCGTTGAGGTGAGCCCGACTATATCTAGTCGGTATCTCTCCACCTCATGCAGTAGATCAGGGTCCTTCCCTGCCAGAGAGGTGACATTCCATGTCCCGAGGGTCAGAGTAAGTAGCCGAGGATCGGTCCGACAAAACCCATGCCTTCGGCTGCCACCCAACTCACACTGCACCTGACCCTTAAAACTCCTCCCATGGCCCAGCCAGGCTCCATGGGCAGAAGCCCGACCACCAGGCGCTCACCTTCGAGCCCCTCCCTCGGGCATGGCTCCAGGAGGGAACCCCGGTGACCCTTGTCCGGGCAAAGGAGACTGCTTCCTTTGATCTCTCTTAGATGTTATAGGGGTCTTCTGAATCGCACTTCACCCAGGACCTGATTGCCTTGGGTGACCCTACCAGGGGCATTATGCCCCCGACAACATGGCTCCTAGGATCATTAGGTCACACAAACCCCTCCATCACGATAAGGTGGCGATTCAGGGAGGGGTGATGATTAAAATGTATCGATTTGAAATTATTTTGCTTGAATTTAATTTATTTGAAATTGATGTTGATATTATTTGATATATTTGATATTATTTTACAATGTTATGTTTATAATAATTGATTTAGGGGTGTTTTATGAGATACAGTAATGGTATTTATGGACATATCGTACAGTTTGAATGTCATACGTCACTGGAACATACAGTAACAACTTACGTTTTTTTTGTTTTTTTCTTTTTCAACTTGCGTTCGGCCGTCCGGAACCAAACAAAAACGCAAGTTGGGGAGCGTCTGTATCCATTGGTAAAAAACGAATAATTGAATATTTTTATACTTTTGTTTTTTTTTAGAAATTAACCAAGTAAACTGAATTATGTATTGAATTATAAGTAAATTACTTAGTTTTTTGTTTGTTTGTTTTGTGTTTTCTAGCCAGAGAAAACAATAAGTTCACAATCATACACTGTTCTGTGTCCATTATTCGTTTCTCTTTTTTCATCTTCTCTTGTCTGCTCATGCTGCCATGACTTGGATCTCACATTGCCATCACAACCATCACTACCAGGCTGCCATCAGTCGAACCTGGGTTCAGGCAGTTGCGTGAATCACTCACTCTCTTCTATCTTCTCACCCTTCAAAGTGCATTAGAGTAGCTGTCCTCCTCCAGTCTCCTTGCTTCACCCTTCTGTCCTCTGTCTGCATGGCATTGCTTTGACGTCAGAGGCATTCAAGTGTGCAGTGCAGTGGCTGAAATCTACCTCCTGTTGTAGTTCCTGTATAAGATTTTTGCAATATCAAACATTTTCAATCACATTCATGTCTTGCAAGGTATTACTGAGAATGAGAAGTGTGTTTTAGATATGCCAGTGAGAGGCTTAGGCTTTGCAACTACTGAATGTCAACTATGGATACAAAATTGAAATGAAAATTGAACTGTAATGCTTTCGCTAAATTCTCCATTAGTGTTTAGTTACAGAGGATTTTCGCGCTGCACTTTTGAACCTCTTCAGCTAATAATAGACAGAGTTTAGGTAGTAATGTATCAACAATGTCCGGAACACACAGAAAATGTAGCAGGACTTTAAATCACAGGAATTGTGCACCAATGGAAATACCCCGCGGCTCAGAAGCCAGGGTTTAGACTGTCACATCCAGCCATCTGATCTCATGCCCATTTAATTTACTGTGCGTGCGGCACAGACCTGCTTAGCTCTTCATTTATGCAATATTTTATGAAGCACTCACTTCAGTTAAATCCCTTTGGCTCAGTCAACTTTCATGACATGTGCAGTGGGTCCATAACGCAGACCCCAGCTTTGTATATGGCTCTTAATGTGCTCTTGGCAGACAAGTGGGATACGCACAGTATCAGAATAGTAAGACCAGTTTTTTGTTTTTTGTTGGTTTTTTTTGGTTATATGCTGAACATATTTCTCTTTGAGTCCAAAAGATGAATATGACACATCAGCTTTCAATTTTTGATATTCTTACCTCTTGTCAGGTACTCCATTAATAATAGAGAATATGCAGCTCCACCATGCTATGGTGCATGTTGGAATGGGGTACTAGACAGAATAGGAATCTTAACATAAGAAATTGAATTGCACTACAAATAAACAAGATTTGAATAAACAAATAATGTTAACCTGATTACAGATCCTAATGCACTCCAAGATCCCTTGTGCCATGACCTGCGCTTGTGGGTTACTGTGGTTGTATTCTTGCTACAGCTACGTTGATCTTGCTGAAACACGAGCTCAGTATATATTGATTAGATGCCAGTTTTGACAGTTTACCAGTTGTTACACATACACTGCCCTCAGTAATTATTGGCACACCTGGTTAAGGTGTGCTGTTTCGCTTCTGTCAAGTTCAAAAGTTTTTTAAGTAATATAGGACCACAATGTGGGGGGGGGTCCAACATTTAATTCAAGTCCATTTATTCAGTGGGGAAAACTCACATTAAGAAATATTTCTTTTATATCAAATCATGTGTGCCACAGTCATCACCCCTGATATTAATACTTTGTACAACTCCCTTTTGCCAACAACACTTCTAATCTTCTCCTATAATGTTTCACAAGATGGGAGAATACAGCAAGAGGACTGTTTCCTCTCTCTTCAATCTCTCTAGATCATCCAGCGACCTGGGTCCTCACTCCACAGGTTTTCAATGGGGTTGAGGTCTGGGGACTGGGATGATCATGGAAGGAGCTTGATTCAGTTTCTGGTGAACCATTTCTGTGTAGATTTGGCCACATGTTTAGGGTCAATTTCGTGCAGAGGCCACCAGATTTTGATTTAAAATGTCATGCTATTTCAAAAGCGTTTATGATGCCATGCACCCTAGCAAGGTTCCCAGGGTCTCTGGAAGAGAAACAGGCCCACAGCATCACCCATCTTCCCCCCCCCAAACTTCACAGTGTGCATGAGGTTCTTTTTCTGCATGCTCATCTTTTGTGTTCCACCAGACATACTTAGTGTTGTTATCAAAAAGCTCCATCTTGGTCTCATCTGACTAAAGCACACGGTCCCAGTTAAAGTCCCAGTACCTCTCAGCGATAGGTATTTATGACTTGAAATGACAAGAAATCCAGACATTTATGATTTGTGAGTAAGAAAAGTTTTTTCCGTGCATGACTTCCTAACAGTTTGTTGCCATGGTGATGACACCTGTGTTTGGTGGCAAAATAACCTTGCGTCCTCGTCCAGGCTTGTTTACAACGGTTCCGGTTGTTTTAAACTTCTTAATGATTCCTCTGACAGTAGATAAGGGCAGGTGCAGCCGAGGGGATATTTTCTTGTAGCCGTTGACTGACTTGTGAAGGTCAACACACATCTGCCTTACTTGAATATTGTGTTACTTTGTTTTTCCCCATGTTGAAGAGTGGATAAGAGAAATGGCCTCCGAGTCACGCCATATTTATACCCCAGGGGAAACAAGAAGTGATGAATTACTAATTCAATGTTCCTGGATACGCTGATAAACTTTGTAAATTGCTGTCAAAATCACAAACACTTCAATTACATTTATTTCCGAGGAATTTTTTAGGGGTGGCAATAATTATGGAGCAGGTGATTTTATGAAAAATAATTATTTCTTTGTCAGGGACATTTATTAAAAGTAAATAATCCACGGTCTACAATTTTCACATCTTAACAAGGGGTGCCAATATTTATGTCAGGCAGTGTATCACATTTAAACACATGTAAGTATCAGAAAATGAAAGCTGCTTCATCATCTTATCCTCTTTTTTTTTAAATCACAAATCGAGTGGTCGACAAGGAAATAAAGGACAGACATAAATAAAGGAATTGACCCTGCCATTACTATCATGTTATGGCAGGCAACATGATTTCCACATTACTGCTACTAGATAATTCAGGTTGCTCAGGCCACAGGATTGGGGAATAGTTATGGTGAAATGTTGGAATGAATTTCTGAATGCTTTGACAGAAGCCTGTGGACTTCTGCATCCTATAGAGTGCCGCCTGACTTCTTGATTAGGTATGTGGGTCTCAGGGACTTCAGAGTATTCCCCTCCTTTTTCTTTTGTAGACAGATGTTGAAATTAAATCAGACTGAGATGGTCCAGAGCACTTTATTAGGTAGACATATACAACTCCTTGTTCATATAACTATCTAATCAAGTGTGGCAGCAGTGCAATGCATGAAAAAATGCAAATATGTTCACATCAACCAACAGAATCGAGGGCTTGTGGGGGCTCTGCGATTGTGACTAGATTGTGATTGTTTCAAGTATCTTGTCAAATACAGTTGTGAATTTTGGCTGTTACTAGACCCACATAATTTATGAAGATGAATAAATGGCTGCTCCTTCATTTGCTTCTCCCCCAAAAATGTTAAGAATATAACCTTTTTTAAATGTTGTTCTGAATATTCGGGGCATCTACCTTTTCTGTGAATCAGAAAAAAAATTAGCTGCTCTTACTTGAACCGCTTTCAGAAAAATGATTCGAGAGCTTTTTATAATTTTTGGTTCATTCTGTCTTTTGCAGCTGCGGAAAGTAGAAAGAGACAAGAAGACAATGGACCAAGAGATAGTGGAGCTCACCAACAAGCTCGTGGATGCCAAGAACACTATTGACAAACTGGAGGAATTGAATGTATGTTGTGTGTGTTGTAGAACTACGATTGGTAACCACTGAACCTGAAAATTGAAAGTTTCATTGAGAGGTTGAATGCTTAGATTTTGTAGAACTGCACTGTCAGGTCTGAGTTTTAAACAAGACTCTGCCCTAATAGTTTTCCAGCTGGAAACATCAATCCCTTATATAGACATGCTCATTTTCTCCATTAGGTTTAGAGACAGCTTATCTGTGCACAGGCTTTGGGACTACACTTTAGAGCCAGGTATCCAGGATGATACCTGCATACAGATCCAGTACTTAAATCCTGTTGTTCAGCTGAAAGCTATTTTTTAAGGAATTGTGTCATGTTTTCACTGCAGTAGCTCCTTTTTCTGTCCATTTTTTTTTTCTTTGTTAGGAACGCTATCGGCAGGACTGCAATTTGGCTGTGCAGCTGTTGAAGTGCAACAAGTCCCATTTCAGGAACCACAAGTTCGCTGACGTGAGTGTTGGATGTGCTTGTCCTTCTATGAACATGGAAATTTCAGCAGGAACTTTCCCAGGTTATGTGTGCCATTACAGATCACAGATCACATTTTAAGCTCCATAGTGCTACACAATGAAAGAAGACAACGACTGGGATCATGCAGTTGTAGTCTCATTTTCAATCGAAATAGAGATGGCAGGTTTTGTTTTTTGTTTTTTTTTGAGAAGTAGGCTTAAAAGCAACTGAAATGGAATCCAGATTGTGCGAAGGGCAATGCTTTTATACCAGTGCTGTGAAATATTATTTTTTTAGTGTTTTTATTGTATACCCACAAAGTTAGGGGACACTCTTTTTTTTCAGGGGTTGTCAACATCCACCACAGACTAATTATTAACACTGTAGCAGTGTATTTTCCTTGTGGAATTATTTTATATTCATCTTGAATGGCTCTACCTTCCTGTCACAACTGGGTCACCTAGACCTGTTTTTTAAGGTAACAAGGGTTAATTCATCAAAAATGGCCCTCAACACTCTAGAGGGGAATACACTTTGTGTTCTGTGACAAGAACGCATTTCTAGTTTTGTTTAAATTTAGTATACTGTGCACTTCATAGATACCACATGTGTTGGCATGGGGTAGATCTCTCTTACTTCTACGTAAAAGCCCATGTCATGAGTACATTTTCCAGGATGGCTGTCACTGAAACACAAAGTTTAATTGCTACAGATCATCCTCTGCTAACCTAAAGTTACCTAAAATTAAAATTTAATGATCGATAATACAGTGGTACCTCACCTTACGAAATTAATCCATTCCAGAGCCTTTTTCGGAACCTGGATTTTTTTTTTTGTCAGTTGAACCGCATTTTACATGTAAAACGTGTGATTCGTTCCAAGGCCCCAAATCTACCCCTAAACTCTTTAAAAATGATAAAAGTAAGCCTTTTAAGGCCTTCTTCTGCTTCAATATCGTACCAATGGTAGAGAGGTTTGGCCATATTCCTTTGCGATATCACTCAACTGCATGCCATGAGCCCACTTCTTCTTTTCACTCGCACTGGGAATCACACGTGAGTGTGTGTGTGTGCGTGTGTTGACCATGTCTTCTTAGCAGAGATATCTTACAAATGTTTATGCAAGGTTAAAAGCCTGAGCCAAAAGATAAAGTTGTAATGAGCACACTCGAAAAACTCATGAAACAACAGTAACTCTGTCCTTTACACGAAAAGCATTATGGGTACTCCATAATAGCCAATGGGAGGGAGCTGCGTCATCCCTCCTAGCCAATGGGAGGTCAGCGGGGCGGATGTTGGACGATAGCCAATGGGAGGGAGCTGCATCATCCCTCGTAGCCAATGGGAGGCCAGTAGGGCAGGACGTTGGAAGATAGTCAATGGGAGAGCAGCTTGTGCATTGTTTTAATGTTTGAATGGCGCGTTTAAATGGTGTGTTTGAATGGCGAGTTTGACACATTTCGTTAGGAGAACTTGTTTCGTATACAGAGACAAAAAATTTTGGAAAATGTTTTTTGTAACCTGGATTTCTCATTTGCTGGGACTATCGTAAACTGAGGTACCACTGTATTTAATTAAGGTGGGGTAGAGATAAGAACTTTGGATTGTTTGCAGTTGTCCACATTCTATCACAGTGAAGGAATTTACAGAGTGGAAAGTCAAGACATGATATTTAAACCCCCCCCCCTTTTTTTTTTGGGGGGGGGGTAATATTTTGATAGTGTTACATTTTTTTACACCATTTTTTTTACATATTCTGACACCTGACAGACTTAATTCTTAGGCCCAATCACTGGAGATGCTTTAGGACCTTTCTTATCCATTGGCTCTTCTTTTCCTTGTCAAACAACTAGGAATCTTTGGCCTCGTCCCAGATCATAAACCCTTCTGCTCCATACTTTAGAAACATGCTTGAGATGTGGACCAAATAGTGATGGAGTGGTTACAGTGTAAAACTGAGCATTTGGAATAATCATGAACACTTCATCCCTTTTCCCAATGAGTGATCAAATTCTTCCTTTGTGTGACAAGAGAAATAAATTATTGAGTGGTATTTTTGTATGATTTTGTGCAAGAATCACCAGTGGACAAAAAAAATCAAAATAGAAGTATTTTATTAAATTATCGATCACGCAGGTTAAAGAGAAGCAGTTTTGGTGATCCTTATAGTATAATTTGTGTGTAATGTAATATATTTAATAATACAGAGTTTATTTTAACGTAAATTATCATAAAAAGCACTATACTGGATAATGTTTGTCCTGTGGATTTCCAGCTTGGGTTGGGGGGGGGGCTGATTCAATGAGGAACAGTCATTTTTCCCAGTAGTGACCTGACCTTATTAGATTGTCCTGCATAGGTGATAAAACTCCCAGCATATTAAAGACTCTTACACTTCCTTTTGGCGAGGCGCTGCTCCTGTATGTTATCGTCTTTTAACTTATGTTGGAATATTCCGTAGGAACAGCATCCGGTTTTAGATGTAAAAGCTTGAGCTTCGTGCCAAGTAGTTCTGCTTGGAGGTAACACCGATAGCAGGTCAGATTGAAGTGGTCTACACTGACTACTGAGTACGGCATGTGCCAACCATGATTATCAGCACTTCTATGTTTATGCAGCTGTATGCTTTGCTACCCGCTATTTTCCTGGTGACACAGCTCAGCCCTGGCTGATAATGTGTTATCTTAGACCGGTGCGTGCTGCATGCAGTCCAGCCAATAGGCCAAAACAATGAACTTTGTTTCACTACCAAACCTGGAACAACCAGTGAAGAAGGCACGTGGCTGAGAATGCCTAGTAGTAATAGCAGCGTGGCAGCACTCACGCGTACTTTACAAGAAGCAAAGACTGATATCATACGTAATCATTTTAAAGAGCCAGTAGTACAAATTCACCACAGGAATATTTTAATCAAATATCATATCCTTCATGGCAAATTCAAATAAATAATAAATAAATAATCTTAACAGCTGTGATAATAAATTGTACCAAGTAAGAGTTTTAGTGAGGCTGTGCCTCCTGTAGCCTCAGATGAATGTTCTTGGCTGTCAGCAATGAAACCTGGTGGTCTTTTGAAGTTGTAACTCGTCAGCCTCAAGGCTCTGATATGTTGTGTGTCTTGAATTGATGTTGGAAAGCCTTCCTGTAAACAAGGTATGCCCTGTATGTCTCTCTCTGAAGAATGTATCTGTTTAATTTACACCATTCTGCATAAGTGTGTGTTTGTGTGGCAACCCAGAACATCACCAGCTGATGTTGCATTTTAAAGAATGTGCCTTTAAGCCAGAAATGAAAAGCCAGAAAGATACAGCTGAAGATTTTTTAAACTATATTATTACTTATAGTTCAGCTACTTGTGTAAAAGCCGTAAAATCTTGTGCTCATTAGTGTGCACAAGATATTTTAGGTTAAGAGACAAATTACTTCACTCTCTTTGATGCAGACATCTTGTAACAGTGCATAGATGTTCATGTGCAGCCTTTTGAAGCCCAAAATGAAAAGTGGTATATGCAGTTAAACCCCTTTCCCCCCAAGCAGTGATATTCCTTCGGTGGGGTCTGTGTGGAAAATACCACTTAATGAATTAACCTCAATGCAAAGCATTAAGTAAACATGTGAGAAACATAAGTTTGTAGTCTTGAAGACCACTGGAAAAAAAAACAGTACTGTTGTGCCAGTGTAGTGGGTTGTGTTTTCTACCTTGGGAAGTTTTATAATGAAGTATTGTACTTGGATGATGCAATGAGCATGATATAAAAGATGCCCATTATAAGCATTGGTTTCAGGGAAATCCCTAACAACCATTATTGTTGATGTGTACAGGAAGCACTCTGGTGGATGCATTGGAAGATTAAAAAAAAAAAAAACCAGAGGAAAATGGAACGCACACCATTGTGGGTTTATGTGAAGTGTGTGGGTGGATATTAGAAGTTAATTCATTCTTGACTTTTTGTGAGCACAGGGGAAGGTTTCAGGTTGTACTCTTGTGCTCACTGCTGGTGAATGCGTGCAGTACTCAGCCAATTTGCAACCAATAGTAGAAGGATATTTGGTGGGAAATTGGCAGATTGATCTTCAGATAAGACACCTGACAGTTGGCATGTTGTAGTGGAAAATATGAATGCCTGATTTAATTCACAATGCACACAAAAATCTTTCACCAAAAATGTCTGTCTGTCTTCCTTTCGGCTTTTTCCCTTTTACTCGGGAGTCGCCACAGCGAATTTTGATTTGGCAGAGGTTTTTACGTCGGATGCCCTTCCTGTCACAACCCTTTTTAGCAAGGGACAGAAACACGCTGACGACTTTGCAGCTACTCTTTACGAAAGTCAGCAATGGTTCTTTTACATGCCTCTCACCATAGACAGTGAGAGACATGGTACGCCTTTGATAACCCAGTTAGCCGCACTGGGGGGGACAGTGACAACCTTGTGGAGAGTGGGACTCGAACCCCCAACCTTTGGATCAGCGATCCAGCACCCTATCAATGAAAACTCATGTTTGGAAAGTACTTTATGAAATGAACACGTCTTGTATTCCCTCACGTCCTGAGCAGTTGTGGTGGTATGTTGGCTACTAGCTGGCCATACAAGATTACTGTAGCATCAGCTGAGGTAAACTCTGTCGTGAGAGTTTTTTCCCTGCCTGTGTTCCATGAATCAATAAAACCCATTTAGAGTCATCCAATCAAGGCAGCTGTGGAAGAGAAATGTCCTTGCCTGCCCTTTATTCTTTTCAGATCGCTATCTCTCTCTCGCTTTTTCTCTTTTTTTGCTACTATTCAGCTATTCAGTTACAAACTAGTTTCATTAGCCTTCTATTCTGTCTTGGGGACATTGAGTGTTTTTGAAGAAAAGGAATCCGTGAAATTGCTTCTTTATAAAATTGCATTCATAAAGTTGAATGAAATGTGCATCTCATTTATCAGCCATTTCACAATTTATGGGCAGACTATAGAGAATTTCCTGAAAATATTCCTAACTAATTTTTTATGGACAATGAACAGCAATAAGACAAATATTTTGTGTATATATTTTTCAAGGTTGTATAGAGCTTGAAAACCTTGATACTGTATAGAAGGTTGATATATTGATTGCTGGTACTAGGCATTACAATCTCCATCAAAATACATTTTGGTTACAATATATTTTAGGTGCTAGATTGTTTTCTTCATATTTTTGTTGCTTGTAGTAACAGTAACAGAGTATTATTGAGGTGATTAATGTGTCCTTATTTCTGGAGATGGAGAACTTACACTGTAATTTTTCCATGTGTGTCTTGCTTTATAGTTGCCATCTGAACTGCAAGAGATGGTGAATAAGCACATGAAGAGCAGTCTGCCTGACAAGTCCCAGAGTCCTCAAGGAGCCCATGGCCAGGATCCAGACACACTGAGTCTGACACCAGCTGACGTGGTGCCCACCTCGGTCATTGCCCGGGTACTTGAGAAACCTGAACCACTTGTTCTTAATTCTGCTCAGTCCAGCAGCAGTAGCCGGCCAGTTGCTGAGGATGTTTTTGTCCACGTGGATATGACTGGATCCCAAAATGAGAATGTTGGCCGAGAGAATGGGGGTCTTGGACAGACTAGGCTGAACACTTTCTCAGGGTCTGATCAGTCACCTCTTAATGGTGTATTTCATAATCCAGATGGACAGTCAGCTGACAGTGGAGCAACACCCTCCTTTGAGAAACTAAACCCCTATCCTACACCACCTCCTCCACATCCACTCTACCCTGGTCGCAAAGTGATTGAGTTCTCTTCTGATGATAAGGTAAAGATCCCTAAGAACAGCCCACTGCCTAACTGCACATATGCTACACGCCAGGCCATATCCCTCAGCCTGGTACAAAACGAAGAGGAGAATGGAGAACGGCAGCGTACCGTTCCCAACAGTCCTGCGGTCTCTGATGGAGGGTGGCGTTCAGGGACCTCCTCATCTTCAGGTGGAGGGCATGTGTCACACCCGCGAACACCTCAGCAGAGTGATTTCACTGACCCTTTGTCTAGCCAGTCAAGTCCTTTTAGCAGCCCACCACAGCCACCGAGTGCCTTTGCCAGCTCAGGTAGCTCTGAGGAGGACTTGCTCACCAACTGGCAGCGATTGTTTGTTGAGAAGATTCCACCATCCTCAGAAGGAACCCTAGTAAACCGTACCTCCTTCAGCAGTGAAACAATAAAGGAACTACAGAAGAGTCATAGTAGCAAGCCTGGGAGAGGAGCTTCAGACCGAGGGATCTTGCGGGGAGCCTACTCCGATGGAGAAGAGGGTTCCTCTACTCAAAGTTGGACAGCCAGCAGAGAGTCCAGCCTTGATACTGATACAAGCAGCATTGCAGACCTGCGCACCAAAAGGGGTGAGTATGGTGCTACCTTTTCCCAAGAGGAGAGTGAGCAACTGCTGATGACTCTTGACAATGATGATGGCGCCAGTGGTGACACAATGGTCATGGTGGAATCAAGCCCAGTCTCTGCCAAGCAGCAGGACTTTACTGAAGATGGTGGGTGCTTAGGTAGCCCAGGCGAAGAGCGAGACATCCTTCCACAGGACTTTCCAATTATCACGCCCAGAGTTCTTGCCGGGTTGGAAGATTACACAGAAAACCTGCCCTCTCAACGCCAAAAGAGTGGTTCCACCCGGCCTCAGAAGAGCCCCAAAAGGATGGGGGTTCATCACCTGCACAGGAAGGACAGTCTTACCAGGGCTCAAGAGCATGGAAACCTGCTGGACTGAGAATGTGGCTAACTCTGTACTCCTTGCATCACCTAGAGTGCTCTTCTGCTTGTTCGATCACAAGTCTTACCAGGCCACAAAGGGAAGTAGGAATCATATTGGTGATTGATCATCTAATACCCAGGCTGCTTTCTTTTATGGGTTATTACTGTAATACTTAAGCCACTTCCCAGAAGCAAGAATGTCAATTAGTTGTGGTATTAATAGTACCGATTAAAGTGGTCATCATACCTTTTAAGAAGTCTAATGTACTTCAGTTATCCTTTAAGAATGCGTGAGTATGTAAGGAGTAAATTTTTCCATGCTCTAACATTTTCAGGACATCGTCAAGCTGTGGTGTAATATATGAGAAGAATTCAGGATATAGCCATAAAAAGACATCTATGTATTTGGCCAATGTATTGTAATGTGGACTACCAGATACAATAGCACTGGAAAGTGTTACTGTAAGATACTAGAGTACCACACAACTGGAAACAAGGTTCCCTTTGATTTGTTGATGGTTTCCAAAGCGAGGAGGCATTTTTCTCTAAATATTAAAGAATGAGATTGTGCTCTAGATTGAGATCCAGATACCGTCATATGGTATGGATTATGCAGGTTTCAAGGGATCCAATGGGTTTTAATATTTCAGTGCCTAACCCTTTTTAATGACTGTTTTCCCATCACCCTTTAAAAAGTATTGCTACTTATGTCTACTTTCATTTCACAGCAGAAACAGTAACCACCCTTTCTACTGCACATCAATTGCAAGCAAGTTTTCATTGAGCTGCCACTGTAATTTTTTGAGTATTTTATTGTTGTCGATTGTGTTGACTTATTTAGATTTTAACAAATTCTAACTAATATGTTATGTCTATTAGTTTAGCCCATGTGGCTGAGGTTCATAAAATCACTTCAATATTAACCCCCACTGACAATGCGAATTTATGAAATACAACTGAATGTTTTATTCATCCTTACACCATGGAAAAGAACCCTATCACTAAAATGAATGTCACGAGCATTATTTGGGTGTCTTTGGAAAAACTTCCCCTCTAAAGAATGTGTTGTTTCATATTTCATAATCTTATTTCGTCTTGTTTCATTGTGCGGTACAGGCAAGACAGTGTCACAAAGGCATTCAGTTCAGTAGAGGTAAGATTGTTGGTTATTTATTGGTGTCCATTCACTCTGATAATGTATTTTCATAGCTGTTGCGAGCAGTGAACTTTTACTCAATGCATTTTATCTAATCCAGTGGCTTTCAGAATGTTTTTCATTGTTCAAAACCCATTAAAATTTTCATAGCATTTTTTGTAATCAAAGGCAAGGCAGGCCAAAAAAAAGCTACATTTCAATGTGTGAGAAGTCCAGGTTTTAGGAAACCAACTGGTATAATAACACAGATGCCTGTAACTGGCAATCTTATTTGCTGCATATGTTTAAAATATTGGCTATTTAAAATCAATTTTAAACAATTTCTGTTTCCCCAAACTAATATTAAAATACGAATAACAGTATAATTATTAAAAAATAAAAGAATAAGTTCTGTATTTAAATGCTGAGATACGCTGGAACGTTTTTTTTTTTTTTTTTTTTTTTTTTTTTTTTTTAGTCCAGAATAAAAATGACAATTTACACTTCGGACTGGAATGATTTTGCGTTGTATATTAAGTGACATCACTTGACTGTGAAATGCATTTTTAGAATGTTTTCACGCTGGGTGTTCAAAAGTTTAAATTAAACTAGTTTGGAGCAAGAACTATTATCAAACCTTTTTTGTTAATTTTTTTTGTTGGAAATATACAGCTTTATACAGGTTTTACAATGTCAGAATTTTACTAGATGGGAACAGAACGATCAGATTTATCCACTTTTTAAGGGATAAAAACCTTTATTCCTACTGAATAACACGAATGAAAATGCCAATCTTGGTTTGTCACTCGGCGCAGGATGTTGTCATTGTCTCACTTAAAAATATACAAAGATGCACGTTTGCTTTGTGTGTGTTTCAGGTATACATAGTGTATACCTGAACCTTTAAATGAGTTTGAAAGTTACACGGTGCTTCATCTCTGCAAAAGTCAGCTAATACAGAGAGGTCACCTGATCTGCTTCTGTAATGTTTAAAATACATAAATAAAAAAAACCTAAAAATTTCCTGTTTCTTTTTCTTTGTTTCCGCTTAGTATATACTGAAAGGCTGAGTTTCAAAAGACGTTGTTATATTCACAGTGCTTATGCTCTGTGTGCGGAACTCACTGGCCCGCCTCTGTGATGGTCAGAATACATAAATTTTACCCCATAATTTTTCTTTGCTTTTTATTTTCCCGTGGAGTATACAGGAAAACAGTTACTCACCTCAGGCTCAGTGGAGGTCGATGACTTGAATAGTCCCCTCGGTAATGCATCTCGGGTACTATTCAGCAATATCCACCATGCCTCAGGCGAATAACAGGTCTTTATCATCTACAGTCAGGTATATAAATACTGTGTGAGAGATATTTTAACTGTGTACCAGTATGTTGCCGTTAAAATTAAAATGCAAACTTTGAATTTGAATGTCTTCACAGTGGTGCTTAAAAGTTTGTGAACGCATAAAACTTCAAAATAAAAAAAAATCAAATTATCACACAAAGTTCAAAAAGTAGATCGAGATCCCAGTTTATAAAATCATTTTTTACATTATTAGCACTGTTCTTTTTATCATTGAGAAAAATGATCCAACATTATGCATTTGTTTGTAAACATTAGTATTATTAGTACTATAGCTTAGTATGGATTAGTACTTTGATGCTGAAATCACAAGTCCGATGTATTTAATCGGAGGGAGGAGGAATTAGGTGTTGAGTGGGTGCCCTGTTTTATTTAAATGCTTATTCAAGCTGGAAAAAGGTAACATAGAGTCAAATCAAAGAGTAAAGCTTGTAATAGTATACGATTTTTAGAAAAACCCAGGGTAACTTTGAAACAACTCGTATTGGCTTAATGTTAATTTTCACAAGTCTCCCATCAGGAAAACAAAACAGTAACATTGCTGTCCATCTACAGTTCGGTAAGAGTCATGTGAACAAGCAAGAAGACTGATGGTTGGAAAATATGGACAGATGAAACCAAAAGTAGATATTTTTTTTGTTCGAATGAATGATTGAAGGAACAAAAGCACTGCATTCCAGCATGAGAGCCTTACTCCATCTGTAAAACATGGTGGTGGTAGTATCATGGCTTGAACCTGTTTTTGCTGCATCTGGGTCATGATAGCTTGTGATCATTAATGGAACATTGAATTCTGAATTATGCCGGCAAATTCTATTGGAAAATGTCAGGACATCTGTCTGTGTACTGAATTTCAAGAGAAAGTGGGTCATGCAGCAACGCAAACTGTAAGCATGCAAGTCCTTCCGAAGAATGCTTAGGCTTAAGCCAATAGAAATTTTGTTCATACAGCTAATATGACACAGCATTTTATTGTTTTCATTCAAGAAAGTGGATAAAACATCTCGGGCTATTTTGAGTGTGATGTTTGCATTTGGATTGTGTTGCTGTTAAAAGTAAATATGAAGTCCAGAAAGCTGTCAGTGTCAGTAAAGCAAACCATCCATATGCTGGACAATCAAAACGAACTTGTCAGTGTACCAGCCAACTATTTTGTACATTCTTGAAAAGAGAGAATACAGTGGTGAGTTTTGCAATAGGGAAAGACCCAAAAGACCACAGAAAAGAGCCATGGTAGATGAGAGGAAACATTCCTTCTCTGGTGAACAGTTGGAACGACCGCCTGGTGGTTATATGCCTCATTTCGTTATATACAAAGCAGACCATGAAACTACAGTGTTTTGTCGAAAAGCAGTGCTGATGTGGTCTCAGTGGTAGTAGAATTGGAAGACGTCTGAGATTTTTATAGAGGTTTCGGATCATTTTTATTTTAATAAATCTTGGATAACAGCGAGAGATAATGATACGTCAGCAGTGAAATTGTAACATAGATTAAAGATGTGCATTTTTTTAGATTGCATTCATACCAATGGGGCGGAATTTTATTTCAAAACCTTTTTGAAACATTGCAGTCACAAGAATGGCACATGTGAGGCTGCAGTGACCTTGACCTTTGACCTCCAAAATGGAATAATTTTATCCTGGAGCTCAGTTGGGAGTTTGTGCAAAATTTGAATAAAAACCCTTAAAGCAGTATTCAGACTTGCCTGGACGTGTGCATGGGCAACTGAGAAACGTAATGCCTCTGGCCCTGGCTTGCACGCCACTGAGGTATAAAAACCATTTCACAATAGCTGGGCAGATCGAGACCCCCTTGCAGATAGAGACGTATCTGTGTCAGCTTCAGCAGTCCAGACTTCCCCAGAGTTAATACAGATGGTTTACCAATTACTAATATGAAACCTATTGATGGGGCTCAAAACAAGAGGGCATTTTCTTTTTTTCTTTCTTTCTTTTTTTTTTTTTTTTTTTTTTTTTTTACTGTTAAACAATTCTGGGAAAACATCCGACAGATAGTTAGGCTAAAGATCAATGTGTGTCAGAATGTTGGCAAGAGAAGAGTATAGAGAAAGGAACCAACTGCTCATGATTCAAAGCATGCCAGCACATCTTGCATGAATGAGCTTGCATGCCATCTACTTGTACATGTGGCATGGCTGTGTGTGGCTGCCAGTAGAACTCAATTCCCATTTATTTATTTATTTATGAGGAGACTGCTAAAAGAGCAGCAGATTCAGTGTATAGAGCTATACATAGCGTATATTTGCTCAGATTGGGCCAAGTAGCTCAGAACTCTTTGGATGTTGCTTCACAGTGCTGATGGGAAATGGAGCAAAGTGTACTTTAAAAGCAATCTGATATTTTTTAAAGAAGCCACCTTTTTCACAACAAAGTATTACACTCGAAATCCTTTCTTTGCACAAGCCAGCTTGTTTGGACACTGGAGACACAATGGTAGAATATAAGAAGTGCTCTGGTTCCTACAGTGTAAACAGACCTTTTAATATATGGTCCTCCCCACCTTTGGGCCGTGGTGCTGGTAGTGCACAGAATGAATATAAGCAGTTGTGTATTGGTTTGCAGAAGCAGTTGAATTACACTGTAAGAATTATTTGGATTGTAATCCTGTAAAATATATTTTTCCTTTTGTTTGAGATGGTAGCTTAAATCCAGATTTTCAGAATTATTGATTATTGAACGCTGTGGAGTGTTTTAATTTGTTTTTAATTGTAGATCCTGGGTTTCTCCACACATTTCTCTTCTGTATTTCATGCAGTGTCGAAGATTTCCTAGCACTCATGGTTCACTACCTACACTCTGCTCATGTAGTATCTAAATCAAATTAAAGGGGTGTATTTACTGACCAGGTACATTAAATAAACAAGAAATACAGTGTTATTGTTTAGAAATAAAATAAAATCAGCCACAATGTCTTTCTGAAACTATTTGTTTACTCCTGTATGCGAGTGTCAGTGACCCCTGCACCGGGCGCCATGATATAGTAAACCATGGTGGGTTTTTGTTTGTTTGTTTGACCCCTTTTTTTTTTTTTTTTTTAATTTCTCTTGAAATTTTTTTGTTACACCTCGAAAATATTACACATGCACAAGATAATTCCAATGTCACATGGTCTTGTTGTTATTGTAAGCAAATAACGTAAACTAGATAGATTATGCTGGTGAGATTAGTGAACTGATAATGGGAAGATAAAACGGGTTATTAATTCGTGAATGTGCATCTTTTAAGTGTCGTACATGGTTCATCAGCACGTCGTGCGTTTTCATAAAATGTGTATTACTCTAGTGGCAGATTTTAACCAGCTCCCGAATGTGTCCCCTTCATCACTGCTCTGCACACAGAGTGGTATATCCACAATCTAATTTCCGTATTCTCTGCTTTAATACAAAGTTCCTAGTGCGGCCTATCAATCTTTTTTTTTCCTCCATGTGGAACTCGAGGAGCCCGTAATGAGCCGGACCATAACTAGTCTCTTTACTGAATATTTGATGTCTTTTCATGTTCAGAAATAGCCCTGGTGGTCTTCACAGGAGACAAGGAGATAAAGAATAGTCTGTCTGAGTCTTGCTCTTGAAAATGGACGTTAAATATTTCAGGGTCTCATCAGTGTATTAGACAAGAGTTCATGCAAATTCCAAAAAAAAGAGAGAGAGAGGAAGGAGAGGGGAACATGTACCTTTTTTTTTTCTTCTGCTACACAAGATGAATGAAAGAATAAGGATGAATGTGCTTGGTCTATATATAGACCTACATATCTGATGTGCTAGAATGTAATGACATCCTATCATGACTGATTGATTGACAGTTCCTTTCTTTGGTCTATGGTGACCTTTTTGATTTTGATGCACAAGACCAGCAAAATTTTGAGCTGGGGGGGGGGGAGGCTGAACAGATACAGTGGTACCTCACTTTACGAAAGTCTCACCAAACGAAAAATTGAGGTTACGAAACACATTTTCCTGAAATATTTGTCTCTGGATATGAAACAAGTTGACGTTACGAACACGCCATCTTAAAAATTCAAACACGCCATTCAAACATTCAAACAATGCGCAAGTTGCTTTCCCATTGGTTGTCTCCCAACACCCTGCCCCGCTGGCCTCCCATTGGCTAGGAGGGAGCTGAATCTCCATAATACAGTATTGTACCCATAATGTTTTTCGTGTGCCTTCGACCCATTGTTCAACACACACGCCTGAAGGAGAGTTGTACTGTTGTTTCGTGAGTTTTTTTGAGTGTGCTTATTGCGGAGTTATTTTTCGTTATTAATCATGAGCCCCAAGAAAGTGATTCCCGGTGAGACTGAAAAGCAGAAGTGGGCTCCGTTATCAATAAAAGTAAAACAGGAGATGATAAAAAAAAAAAAAAATGAAATTGGGATGCGGTTGAGTGAAATCGCAAAGGAGGATGGCCGAAACCCTTCTACAATCGGGAGGATATTGAATCAGAAGGAGGCATTAAAAGCGGAGATACAGTGACGGAGGCGATTATTTCGGAAAAAGCAACCGCCATATTTAAGGACCTCGTGAAGGAGGGTGGGGGTGAGGGTTCTTCAGACCAGCAACCCTCGGACTTTAAAGCGTTGCATGGGTGGTTCGATACATTTAAAAAAAGGTAAATAATTTTCATTTACTTTTAACACATATTTCATACAAAATTGATGTACTTTTATCATTTTTAAAGGGTTTATGGGGTAGTATTGGGAGCCTTGGAACGAATCACGCGTTTTGCATGTTAAATACGGTTCAACTTACGAAAAATACAGGTTACGAAAAAGGCACTGGAACGGATTAATTTCGTAAAGTTAGATACCACTGTATTTGTAATTAGCTTTTGAGGCACTCATTAAACGCCATGTTTTCAACTTCAGTTTAAATTTTTGTTTTATAATTATTTCTCCCTGTGACCTTTGACTGAAATTCCATGTGCATTTTTAGCCTATAAGAACGGAACACTGGATAGTAGGGATGTGCCTTTAGTCTAATTTTAATAATCAAATAGACCCAAGAGCTGATAGATGGGACTTCAGCTAACCGTTAGGACAGTAAGTCATTTTATTTTATCCTGCTGTTAAATTTCCCTCCTGTTGGTGGCGGTCCTTACTGGACTCTAAAGAACAGCAAACGCTTCACTGAACTTCAGCTCGGTATTCCTCGAATCCATCTACAACATGTCGTTCAAGCACTGTTAAAGTAAACACTGTGAAAGCCTCACCTACCATATTTCATTTGATTTATACTGTCAGCGTGTTCTGGCATATTGACAAACCTGAGAACAGTGAGCTGCTTGCTTGGTCTCTTTTGGCATAAAATACCTGATTAGTGTCCAGTCATATTGGAAATCCTACACGGAAAGCCCACTCGCAAGTCCTATCAGTCACGTTGCACTCTGCGAACATTAACGTGATAGTACTGCGCTGTGCATTAGTATATAGCCGGATACGCTTTCTCATATTTCTTCGAGTTGATGTAGGCTTGGGCTCTAATCAATACCCGGATAGTGATTTCAGTGCTGGAATCCAGCTGCTTCACATGACTGCTAACAAGGGATTTAATTAACTGAACCTGACACTGCAAGTCTGTGGATATCTTAGTCCTTCAGTTTTATCATCATAGACAATTTAATGTTCCAAACGTGGTTCAATTTCTCTATTATTATTATTATTATTATTCAGTTCTGGAATGAAGCTGTAAATATTCACACACATTTGAAATACCAAAGGTTGTCCTGGCACCCATGTACACTGTCCCTCTAAATCATAAATCTATTTCATATTAAAAACTCAGGCACATTTCAAACCGTTCAGCTTTCTGCTGTGTTACTGTAAAATCTGTCCATGAGCTGGCTTCTTCTTGGTGCCTACTCTCTTGTTGTGCACAGATCATCCACTTCCACTTTCCATGGTCTCACCGAACAGAGACGATCCTTCTGTCTTTTTTTTTTTTTTTAAAGCTTGTTTGCCATGTTTTCTCTCTTTTTTTATTTAAACCCCACTGTGTAAAGCTTTCATAGTCAGATAGCGGCAGCTTGTATTTTTTTTTTTTTCTTCTTCCTCTAAAAAAAATCTACAAAAAAAAGAGACTGTTATATTGTTATTATACTCGAGTCATTTGATTTGTAAACTACTGTATATTTGAAAATAAATAAACCTATTTTAAATCTAAAATTAGGATCTTTTAATTGAGATTGACTTTATACTGAGTTTATTTCATGAGGAGTCTTGAGTTTATAATGACCGGGCCTGACTGGAATGTTAACAATGGCTGTGTTAAATGGGACACCTGATACATGTGCTGTCTGCTTGAGGTAGAAATATTACCCGACTGTTATTTATTTATTTAACCAAGGTGCTGTGGTGGGTTTTTTGTTGTTCTTGTTGTTGTTTTTTTCATTTCTAAAGCATGTTTTAATGATTTCAAATGATTTAATGAGTACAAATGGTCAGCATTTTAACTCACAAAATAACTTAAATGGAAGTTGCTATTAAAACAGTTGAACAGTTTCTGATGAGGAACATAAGGAAGCTGATTTTAAAAAGTTCTTTGCCGCTTCATTCATTTATAACCCAGATTACATTTCCATGACTAGAAATGCTGCACTCAAAGCTGCTCTCCAATTACCGTATTCGACATGATAAGCGCCCAGGGCACTTTAAAAATTGGAGTGGGTGGGCGCTTATTAAAATGCTTACCAGCGTGGAACGGTAAGTGTTTATTACCATAGAGGTGGAAAACATGAATAATAAAAGACTTTTACTGGTATTTGTGTTATTAATTTTGTAGTATCAACCAAACTACTTACATGAAAGCTGAAACTAAACAGAAAACAGCATACTTTTTTAAAAAAGACCCTTTAATTTTGCTGTTCCTTTTAAAAGTGCTGTTCCTTTTAATATTTTCCCCGATGTACAATCGAGTGAATCAACATGAATGTCAACTTTAGCACATGGCACCTTTAACCAATCAACACAAAGGTCAACTTTAGCACATGGCCAGGAAAGTCTATAAATTTATGAAGTTAGGGTAAAAAATATTCATCACTTTCTGATAAAGCCATATCTGGCTCATCACTTCATTCATTCAGAGCATCCCATAGTTTTACTGTAGCAGTGTCTCATGGTTCATCGGTTGGTGGACATTTATCAAAAGAACACAGCAAAATATTTTCCTGTTTTTTTAAAGCTTGGTGGTACAATCAAATTTGTTGTTACTGATGAACATTATAGACATTCCCAGTGGCAGGGGGTCTTGAAATACCATGTAAACTCACTTTTACAGGCAGTGAACGCCCCATTTTACCATTACAGAGACTGATCCAATAAAATTGGTAAGTTTGATCTACCATTTTGCTCCCAGTACACATGGGCAGTTATTAGACGTACGATAAAAAAACACCAGGGGGTGGGGGCTTATTACGTCATTTACGATAAGTGGAAAAAGAGGGTCCTAATTCTGTTAACTTTCCATTTATGTTGTAGATCCTCGGCCATCACTGGGGGCAGTGGTGCTCTAGTGGTTAGGGCACAGGATCACTGATCCTAAGATTGGGGGTTCGAGTCCCCACAAGGTTGTCACTGTCTGCCCAGTGCAGCTAACTGGGTTATCAAAGGCGGGCCATGTCTCTCACTGTCTATGGTGTGAGGCATGTAAAAGAACCATTGCTGACTTTCATAAAGAGTAGCTGCAAAGTCGTCAGCGTGTTTCTGTCCCTTGCTAAAAAGGGTTGTGACAGGAAGGGCATCCGACGTAAAAACCTCTGCCAAATAAAATGTGCGAATCAGATGATTCGCTGTGGCAACTCTCGAGAACATGAAAAAGCCGAAAGAAAAGAAGATCCTCAGCCATCATTGAGCTTGGGTTGTTAGCATAAGCATGTAGCAACTACTACAAATAATGCTGATTATACTAAAAATATCTTGTTTACCTGGTGAGTTTATTCTTTGGATTAGTGCTTTAGTTGAAACAGGGTGCTGTAAGTGTGTCATTGGTATTTCATCATTTTGGGTCCTTTTAACATGGGCCCCCTGTCAGAAGGGGATAAGCGGGTGGAGAATTCATGGCACTATTACACATTGCCTTATGCAAGCCGTCCGCTTGTCTTGGTCACTTAGCAGCTCAGGAGATTGATCAGAGCTCTTTCATTTATTATAGAACGCGCGCGATCTCCAGTGTTGTCTGGCTCGTTTAGCAGCTGCTCAGCTGAAAGGCCAGGGTGACAGCAGGGAGGGAATTTCTCCTGCAGTGGTGTCTGCTTCCATCTCTGATCCTTGTCCTTAGGGTGCTGCTTAATCAAACTGCCGCAGCACAACACAAAAGCTAGTGTACTGCATTATGGAGATTCAACGCACACACTCGATCTCTTTTTCAAAAAGAAAGACAGAAAGAAAGAGTCTCACAGTAAAGGCTGGTGTTTTAAGTATGCAGCTGATTTGCTGAGGATTACTGTAAAGTTTATTGACAGAATATAAACTCCAACATTCTCACTGTTGGGGGTAACAGCTGTTGGTGTCAGTTCTGGTTAGATGGAGAAAAAGCATTCAAGATGAGGGGGGGGAGAATTTCCCATTATTATCTCGTGAAAGGTTTTACCATGCATGCTTTTCCTTTTCTTTGGTTTCTCAGGTCTTTGTTCAGACTTTGGTCCTTTTCTTCTCCGGGGTCCAGTTCTTTCTGGTGTGATCATGATGTCGCTGGACATTTGTATGTTGTCTCTCTGTACTAATTCCTGGAAATGTAATTTAATATATGATGCGGTTGTGTAAATCACACACTGTTTTCACACAGCAGATTCCTGACCAGTCCTGAAACCTTTTGAACGAAACGAAGCATCTTTCAGTCAAGTCTCGTCTCAGAACCATACGTCAGTTAGGCAGGTAAGACCTGATTGAATGAACTCATTTAAAAATACTGGTCGTGTAGAGATTCAAACAGTACACTGTAGTTTAAAAGGAATGATTTTCCTATTACATTATAGTATTTTATAAACATGGTCCAGCCGTCATGTATAAGTGGCGAGGAAGGACAAATGGTGTAAGGTATTTAGAGCAGATCTTGGTTTTCTTGAACAGCTCAGTGTGTTTTATGCAGGAGATACAAAACATCTGAGTTGACTGGAGAATTTCATACATATTGGTAGCTCGGTAATCAAACTGTGCGATGTGTACGTCACCGCAAACTTGGAAATAAATCAAAAATTAGCATTTTTTCAAAAATTTGGCTTCGCTCACTCTGCAGATTTCTGTGAAGTTTCAGACCAAAACCCGTGATATCTTTGTGTTGAGCATAAAACTGAATGAACACAGTGATGAAAAAGAACACGGCATTTAGAAAGATGTAAATAGATTTATTCAGGCCATCACAACAACCCTATTAGCTGATCTAGAGTACAGTGTTGCTTATAAATAGATTGTACATCAGGCAAATAAATAATTCACTATAGAGTATAAGTCACTTGGTGGTTGAGGTGTGGGTTTTTTTCTTCTTTTTTCTTGTGTGTGTGTGTGTGTGTGCCAGCTTTGAACAGTCTACCACTAAATGCTACAAGTCATGCTTTGTGAGTGGCCGCACTCTAGCACGTGGGTTGACTGTAGCGGCATGCGGCGCAAACGTAAAACCAAAGGCAACTCCAGTTATCACAAGTCAGTTTCTCCCAAAAAGCTCTCACCCAGTCCTGAGGACATCAGGACCATCTGGGAATTGGAGTCTGGAAGGGTCAGAGACAACGCATAAACATTTGAAAACTGCAATTAAACAGAAGACAGGAAAGGACAACTCCGCTTCTCTAGATCTCGCCCTACTGAACTTTTACACAAAGTACATGGATTTAAATGCTACAGTTTTAGCCATATACTGGATCTGAGATTCTTATAGAGTTCTAGCTAATCAGGGGTCGCCGAGTCAGGTTCTGGAGGGTCAAATGCCTGCAGAGATTACATTAGTTTACTCTCTTCTAATGTTCGCAATTCAAGCCAAGGAGATTGTCCAAATACGAGTAAAAGCACGCCACTGAATATTTGTTGAGAGCTTTCGAGGCCAAACAAAATAATCAACTGAATTTCTGTGCTTTTCTTAATTATCCGTTCAATTGAGCACTTCTACACCAAGGCCATAGTTCATTGCTGATTTGCTGTATCTGAACTGGACTTTGGTTGAATTGACAATCCTGTACTGTTACGCTGTTGGACGGGTTGTCAAGGCAAGATTCGTCAGCGGAGCAGCTCTGCAATGTAATAACAATTTGGAAGAGTCGCATAAATTAGTTTAATGTAGCCATCGATTATAACTTGATAACAAGACTGTAATTTATATCCACAAATTTACTTTTCAATATTTTTGATTCAAAATTTTATAAAAAAAGAAAATGTGCATGATTTGACAACACCTGGTTATTAATTTGCGTATATCATAATTCAACCAATTAATTGGTGTCTGGTTGTTGTTGTGTGTGTGTGTGTGTGTGTGTGTGTGTGTAAGAAGACTATACAATACACTGCAAGATATATTTTGGATAATCCTGAATTACACCTACTTGCACATGGGCTATCCAGATTAAAGGGGAATTAAAGCCAAACACAATAAAAGATTCCATACAACTTGGCACTATTTTTGTTTATTAAAAAAAAAAAAAAAAAAAAAAAAAAAGCGGGGAAACCATAGTGTGTCAAAAAAGTAACGTGACTCAAGTATGAGAGACAGGAACATCTTATGCATTTAAATGCACTGATCTATATACCATAGGTTCATGTATATTGGCAGATGCTTGTCTGTTAAATGTACATGTAATGTAGTATTGTGTGCCTAGTTTTATTTTCTTCACAAGTTCAATAGTTTGTATTTGATTTGTAACTTTAATATCTGCATCCGGTTATTTTTGCCATTATCTTGACTTATTGGAACTGACGAACCATTCTTGTGTTAGGGATATGAATCAGACTCTAACTGGTAGTTTTTGAAACATGTATTCATTCATTCATTCATTTTCTGAATCACTTAATCTGCAAACTATTGAATGGATTTTTCCAGACTGCAACTTCACACATGTAAATAAAAGCCGGCTGCTGATAAATGTATACCGACAGTCAATAAAATGTTG
Organism: Plotosus lineatus; assembly: GCA_024760905.1. Lineage (NCBI taxonomy): Eukaryota > Metazoa > Chordata > Actinopteri > Siluriformes > Plotosidae > Plotosus > Plotosus lineatus. The sequence continues at coordinate 16,497,756 of CM045736.1, read as the reverse complement.
AGAAAGAGGTTTTTGTATATCTGAACATGTGACATGTGGGGGGGGGGGGGAGTTTACCCTGAGGCTTTATTGATGATAGTATCCCTGCACTTGAGAAAACGATGCTGTCATTTTTTTTCACGCTTCATTGCACATGTGTAGGTCGCTTTGCAGAAGTGGACCAAATGCAGTTTAAGCAAAACACAATGCGAGCGTGCACAGTTTGATGAGTGTTTTGAAGCCTAGATAAAGGCTCATGTAAGTCTAGCACTTGTTTTATACCACGTCTATCACAAGAACAATGTCTCTGGAGAATGGGTGTGGTGGAGGCCAGGTTGAGCTACAATGCTCTAGTGAGGCATATGGGCTATACACAACCCACCATCAGAAACCTAATTGACCATCACAACATGACAGTGACAGTTGGTGAGGTGCAACATCCAGGGCGAGAGAAAGTCACGACTCTAGAACAGGATTGCTACATCCAGTTGTAGCACTCGCAGGACCGGTTTCGTCATGCTGTATCACCACCTGTATTACGGCAAATCACTACCTGCATCACCACAAGCAGAGGCCACACCCGATACTAACTTTCATTTTAGTAGGCACCATTTTGTTTTGTTTTGGATGCACATAATTTATTCTTGACACTTTTTTGTTTGTTTTTTGAAGCCAACATCCTGCACAAAATATCCATATTACAAAAAAAACAACAGTTTTTGGCGCCAGAATAAAAATTGTCAATTTTATGGTCCAGGCCTGGTGGTAAAGGTGCTGGATCACTGATCCTATGGTTGGGGTTTCAAGCCACACTCTCCATGGGTGATTCCCCCCCCCCCCCCCCCAGTGCAGCTAACTGGGTTATTAAATTATGTCTATGATGTGAGGCTGTAAAGGAACCATTGCTGACTTTCGACAAGAGTGGCTGCATAACTGTCAATGTGTTCCCACCCTGCGATGGCCCAGCAAGCTGTCCAGGATGTACTCTGCCCTTGCCTGGAGTCGGCTGGGATGGGCACCATCCTTCCCACGAGCCTAATTCGGATTAAGTGGTTACAGAAAATAAATGAAATAATGAAATTTATGCTCTTATAGTTTTAATGACTGTCAGTATACTTGTTTTTAGTGTAACAGTAAAGGCTTTCCTCTCATTTTCTTTTAATTATACTGTAGGTGCAATTATATTTCATTGAGAACTGGAAACTGCATATTAAATGCAAAAATGGTAAATAAAGCATTAGAAGGTGGCTTGGCGATGGACATTTATTTGTGTATGGACTTTGTATGTTCTCCTGATTGCATGAGTTTCCTCTGGGTTCCTCCCCTAGTACAAAGACATACACATTGGGCTAATTGGACCCAAACAAGCTTGAGCGGTTCACAGACTGACAGTATACAGGTGCAACACATTCTGATTTTATGAGCATGAATTTGTATCTTGTTTTCACATTAACTTAAAATGATGTGGCTGAGCATAGTGTTCATAGCAAGAATACAGTGGTACCTCACCTTACAAAAGTCCCAACAAACGAAAAATCCAGGTTACGAAACACATTTTCCTAAGATTTCTGTCTTTGGATATGAAACAAATTCACGTTACGAAAGCGCCATCTCAAAAATTCAAACAATGTGCAAGTTGCTCTCCCATTGGCTTTCTCCCAACATCCCGCCCCGCTGGCCTCCCATTGGCTATTATGGAGCTGTATCTCCATAAGACCTATGATGTTTTTCATGTAAAGGACAGAGTTACTGTTTTTTTGTGAGTTTTTTGAGTGTGCTCATTGCAACATTATTTTTTTGGCTCAGGCTTTTAACCTTGCACAAACATTTGTAAGATTATAACTCTGCTAAGAAGACATGGTCAGCACACGCGCGCACGCACACACACACATACACACACACACACACGTGTGTGATTCCTGGTGCGAGTGAAAAGAAGTGGGCTCATGGCATTGCAGTTGAGTGCTATCGCAACGGAATATGGCTGAAACCCGTCTACCATCGGTACGATATTGAAGCAGAAGGAGGCCTTAAAAGGTATAATTTTAAAGGGTTTAGGGGATAGTATTGGGGGCCTTGGAATGAATCATGTATTTTACATGTAAAATGCGGTTCAACTTCCGAAAAATCCAGGTTACAAAACCACTTCTGGAACGGATTAGTTACCACTGTACTTTTATTGACCACTCCGGGGCTCTATAAACCTTTTGTGTGACTTTTTTCTGTGTGATTATTCCTGACAAATCAATCCAGATATTGAGAGGATCAAGATTAGCACGGCCAACATTTTTGTGTTTGCCAAGTGATGTACAGCGAACAGGCACTCGCTCTGTTCATAGCCGACATAAAACTCATAGATATATATCTAAGCATAGTAGTCATGTTGATAATGTTTAGGATTTCTTTACGACATTAGAAGTCTTCCAACCGGGATTGTTTTAACAGTCTGAAGACAGCTGTTACGGTCCAGGTCGATCTGAGTAGGATGCTGTTGATTTCTTGCCTTTGCGTTTCTGCTGTTGAATGCGGAACAGGAATCCCAAGATTTTGTGCAATCTGGTGCTCACAATACTCCCTCGTTCAAAATTCAGCTCATTTGTTTGCTTCTGGTGTTTGTGGCATAGCCAGTTGGTAAGAACAATTTATGTAGGCATTCATTTATTTATTCATTTTCTAAGATGCTTAATCCTAATTAGGATTCACTGGGAAGCTGGCACCCATCTCAGCTGAATCTGAGCCACGGCGGGGTACACCCTGGACAGCTCTCCAGGCCACCACAGGGTATAAATATGCGACAGCGTTCCATTCAATCTTTTTTTTAATTATTATTATTTATTTTCATGAACATCATATTTGTGTTAAAATACGAAGGCTTATCAGTTGAAAATCTCAATCTAACTTCCATATTAGGGCCACAGGGACGATAAAGCCCTTCCCAGTTGACTCTGCGCAAAGGCAGGGTACACTCTGACGAGCTTATCCGTCCATCGCAGGGCAACACAGATATACAACAATTCACAATTACACACCTAGGGGGAATCGAAGATACCCAAATAGCCTAATGTGTATGTCTGCTGGAGGAAACCGGAGTACAGTACCTGGATGAAACCCATGTAAACAGGTGGAAAATAAACTCTGCATAGAAAGTCCCTTGGTAGGCACTGGGATTGAATGCGAGATCTTCTTGCTGTAATACGCACGTGCTAACCACTTCGCCACCTTTCCACCAAATTGAAAATGAAAAGGAAAGAAGTGAGACGGATATGGAATGTAGACATCAGCGTGCTCTGGCCAGCCAGCGCACTATAAAATGTGTGCAGTTTCTTCCAGATCTGGCCATACTGTCTCAGAAATGTCACTTCATATACTTTTTCTTTATTTTGTATAAAATTAATAACGCAGTTCACATTCATGCATTTTATCAGCATGGCTGTAATCAACTACATCCAAATAATAACACCCATGCCAACAACTTGTGTAGCTGCAGTCCCGCTTGTGCTATGTTATTGTTTAAATACATTTTAGCTTTTGCGACATGAGTACAAATGTAAAGAGAGGTAGAATGCAAAGCTCTGCAGTGCTGTGGCCCTTCAGGACTCCCCTGCTATCTAAATAAAGCCTACTTTATCCTTATATTGCACAAGAAATGCTACAGATACCCCTGTGTTACTCTAACCACACCAACACTCCTGCTCTTGAGAGTGCTGAGGCCTTCTGGAAGATTCAACACAGAAAGAGAAAGAGGGCGAATGGGAGGAATTAGCTCAGTCGGAAGGAAAGAGTGGGAGAGTGGATCAGCCCTTACTGCTGTGGGGAAGCCAGGCAGGTTTTTCTCGCATGGTGACTGAGCTGCCATGTGCTTCTGCATCCCTCTCCTCATCATCTTCACCCTCAGACAGGAGGTCAGAGATCTGCTGCTGCAGCTCAGGGCTGATGGCGTTCTCAGCCAACACCAGCACACGCAGACAGGTCGGGTAGTTCTCCACCATATCCAGGAAGACCTGTTGTCACCACAATGTGAGAGGACAGTCACTGACATGCACAAGATTCTTCACACTTACAAATGCATTCTGTTTCATTCACAATACTTGTTGTGTTTTAGCCCTTAAGGTCTGCTCAAGTACTCCCTGCATTTCACACACACACACAAGAAATGCTAATATAAATGGCTGGACTCAGCGCCCACATAATGGACCCATTTGGCAGATGAATTATAAGGGTACAATATTGCCCTCTAGTGGAGTTTATTAGCACATCGTCCAAGTTTACATTTGTTTTAAAGTTGTGTACTGCCGAGTAAAAAAAAAAAAAGAAGAAATTATTAGGATTTATATAAGCAAATATATCAGAACATTTTATGGGGTAGTTACTGCAAATTTAATTAATTTCAGCTGTTGACCTTTTTTTTTTTTAAAAAACAAACTGATGCCATGAGTACCTTCTCATTTCTTAAACATCTATGTCACAAGACCTATACAGTAGGGTGGCCCTTATATGTAGAAACATTTTTTTTCTGGGAAATTAAACTTTCTCACCCCCTAAATTTGATCCTTTTAGTCTAAAAATGTGTCATACAAAATATTCTGGATATAAAACAAAGTTTAGCCTATGCTCAAGCCACCTCTTTCATGGCCCATAAGCTCAATGTTAACGCGTCATCGTATAAGTATTAAAATATGTGAAGTGTTGTTCACCTCTCATATCTTTTTATCCAGGTGAAATGGAAAGCAATTTGAGATCAAAGAATCAGATCTATTTATTACAAACAACAAAAGCATACACAGGAGGTTGTAAACTACCTACAATTAGAAATGCTCTGCAGCATTACGCGTACTTGGTGAAAGGACATTCAAGAAAACATGATGCCGCAGTGGCCACAGTTTGTGTACTGGAAGAAACATGGAACAAGGCCCGCATTCCAGTCAGGACCCTCCCATCATGCCGTGAAACAACTTGAGAGATTAGTGCGGAATTGGGAAGCACTAAAGAAGAGTCAAGGTCGAAGAACAAGTAAACAGATTGAGAATGAAGAGACATTGAAGGGAACATTTGACGATCTATTTGCTATCGCGCACCAGGATGCTTTTTCTCTGATAAAAATACCCGAAGACGAAGAGTTTCTAAATGCTCAGAGGACAGGAGTACAGTGTCCTATCTAAGGATGAAGAACAACATCAGTTCCTCCTTCAGATCATTCAGGACCACAGGAAAAGATTCCCTGATGCCAGAAAAGAGACAATTGTTCATGAGCTACAAAACTGAAAGAATCTCACATTTCAAACTTGACATTGGTTTTTTTGTTCGAATAGTATTATACTTCAAAATTTCATTGTTTTTGAGCATAGCCTAAAAGTGATTAAATTTTCATGATTTTTTGCACAAAGTGGCCTCTTATTAAATGGAAAAAAATGCCACGGTGAGAGGTCACAAATTAAAAACTTTAAAAATAAGGGCCACCCTAAGACACTGCATTCACTATGTAGACACAATACATCAGAGCTTCTGCCATACTGGTAGTGGCAAGTTGTTTTTTTTTTATTTTATTTTTTTATTTTGATATACTGTATGAGACCCATAAGGGAAATTATTGACTCTGGATTTAACCCACACTTGACACAGTGGGCTGCCACACAGACATCTGAGCGTCCGAAGAGCAGTTAAGGGTTAAGTGCCATACTCAAGGGCACTGCAGAAATTAATGTGGAGTGAGAGAAGGTGTAGCTCACTACCCCACCGCCACACATTTTTCTTTCTGGTTCAGGAATCGAACAAGCAACCTTCTGGTCCCAAAGCTCCTTCTCTAATCTTTTGGCTACGGCTGCCCATAGCTGCTTGTTTGGGCCAAGTCTGCTCTATAAACCAACACAAGTAAACACTAAAGTTTATGTACATCCAATTTTAATGGATTGTTTTTTGTTATTGGTGTTTTTTTTGGAGGGGGGGTATTGACGCATGTTAAGTTTAATACAGTACTCGTAATGGCAATCATTGAGACAAAATGAAAAATGTCTGCAAATCAAGATTAGACATTGAAACCATTACAAAACAACATCTTACATATAAATACCAAAATAAAAAACAAACTGCTTAATTTAAAATCAGGTGCCCCTTCATTTCTGCATCACACAAACATCTTAAGTAGTTTTAATAAGACTCCAGTTTGAGTCTTTGGTGCAACGCCCTAGCCACATGGCAGTGACATTGACGTACGATGCTGATGGTATACAGTGGAACCTCACCTTACGATAGTCCTAACAAATGAAAACTCCTATGTTTTTTGTCTCTGGATATGAAACAAGTTCACGTTACGAAAGCGCAATCTCAAAAATTAAAACAATACTCTCCCATTGACGATCTCCCAACATCCTGCCCCACTGGCCTCCTATTGGCTAGGAGGGATGACGCAGCTCCCGCCCATTGGCTATCTCCCAACATCCCGCCCCGCTGGCCTCCCATTGGCTAGGAGGGATGATGCAGCTCCCTTGAGCAGCAGCTTGTTTCATGAGTTTTTCGAGTGTGCTCATTGCAGCTTTATTTTTTTGGCTCATGCTTTTAACCTTGCATAAATATTTGTAAGAATATAACTCTGCTAAGAAGACATGGTCAACACAAAGTAAGTACCTTAAAAGGTATGCTTTTATAATTTTTAAAGAGGGTTTAGGGGGTAGTGTTGGGGGCCTTGGAATGAATCACGCGTTTTACATGTTAAATGCAGTTCTACTTACGAAAAATCCAGCTTCCGAAACCACCTCTGGAAAGGATTAATTTCGTAAGGTGAGGTTCCACCATATATGGTGTCTAATATATTACATGTCTATGTTGTACACCATGTTTACAATGCATTATGGGCTACATTAAGTGCACTGTATAGTTTTCACTGTATGGTTTTTCATTCATTTTCTGAACTGCTTAATCCTTATTAGGCTCACGGGGAGGCTGTCACCCATCTCAGCCTACTCCGGGTGGGGTGCACCCTGGACAGCTCGCCAGACCATTGCAGCGCCAACATTCACACAACCATTCACACCGAGAGGAGATTTGGAACAGCCAATTAACCTACTGTGTGTGCTTTTAGACTATGGGAGGAAACTGGAGTACCCAGAAGAAACCCACACAAGCAAGGAGAGATCATGCAAACTCCACACAGAAACACCTGGGCTGGGAATCGAACCCAGAATCTTCTTTCTGTGAGGTGGACATGCTATCCACTACGCCACCCCTGTATAGTTCGTAGTACAAGTGATTATATAGTGCACTAAAAATTCAGTAGTAAGCGACAGTTAGTGGTTGAGAGAAAACAAGCAGCAAGCGCACTGCTTCTCAAATATTTTCTGTGGCGCCCCCCCCAGGAAGAAGAAAAATATTTCACACACCCCACTGCCCCACGAGAAACTCTAAATAGTATTATTTGTCTATAAAATTATTAGTACACCTCTGCATAACATTGTATCTTTCTAACAGTAATTGAAAAGATTTAAAGTGCACCAATGTGCCTGAAATTAAAAAAATATTCCTCATTTAACTTGTTTTAATGTCTCCATTTGTCTCCACCTTCCTCTTTGTTCCTGTTAGAAAATTTTCCGTGTTGTTTCCTGAGGGGTTGTTTACTGTAATCCATATTGTTTGCTCGTGCGAAAAACCGCTCCACCATAGCGCGACAATGAGAGCGCCACTGCCCACTAGTGGAGTGGAGGTGCAATTACACTTAATTCTCAAACACAAGTCCAGAAAAACTTGTTCCTCAGGGTCATACGTGCTCCCCTCCGGCATCACACCGCCCCGTGCCCCACTATTTGAGAAGCAACTGAGCTAGCGGTGATTTCTACTGAACTCTCCATTCTATTACTTGAAAGTTAGTCTCACAGTTTTACCAAAATTCTGGAAATATGCTTCCCTACCCGAATGGATGCATGTATGATTTTTACTGCGCATGCGCTGGGACACTATCTGCTATCTATACAAATGCCTCGCTGGATATGGTACCCAAAATGAACCTGATCTGTCTTTGGTGTATATTAAGACACCTTATAGGGGCAGTGGTGGCCTAGTGGTATAGGTGCGAGATCGCTGATCCTAAGGTTGGGGGTTCAAACCCCCACTCACCACAGGTTGTCACTGTTCTCCCAGAGCAGCTAACTGGGTTATCAAAGGCCGAAGGCCTGGCGAGCTGTCCAGGGTTTACTCTGCCCTTGCCCGGAGACAGCTGGGTTGGGTGCCAGCCTCCACGCAACCCTAATTAGGATTTAAACGGTTATATAAAATGATGAACTGAAGACACCTTATATTTCATGCTTTTTTTAGGAGTCACTGTGACAGTGTAATGATTCTAATATCTGTGCACCGGTGCTAATTGTGTGTCTTCCATTCATGCTGAACAGAGGAAGGTTTTCTTCTCAGTCTTTTAATAAGACAATTTTCCAGCTAGGCAGAGAGAGCCTTGCAGAAGTACGGGGCGAGAATAATGGGTTAACACAACAGAGCAGCACAGTTAAGGGCTAATATCTGCCATCCCATATGACCGACTTGTTTCCCAGACTAAATAAGATAATATTTATCCCAATCCAAATATTAATAATTAGAAAGATTTCCAAAGAAGATTATTTTAATTCTAATGCAGAAGCAAGAGCAGTGCACATACAAAGATAGCCATAATTCAGTTTCGAATATTTAACTGATCTGACTGAAACCTTACACATTTATAAAAGAACAAAGCAATAACAAGAGAAGTTGGAAATTAACAGTTGATGCGTACATTCATTATAAAGTTGTATATATGCAGTGGGCCCACCTATTTTTAATTGTGGTTACAAACCATCCATGTCTATCCTGACGACACAGTAGCATTGTGAAGGTGTTGTTTACCTGTGCTGATTGATTTGTAAGCCCTGTTCCTTCCAAGTCTAAAACTTCCAGAGTCCTGCTGGACGCCACAGCAACGGCCAACATTCCAGCAATCTGGTCCCCTAAGCAATAAATGTTGTTTTTTTTTTAAAAAGTGCTGAGATAAAGAGAAATGTCTTATGCTGTGGAGTCCTGAAATTGCAACCACTGCACTGCTGCAGCAGTTTGGACACAAAGATGGTATTTACATTCTGGGAAAGTGATAATCAGCAAAATACTCTCAACATAATACAAGGACACAGAGTCATTAAAGGGTAACTTCAGACCCAACTCTGAGTCTAACTCCACCCACTGCATCATTTTGAAAAATTTGTAAATTTGGCCGAGGAGACTTGGGAGTTAGAAGGGCCGCTCTTGGGCACATAGACTCCTGTGTACCAAGCGGTTATCTCTACATGTATGCTATGTAGCTGCGGTGATTTGTACTCCTTCGGCCGAAAGAGTACTATTGGTGTCGAATAGGACGTGTGGGGTGCAGTTAGCATTCCAGTTCAACCAAAAGCTTCTCAGTGGGGTGGAGGTCAAGGCTTTGTGTCACTAGAATTCTTCCAGTCCAATAGAGAATCCCATGTCTTCATGGCTCACACTTTGCAAAAGGGGGTATTTATAATGATAGAGCAGGTTCGAGCCCTTTACCTAGTTTAGTACTGTACACAAAAACATTCACAATCTGCATTTAAAACTTTGTGCCAACAGTTTGTAGAAGATGCACATAAGGATGTGATGGAATTGTGTCCATAAACTTATGGTGTATTGTCAATAAAATTATACATTGTTTACTGTAGCCTTATCAGATTGTTCTAGATGAATTTAAGTATATTCAATATATTTTCACTTTAAGTTGTAATTTTTTGGAGTGCAAGTTTGGCCACTCTTTTTTTTTTTTCCTGGTTGACGGAGTGTCGGAGGGGTGAAAAAATGTAGTTATTTTGTTGATATTAATAGCACAGAAAGGTTTCGTCACTTAAAATTTTTTCATGTATAATATCTGGTTGATGACTCTAGAAGTGCTGGGAATATCATTAAATACAGTGTGCAAATTACATATGTCTCAATACAATGCATTATGTGTTTATTGGAGTCGCTCGCAAAGCATGCTGGGAGTCTCGACTCACGATACCTGATACGAGAATTCATTTGGATATAAATATGTAAGCGCGATCTGGAAGGTGAACACACAAAATTATACATAATATTTAAAGGTACGATTTTGTGTCCACATCAGCATATAATACAGAGATCGGTGGGGGGAAAAATAATAAATTGAAAAAGTTAATTATTTTTTAGCAGCACTTTTTCCAGTGCTTCAGCGGATCCGTCAACCAGAAGAAAAAAAAAGAGTGGCCTTATCCAAAAAGTATAATTTAATTAATATTTGTTTAGGTTATGCTTACCTAAGGGATTGTAGTCTAAATTAAGAACCCGTAGCTGTGAACTATGGGCTACTGCAATCGCCAGACGAGCCCAGCCTTTAGTGGTGATCGCTGGATTTGCACTCAGTGTCAATTCTCTGAGACCTGCAGATCACAATATCAATCAGAACAAACTTTTTAACAATATATATTTACTTGTTTGTAACCTTAATGAAGGTAAGTATAAATTATTTCAATTTGACTCTGTATTTATTTAAATACAGTGGTACCTCACCTTACGAAATTAATCCGTTCCGGAGCCTTTTTCGGAACCTGGATTTTTCGTGAATATAACCGCATTTTAAATGTAAAACGTGTGATTTCACCCAAGGCCCCCCCAAACCCTTTAAAAATTATAATAGTATACCTGTTAAGGCCTCCTTCTGCTTCAATATCGTACCGATGGTGGACGAATTTGGCCATAGTCCTTTGCGATATCACTCAACCGCACGCCACGAGCCCGTTTCTTTTCACTCGCACCTCGAATCGCGTGCGTGCGTGCTTTGACCATGTCTTCTTAGCAGAGTTAGTCAATGGGAGAGAGCTGCGTAATCCCTCCGAGCCAATGGGAGGCCAAAGGGGCAGGATGTTGGGAGATAGCCAATGGGAAAGCAGCTGGTGCATTGTTTGAAAGGCGCGTTTGGCGCGTTTCGTAAGGAGAACTTGTTTCGTATACAGAGACAAAACATTTTGGAAAATGTTTTTTGAAACCTGGATTTTTTGTTGGGACTATCGTAAGGTGAGGCACCACTGTACTGTTCATAGCTGAAACAGATTAATGTTGATGTTTTTTAAGAGTAATATGAGTTTTTACCAGATTTGGCCCCATCTGGAGGCAACATGCCACAAATCAACTGAATTGCCTCATCTCCCAGCATGCAATCTCCAAGGTCCAAGGATACCAGAGAGGGATGAGTTGAAAGTGCTGCATTCAGAGTGACCAACCCAGCATCTAAAAGAGGACTTCCATGCAGACTGGGAAGGTGAGAGGGACTTGGAGTGAGAGGCTGCATTCTGATATAGTGTATCACGTTACTTTTGTGTAATATATACTATATCTCTTTAAATTTCTCTTATTAAGATGCAAAGGATAGGGTGAGATGGAGGCAGATGATTCGCTGTGGCGACCCCTGAAGGGAAAAGCCGAAAGGAGAAGAAGAAGAAGAAGACAAAGGATCAAGAAGTTAAAAGAAGAGTAGATAGAGAACAGACTTCCTCCTTCGTTTTGATGACACGTGAACAATAGCAGGTTTTTTATTTGCTATTGAGACTGCAGAAAATTATTCTTACTCAAATGTTCATTAATTCATTTATATTGCATGAAGAGCTTAAGCGTATGAGAGTAGTGGGAAGACTATTTTTGCCGATGCTGGGTGACGGGAGCACACCCTGAGCAATACAGTAAGACTTAATTCAGTGTCTGTAACAAGTCGGAATTTCCGACTTTTGTCGGATTTCACCAAAATTGTCGGATAAAGTCGGATTTTTATGTTATTTGATGCCGTTTTGCGGTTTTCCTTCGGATTTAAAAAAAATATCACCCGTAACCATGCTCGTTTGACATGTTTTATACGTAAGTAACTGTGCTTACCCCCCCGGGCCCGTGCGCTCGCATGCACTCATACACGGTTTTCAGTGGGAGGCTTGGTAACTGTTGGAACGGCTCTCTGAACTCTTGCTATGTTCTCTCATAAGACGTTGATTTACATTATTTAGCACCACATTGGTTTTTCTGAAAGTCCGTGATCGATTGTGCGTGCAACATTGCCAAGAATGCCAGCATGGTTTTACACTTTTCACCAGATTTACGTATTAAAGGATTCTGATCCCAATGGTGGAGTTTATGGGGACTGGCTCGTTAAGAAAGATAAATTTAACATCACATGCATATTTTCAAAATGTAATATTTGCATAAAAGAAGGTGAAAAGGCACTTTGGCAAACATAGCTCTACAAACAAACACAAGAAAGCAACTACTGTAAATCCCAATCGAGAAGCTGGAGTATTGTTAATTCATAGTTGTCAACTCTCAGGCATCAAGTGTGAGACTCACGCAAGGTGTCTAAAATCTTACGCATTAATACAATTATTTCCCAATTTTATTTATTTTTTTATTTTTTAAGGATGTTATTTCCGCGAGCAAATGTCATTGGCTGTCTTTTACATAAACATACAGCTTCTCTTTCTGCTTCTGGCTGCGGGATCCTTTACCGTAAAATCAGATACATACGCGCACTTAAAAACTAAAGTTTGTGAAACTTGCTCAAATTATGTTTTCATTTACTAAGTTTAGTTAAATGTAGATTTAGTTAGAATTGTTAACATTGTTAATAAGTTTCAGTTTGTAATTCCATGTGTTGTTGCAGTGTTGCTGCACAGGATACTTGCCATCTATATGAGTAGATTTGTTAACATGGTTAATTAATTTCAGGTTGTAAACTAATTGTGTAGTTGCAAAGTTGCTGCATATGATACATGCCATCTATGAGCAAAGACAGCAATGCTTATTATGAAGAATTATTTAGATAAAACTTCATTTTGTATTTTTTGCCCTATGTCTCTGTTTAATCGTTACATATAAAACTTGCATGAAATGGCTTAAAAATCACTCTTAAAAACCTTTAAAACCAATTTTTTTTCTGGGGGGGGGACGGACGCTTCGCCCCCTTGCACCCCCCCCCCCACACACACACACACACACACACACACCCTCCCCGCGCTCCGCGTGCCTTGGGCCTGTCGGCCCGCGGCACAGCTGTGCGCTACGACTGCTTCGCCGCCTTAGTTTGGCACTATGTGCCAAACACCTCCGGCCTCCTCCTGAAGTAACTTTTTTTTTTTCAAACACCTGTTACAGACACTGAATTTAGTACTGCAAGAATTAATTCAGTACTGTGGGATTTAATACAGTTCAGTGACCATTTAGTACTGTAAGAGTTAATTCAGTACTGTGAGAAGTATTTATATAGTACAGTAGGCTTTAATTCAGTACTTCTGTACGTACTGTAATTCCATACAGTAAGTTAATTCAGTACAGCAGGATTTAAGTAATTAAGTATAGTAAGACTGAATTGCTATAAAATGTATTTCAGTACAAGGAGATTTAATTCAGTACTGTGGGATTTAATGCAGTACAGTGACAATTTAGTACTGTAAGAGATAATTCAGTACTGTATTTATACAGTACAGTAGGCTTTAATTCAGTACTTTAAAATTTAATTCAGTATAGTAAGCTATTTCTGTATATTAAGAGGTAATTCCATACAGTAAGTTAATTTAATCCAGCAGGATTTAAGTACAATAGGATATAATTAAGTATAGTAAGACTGAATTGCTATAAAGTTTACTTCAGTATAAGGAGATTTAATTCAGTACTGTAAGAATTAATTCAGTACTGTGGGGTTTAATACAGTACAGTCACAATTTAGTACTGTAAGAGTTAATTCAGTACTGTACTTATACAGTACAGTACGTTTTAATTCAGTACTTTAAAATTTAATTCAGTACAGTACAGTACAGTATAAGCTATTTCTGAATATTAAGAGGTAATTCTGTACAGTAAGTTAATGGAGTACAGCAGAATTTAAGTACAATAGGATATAATTAAGTACTGTACAGCAAGACTGAAATGCCATAAATTTTAATTCAGTGCAATAATTACTTCAGTACTGTATGATTTAATACAGTAGAGTGAAATATTTGTACTATAAGAGTTAATTTAGTACTGGAAGTATTTTCACAGTACAGTAGGCTTTAATTTAGTACTTTAAATTTTAATTCAGTACAATGAGCTGCAATTTAGTACAGTAAGAATTAATTCCATACATTAAGCGTTAATTCAGTACAATAGAATATACAGTAATTAAGTACAGTTAGACTGAGGTGCCATAAAATTGAATTCAGTTCAATAAGAATTATTTCAGTACTGTGGGATTTAAAACATGACAGTGAAAAATGTGTACTGTAAGAGTTAATTCATGACTGTAAGAAGTATTTTCACAGTACAGTAGGCTTTAATTTAGTACTTTAAAATTTAATTCAGTACAATGAAATTTAATTTAATACAGTAAGAATTAATTCTGTACATTAAAAGTTAATTCAGTACAGCATGATTTAATTCAAGAGGATAAAATTAAGTACAGTAAGACTGAATTGCTATAAAATGTACTTCAGTACAATGAGATTAATCCAGGACAGTAAGAATTAATTTAGTACTGTGGGATCTTATACAGGACAGTGAAAAATTTGTACTGTAAGAGTTTATTCAGTACTGTAAAGTATTTATACAGTACAGTCGGCTTTCAGTCAGTACTTTAAAATTTAAATGAGTACAGTAAGTTATTTCTATACATTAAGAGGTAACGCCGTACAGTAAGTTAATTCAGCACAGCAGGATATGTGCCAAACACCTCCGGACTCCTCCTGAAGTAACTTTTTTTTTCTTCAAACACCTGTTACAGACACTGAATTCAGTACTGCAAGAATTAATTCAGTACTGTGGGATTTAATACAGTTCAGTGACCATTTAGTACTGTAAGAGTTAATTCAGTACTGTGAGAAGTATTTATATAGTACAGTAGGCTTTAATTCAGTACTTCTGTATGTACTGTAATTCCATACAGTAAGTTAATTCAGTACAGCAGGATTTAAGTACAATAGGACATAATTAAGTACAGTGAGACTGAAGTGTCATAAAATTGAAAGCAGTACTGAGATTTAATTTAGTTAGGTCGTGCAAGAATCTGTGGGCTCACAAGCGCGCTCTGCCATGAGTCAGGGGTACGGTCCACCTCACCCAGGAACTTTTTATTGGGTTTTATTAATCTGCAACCGAACCCGTTACAGAAATACATTTTATACATTATGAAAAAACAAAGCATATAATCAAAGTATTTGAAATCATTTCATCGACGATATATATCGAGGGACAGCGACACACTATATGCATCGAATACCAGCGAAGTATAAATAAATTCAATAAGGAGAGAATTCTTTCACTGCTGTGAGATTTGTTTCAGTAGAGTAGAATATAATTGAATAGTGTAAGATTTAATTCAGTACTGTGAGAATTAATTCAGTAAAGATTTATTGAGTACTGTAGGATTTATTCAATAGAGTAAGACTTGAGTGCAATTGGATAGAATTAAATACAGTAAGATTTAATTCAGTAAAGAAAATTTAGTACTGTAAGACTTAATTTAGTGCATTAAGTTAAATCAGTACAGAAAGAGTTAATTCAGTACTGTAAGCGTTCATTCAGGACAGAAAGATATAGTTCAGTGTCGTAAGATTTAATCCAGTAACACAGGATTAGTTCAGTAGTGTGAGATTTAATTTAGTGCTGCAGGATTTAACTCCCATGCTACAAGATTTGAATCAGGATTGTAGTATTTAACACGCTTCTAGGATGTACGATTCAACCCGGTGCTCTAGGATTCAACCCGGCGCTGCACGATTCAACCCGGCGCTCTAGGATTTAACCCGGCGCTCTAAGATTTAACCCGGCGCTCTAGGATTTAACCCGCTGCTCTAGGATTAAACCGCCACTGTAGGATTTAACCCGGCACAAGTATTTAACCCGGCACTCTAGGATTTAACCCGGGCTGTACAATTTAGTGCAGCGCTCTAGTATTTAACCCGGTGCAGTACGATTTAACCTGGCGCTCAAGGATTCAACCTGGCGGTCTAGGATTCAACCCTGCACTGTACAATTCAATCCGGCACTGCACGATTCAACCCAGCGCTGTACGATTTAACCCAGCACACTAGAATTTAATCCGGGCTGTACGATTTAACCCTGCGCTCTAGGATTTAACCTGGGGCAGTACAATTTAACTTGGCGCGCTAGAATTTGACCCAGGCAGTACGATTTAACTCGGCACTCTGGGATTTAACCCAGGGCTGTACAATTTAACCTGGTGCTCTAGGATTTAACCTGGTGCTGTACGATTTAATCCAGCGCTGTAGGATTTAACCTGGCGCTCTAGAATTTAACCCGGGCTGTACAATTTAACCCGGCGCTCTGGGATTTTACACGGGGCAGTACAATTTACCTCGGAGCTCTAGGATTCAACCCGCTGCTGTACGATTCAACCCGGCGCTCTAGGATTTAACCCGTTACTGTAGGATTTAACCCGATTATGTAGGACTTAACCCGGTACTGTAGGACTTAACCCGGTGATGTAGGATTTAACCCGGTACTGTATGACTTAACCCAGTGATGTAGGATTTAACCCGGTGTTCTAGGACTTAACCCGGTGATGTAGTATTTAGCCCGGTACTGTAGGATTTAACCCGGTACTGTATGACTTAACCTGTTGATGTAGTATTTAACCTGGTACTGTATGACTTAACCCGGTACTGTATGACTTAACCCGGTACTGTATGACTTAACCCGGTGATGTAGTATTTAACCCGGTACTGTAGGATTTAACCCGGTACTGTATGACTTAACCTGGTGATGTAGTATTTAACCCGGTACTGTATGACTTAACCCGGTACTGTATGACTTAACCCGGTACTGTATGACTTAACCCGGTACTGTAGGATTTAACCCGGTACTGTATTACTTAACCCGATGATGTAGTATTTAACCCGGTACTGTATGACTTAACCCGGTGATGTAGGATTTAACCCGGTACTGTGTGACTTAACCCGGTACTGTATGACTTAACCCGGCACTGTATGACTTAACCCGGTACTGTAGGATTTAACCCGGTACTGTATTACTTAACCCGGTGATGTAGTATTTAACCCGGTACTGTATGACTTAATCCGGTGATGTAGTATTTAACCCGGTACTGTATGACTTAACCTGGTACTGTATGACTTAACCCGGTACTGTATGACCTAACCCGGTGGTGTAGTATTTAACCCGGTACTGTAGGATTTAACCCAGTACTGTATGACTTAACCCGGTGGTGCAGTATTTAACCCGGTACTGTGTGATTTAACCCGGTACTGTATTACTTAACCCGGTGATGTAGTATTTAACCCAGTACTGTAGGATTTAACCCGGTACTGTATTACTTAACCCGGTGATGTAGTATTTAACCCAGTACTGTAGGATTTAACCCGGTACTGTATGGCTTAACTCGGTGATGTAGTATTTAACCCAGTGATGTAGTATTTAACCCGGTACTGTATGATTTAACCCAGTACTGTATGACTTAACCCGGTACTGTAGGATTTAACCCGGTACTGTATTACTTAACCCGGTGATGTAGTATTTAACCCAGTACTGTAGGATTTAACCCGGTACTGTATGACTTAACCCGGTGATGTAGTATTTAACCCGGTACTGTAGGATTTAACCCGGTACTGTATGACGTAACCCGGTGATGTAGTATTTAACCCGGTGATGTAGTTTTTAACCCGGTACTGTAGGATTTAATTAGTCGGTGTGTTTCTTGCATTATAAATGAATATCAGCAGTAAACAGTGGGGAAAGTTGTTGAGGAGATGCGCAGGAGATGCGCAGGAGATGCGCAGTCATGCCGAGTGCAGTGTTGAGGCAGAAACCGAGCGCAGACTGTTCTACTTACAACAGTGTTTGGATGGACCTGTTGGCTGTCAGAGCCTCGGCGAGCTGCTCCGCGCGGCCGCTGCTCGACACCACGCCCAGGTTCAGGTTGAGCTGCGCGAGCGAGCGCGACTCGGACACTCCGCGGCACACGCGCCCGAAGTCCCTGTCCGACAGCTGACATCCCCGCACCGACAGCAGCCGCACGCTGTTCTCCTTCAGACTGTCGCAAATGTCTCGGATTTCTGCCCCGGACAGAGTCTCACCTGTGATCTGAATCGAACCGGGCAGCATCGTGCTGAAGCTGGAAGTCAGGGTCGAGGTGTCAGCATGGCTGGTTCGGGTCACTGAGGTAGGAGAGCTTCAGAACAGAAAACCTCACTACATCATTCACACCCTGAAACCACAACGAGCTGATGGGAGGAGACAGACAGACAGACAGGCAGACAGAGACCGCCGCGTCGTCTTTGCGCTGAACTAGAAACCCGAAGGATTATTCGCGGTCATGCCGTTCACAGCTTTAATCACGTTTATATTTATTTATTTCGATATTTAAAACGACAGACCGACTCAGACCTTCCCTCCAGATTCTCTCGTGTTCAAATCCCTTGATATTTGGAACTGTCACAGCTTTAAACCCTCGAACAGGTGCAGAAATTCTCTCAGGTTCTCGACACGACGGCGTTTTGCGGCATCCAGACAAAGCTAATCGTTCCTGGTGTCCGTTACCATGGACACCATCCGTCCCCGAGAAGCCAGAGCAACTGATGGAACAGCGATATGTTTGGAAGCACATGCGATTAGTCAGGTCTAGTTGACTTCATCAGGTTTAGTACTGCTTTTTCTCACAAATCCCAGTTTTACCAGTTAAGTCTGCATGATATTTACTGGAAATTGAAGAGCAGTGTTCTATTACATTTGTAGGTAGATGCTGGGTCATCTCCCGGGAACATATCAGTCTAAAAAATTAAAGTTGCTTCATAACTCCATCCACATCAAGTTTTGGCATCATTACATTTCCCTTACACCCCTGACACCCCTGCTACCCGATTGCTCTTTCCTGCTAAAAATGTATTCGTTAATTAAATTTTTTAAAACTCAGCTTGTTCTGGTCATCCGTCAGCGAACACATGACATGTAGAGCTGGGTAAACTGGTGCCCCATTTTTATCAGCTGCTGCCCGATACTCCAGCTTCATGGTCGCCGCTGGTTTTGTAATGAACACAGCTATCAATCTGATTACCAAACTGGCACATTTCCAACCACCCAACTTCAAACTTGAATATTTCCATGTTCAAGTATACGGTATTTGTGAATCAATGCATCAAAATCTTTAGTGCATGCCTGGGAGATATCATATGTACATCTGGTGAATACAGCTTTTGCAATAATATACTGTATATCCATTTGGAGTTTACACATTTCTCATGCACAATTTTGTAACAAGAGAAGGAATTCATTATTTTCAAATCTTGCTGAGCCTCTGCTGAGGTCTCCAAAGGGCCAATAGCCGCATGTAATGAGCTGTATGCCAAAATCATCAGTATTAAAACAATAAAAGACCTGAAATATTTCAGTTGGTGTGCAATGAATCTAAAATATATGAAAGTTTATTTTTTATCAGTACATTACAGAAAATAATGAACTTTATCACAATATGCTAATTTTTTGAGGACTAGTATACTCACTATATATATGTGTGTGTGTATATATATATATATATATATATATATATATATATATATATATATATATATATACACACACACAAAAAAAAAAAATATATATATATATATATATATATACATACACACATCTTCCAACCTCCTGCCCGTTGGCCACCCATTGGCTAGGAGGGATGACGCAGCTCCCTCCCATTGGCTATTATGGAGTAGTGTGGGCAGTGGTGGTATAGGGCGCTGGATCGCTGATCCAAAGGTTGGGGGTTCGATTCCCACTCTCCACAAGGTTGTCACTGTCCTCCCCAATGCAGCTAACTGGGTTATCAAAGGCCGGCCATGTCTCTCACTGTCTATGGTGTGAGGCATGTAAAAGAACCATTGCTGACTTTCAACAAGAGTAGGCTGCAAAGCCGTCGGCATGTTTCCGCCCTGCGATGGCCTGGCGAGCTGTCCAGGGTGTACTCTGCCCTTGCCCGAAGTTGGCTGGGATGGGCGCCAGCCTCCCCGCTACCCTAATTCGGATTAAGCGGTTACAGAAAATGATGATGATGATGATGAACTATAATGCTTTTCGTGCAAAGGACAGAGTTACTGTTGTTTCGTGAGTTTTTCGAGTGTGCTCATTGCTTTTGTCTCAGGCTTTTAACCTTGCATAAACATTTGTAAGATTATAACTCTGCTAAGAAGACATGGTCAACATGCGCACTGATGTGTGATTCCCAGTCCGAGTGAAAAGAAGAAGCGGGCTCATGGCATGGGGTTGAGTGATATCGCAAAGGACTATGGCCAAACCTGTCTACCATTGGTACAATATTGAAGCAGATGGAAGCCTTAAAAGGTATGCTTTTATAATTTTTAAAGGGTTAGGTGGTAGTTTTGGGGGCCTTGGAAAGAATCGCGTTTTACATGTAAAATGCAGTTCAATTTACGAAAAATCTAGATTCCGAAAAAGGCTCTGGAACGGATTAATTTCGTAAGGTGAGGTACCACTGTATGTGTATGTGTGTATATATATATATATATATATATATATATATATATATATAAATAAATAATATACATACACATACACACACATACACTATATACACACTAATATATAATCTTTCCTTTTTGGCTTTTTTCCGTTCTCGAGAGTCGCCACAGCGAATCATCTGATTCGCACATTTGATTTGGCATGGGTTTTTACGTCGGATGCCCTTTCTGTCACAAGCCTCTTACAAGGGACAGAAACACGCTGATGGCTTTGCAGCTACTCTTTATGAAAGTCAGCAATGGTTCTTTTACATGCCTCTCACCATAGACAGTGAGAGACATGGCCTGCTTTTGATAACCCAGTCAGTGCACTGGGGAGACAGTGACAACCCTGTGGGGACTCAAACCCCCAACCTTAGGATCAGCGATCCTGCACCCTATCCACTTGACCATCACTGCCCCATACATACATACATACATACATACATACATATATATAAAATGTGTGTGTGCATGTATTCCAAATCTGCAGAAAAAGAGACAGATCACTGTCACACATTTCAGTACCCGTTTTATGATCAGACCTATATGTGAACGATGAATAGCTAAATAATGACCATAATATCCAAATAATGCTTTATTCAACCTGCATGATGGCTGATATCTACACCAACAGTACTCAGAGCAGATCTGGTTGCAGCTCCTCATCTGCTCATTGAGCTTGGTGAAATATAAGCCCTGATACTTGTCACATACACATGTGGTCAATAGGAAGGACTTCAGAGCATGGATACAGAAGTTGTCTTCATCCAACCCTAATATGCCAAACTCTGACCAAAACTGTCATTTTTTCCATTTATGGCATTCAGCAGATGCCTTTATTCAGAACAACTTAGATTTATCATTGTTATACAGCTGAGCAATTGAGGGTTTAATGTCTCATTCAATGGTCCAAACAGCCTTAACCACTGAGCCGAGTGAGGACTGAAGTCATTTTAGATATACTCTTCCTACTCTAAAATTAACTTAAACCACTCACATGTGTCTTAGAAATGATCCAAAGGCCCGAATTTGAAATGTTTCAATAAAAACAATATACTCACAATAAGAAGCTACTGATACAATGACTATTATGTTGGCAAGACAACAGACTGTAACTTTTCTTACAACAGCTTATACATATCAAACCCCAGGAATCACAATGATTATTAAATACAAATGAATGATCCTGGAATTGTAAACACAGCATCATACAAATGTTTAACACGCACACACCTCTGCAAATTAACCATTTCTCAGCATGAAAGAACTCGTGTTAATCTTGTTTTAATACATTAATTTTATTCTAAATTTTCCCTGTATAACAACCCCATAAATACAAAGTTCACATCAACTTCAAATTAAAGAGGCCAGAAATATCCATCACCTCACACCCCAAGATCCTCCATCTGTTCTGAGGACATTTCAATTAAAACTTTGTTTGTGTGTAATTTTTGAAAGGTTTCATAACTGCATGATCACTGCGTAGCGCTCAAAGCCAATGAAGGAAGTTGACCATACGTTCTGTTTTTATCGCTCGTATTATTTAAGATCAGAAAAAGAAACGAAAGTCGTGAACATTTAATAACAATAAAAATTGGAACCCCATAAAATAAAATTGAGAAAAAAAAAAAAGAGAGTTTAACACGATTGATTGCAGTGTGGACCTCCAAGACCTGTAGTGGTGCTAAAACATTACATTTACCATCTAAACAGTTTTACCTTACATTAATGGTGGATTTAAATATAAATCACATTAAGGTAAGTAACTGAGTGTGTACTAAAACAGGTGGAATAACTAAATTAATTAGTGTCTTATTCTTCAGTTACAACTGCATTTGTGCATATAATCCAATTCAATTCTCACTTTACAACATCAAGTCAAGGTGTAGAATTCGTCCGAGTTCCCAACAGCATTAATATGATAGACCGCCCAGTCCCAACAACAGGTAAGATCTGCAATAGTATCTTGGGGGTGAGGGGTTGGTATCCTTCATCAATTCCCACAGTCAGTAAAGGGTATTAGATACAGAGTGGTGGTTATACAACTGGTGAATTGTTCTTGAAATAATTCTCACCTTTTAAGGAGTCCAAGTCCCTTAAGCCTTAAATAAACACGTGAAACGATCAGGGCACTTCACTTACATGAACAAGTCTTTAGGGTTTGCATATTATACAAACAAGTGTGTGTCCAATGCTAACATTAGCAACTTGGAGCAAATTCCTCTGTTACCTAACAAGGATTTACAACAGCAGATGATCTCAGAGAAATATGTACTCAAGATCCATGTGCAGTGATTAGAGGGAACGGCTTGGCAAACTTTTCTCTCTGAGCCTATTTAGGTCAAGATCAAATCATGCCATCATACTAACAGAACTTATATCGGTCATGTCACACCCGGTATATGTAAATGATAGCTTGGCTGACACCTCGCTGAGATGCTAGATAAGGAATCCCTCTGTTATTTACACCCGAACCAATTTTCTTGCTCAAAGAGAAAAGCTTGAGAACAAGTTACTGTGATTGTAAGAGAGCAGCCACTGATTTCATGGTGGAATTCACAACAGCAGGGGCTACATTAGGGACATCTCTCGCCACTCTCTGAATGGGTGGAACATTTGGTCCTTCTAGGGTTCCCAGGATACCTTAAGAGAAAAAAAAAGATTAAAGCCATGTATTACTAATAATCTATTTATATATATATATATATATATATATATATATATATATATATATATATATATATATATATATACACAGTGATACCTCAGCTCACGAACATAATTGGTTCCCAGAAAGTGTGTGTGAGGCGAAAAGTTCGTCTTCCGAACATTTATTTCTCATAAGAAACCATTAAAATGAGAATAATCCGTTCCCAGGTCCCCATAAAACATAATTTTCTACTAAATAAGCCTTAAAACTACACAAAAATATACCTTATTTTATGTATAATAAATGTGCTATTGTATTGTAATTAAAGAAATAAACTGTACTGTATAATAAAGTGGTTTTATTTACCTTTGTGATGGTAGTTGATGGCTTGATGGAATGGAGTGGGAGGAGGAGGGAGGGAGGGACTTACTGTTTGGAAGGAGAGTTTGGAAACGCCTACTGTTTGGAAACACCCTTAGCCACACACGCACCCTTAATAGCTTCCTTGTTCTTAAGGATGGTGGTAGACTTAGCGTACTGGTACTGGGACGCTGAGTCACACAAACACACACCTCGTTCGTGTTTTTCAATGATCTCCGCCTGTGGTGGGGTCTTTTTCGGTCCCATAATAGCAAAAGTACACTCAATATGGTCCAAAATGTCTAGCAAACACAAACCACTTCCACACTCAAAGAAAGGGGGTGACGAACTGTGACGCCGTGAGCGTGCGTCAGCTTCTCGTGGCCGCCACCGTGGCGCTGTTCGACCGCGTGGTTTGGTTCGTCCGCCAAAAACTAGTTCGTCAGCAGAGACTATATGCTCGCAAATTTAATGTTCTCGAGGCGAAAAGTTCGTGAGCTTAAGCGTTTGTCAGCGGAGGTTTTACTGTATATATATATATATATACAATATAAACATACATAAGTGCAGTTGTCATTTTAATAGACATTAGTACAATGCATACAGTTGTGTTTAAACTAATGTATCAGTCAGACATCATTAATCTGATCAATCAGTGTTTTTGGTAGAAATGATATTTCTACATGGCAAATAATTTACGAGCAGGTGTTGTAGAGTAATAGAATCCAACAGACCCAACAGTCATGACCTGCTGCTGCTGATTCTGTGTAACTGAATCACTAATTGATAGGTTCGTGTTCAAAATAATAGCAGTGTGGAGTTCGATTAGTGATGTCATTCATTCTCTGAAAGACAGGCGCCAATTATTGTCCTTATTTACGGAAGGAAGGCAGTTAATATTGTACATGCTGGCTGTAGTGGATTTCTCTGAAATTCTGAGGATAATGGTTCGTTCCAGACATTTTTCAGAGGAACAGTGTACCTTGATTAAAAAGTTAATTGGAGAGTGGAAAACAAAGAAGTGCCAAAAAAATGACAGGCTGCTCAGCTGAAATGATCATAAATGCTTTAAAATGGCAACCAAAGTCGAACAGACGTGGACCGAAATGAAAAAGTACCATTCGAATGGATCGAAGAAGAGCCAAAATGGCAAGAACTCAGCTTCAGGAAAATCAAAGAAGGTCTAAAATCACCTGTGAGTCCTGTTACAATTAAAAGACGCCTATTTGAAGCCAGCACGAAGCTCCTGCAAAGTCCTACTGCTGAAACAACGCATGTGCTGAAGAGGTTTCAATTTGCCAAAGAGCACATGCTACAGTTAGACTGATGAAAGTAAAATTGTTCTTTCTGGGTCTAGTGGCGAGCTGGCCCCCAACCCCTGGTCCGCGGACTGGTACCGGTCTTGATACCAGTCCGCAAACAAAATCTCATAGTGCAAATTATAGCATTTTTATTAGCGCTTCTAGGTCTTATTTTGAAAAACGACTGTTTTTGACATTACCACAGAAGCACTGAACACCCTTCTTCCGTTTCCAACCACATATATTTGTGAGGCGGGGTTTTCTGCGGTGACAGCCACCAAAACAAGACTATGGAGTAGACTCTAACAGGTCCGCGGAAACATTTTCATACATAAAACTGGTCCCTGGGGCAAAAAAGGTTGGAAACCACTGCCCTAGACGACCCAAAAATACAGAATTTAAGCCACCAGTGCTCCATGAAGACAGTGAAGCATGGAGGTGGCAAGCATCATGATATAGGGATGTGGCCTATTTTTCGCATCCCAGGGATCATGAATCAGTTTGAATCCATCAGAATACTTGAAGAGGTCGTGCTGCCTTATGCTGAGGAGGAAATGACCTTGAAATGGGTTCCAACAAAATAACGACCAAAAACACACCAGTAAATGTTCAACACGTTGGTTCTAGACCAACAAGATTGACGCTATGAAGTGGTGGCCCGATCCCTGGACCTTAATCCAATAGAAAACTTGTTGGGTGACATAAAAAAATGCAGTTTCTGAGTCAAAACCAAGAAATACAGAACTGCTGAATGTAGTCCAATCATCCTGGGCTGGGAAACCTGCTCACAGATGCCAAATGTTGGTTGACTCAATGCGACATAGATGTGCAGCAGTTCTCAGAAACGGTGGCTATACAACTAAATATTCGTTCAGTGATTCAAAGGGGAAAATCTTCCAATATTTTTCAGTTTATACATTGAATGTTTGAGTTTTTACAGAAGAAAGCCGACACTGCTATTTTGTGAACAGTCACTTTTCTTCAATTGCTTTCATGGAATAACACAAATTTGATATTTTTTTCTTCATTTTTTGATTTGGAATAGAATGTATCGTGTTCCCAATGCATTTGTTTGTATGAAAATAAAAGTTATTATCAGGATTCTGAGCTTTATTCACTTTTTAAACACAACTGTTTGTCAATCAGACTTCCGCTTACCATTTTAACATCGATGACCATAAAAAGTACAAAACTGGTAATTTTATCTTGTGGATCAGTAGCAGGGGCTGAACCAGTTATTGAGTGTTTTTCCCCCCACAGAACAATGTGAACTTGGTCCATTTTGTCCAGCACAAGTAAACAGGAGTAAACTATTCAACAGGTGACACTTTAGCTCAGGGGTCGGGAACCTTTTTGACTAAGACAGCCAAAAATAAACACATTTTAAAATCTAATCCTCTGAGAGCCGTATATATTTTAATACTGAATACAACTAAATGGAAAAAGAAGACCAACAATTTTAGAGTATAATACGACTCTGAATTTATTTTAAACAACATTATTAAAATGAAGTTATTTATTAATAAGAAAAGTACTTTTTACTATTAATGCAACTTCTGGTGCTGCATGGTTTTGCTGATGGCTTTGTAGTCTGGTTGATACGTGCTGAGGTTCAGCTTCCTGCAGGCGTTTAGGCTTCCATCTATTACACGTGACCGCAGGTTGGTCTTGATGTTTTTAACGTGTGACAAGGACTGCTCGCGTGCGCATGTGGAGCCAAACATGGTGAATACGGCAGGACTCACACGCTGCGGTATTTGGTATGTTACAGAAAGCGCGTTCAAAGTTTTGGCAATCAGCTGGTCTGCGGGTTGAAGTTTTTCCATGTCTGTCCATTTGTGTTTTGCTTACCAGCTGTGCTTGGCTTTGTGCAAATGAGAGGATCAAAAACGAGGGAAATTTACCCCTTTACCCAAAAACAACTCGTGCAAACTGTTGCATATAATCCAATAAAATTAGAGTTTCAAGGCACCGGACCCACCCACACACTGGAGTACAGAAAGGATTGACTGCTGTGAGCTACAGTGACAAGTGGCATTGAAAATAGACGTACAGATTAAAATGTGTGAGGTTTATTTATCTGTTTTTGTTTTATTTGATGGCTTTTTTCTGTATTTTTATTTAAAAGAGCGAAATTATGTATTTGTCATTCTGTTAATAAAGGCCACCTGATTTAATTGAGAGCCAGATGCAGTCATCAAAAGAGCCACATCTGGCTCGCAAGCCATAGGTTCCCGACCCCTGCTTTAGCTGATTAAAAAAAGGTAAGTATAACTCGCACTTTTGAAGGCGATGGGTGTAAATTGTTACCGATTTGAACCAGAGAGGGAGCAGTCTTGTGGACACAGTGAGACTTTGCATTCTAGAGTCTCTGAGGAGATGTTTGTTGGAAGAGATGTGCATGACGGTAAATCCAAAATACATTATGCGGCTCATGATTTGTTGTGAATCGGTTTAGGAATGCAAAAAAAATATGTTCCGCGGTCTCAATGCTTGTTGGCTCTGCAGCTCAGCACTAGCCTATAATGTGCAATGTTTCATGGTCCACTGATGCAGCCCAGCCAATTCAACAAGTTTCTGTCACCGCTGGACTGGAAACATGTCTCTGAATGTCCCGGTATAACAGCACTTTCATTTCCTTTGCAGACTAGCAAGGACTCATGTTGCTGGATGTCCTACATGATTGTTTTATATATCTGGTAACACTAATTCATTCCAGGTCGCCTTTCAATAATGTGCTGTTGGATATTTGAGTGTAACAGCCCAAAGATTAGTAACATTTTCTGTATGCTTCAGACTGACAACTTTTCCAAAAATCTGACCTAGTTATCCATTACATCCTTTCCACCACAATTCTGTTTCTAAAGTTAGATTGAAGAACACACTGCGGAGAAGAATTCTATTATTACAAGCTTATAATTTCTTGCTATACACAAGAGACAATACTTTCATAATTTAGGTGCCAGCTGGGACATGTGGCTCCTTTCTGTACTTTTTATGATCATTAGCTGGAAAAATACCAAATGAAAGATGAATGTATTTTGATGAATACTAAAGTCGACGAGTACTGAATACAGTGGTACCTCACCTCATGATAGTCCCAGCAAACAAAAAATCCAGGTTATGAAAAACATTTTCCAAAATTTTTTGTCTCTATACAAAACAAGTTCGCCTTATGAAACAAGCCAAACGCGCCATTCAAACAATGCACGAGCTGCTTTCCCATTGACTATCTTCTTCCCACCCCGCTGCCTCCCATTGGCTAGGAGGGATGACGCAGCTCCCTCCCATTGGGTCTCTCTCAACATCCCACCCCGCTGGCCTCCCATTGGCTAGGAGGGATGATGCAGCTCCCTCCCATTGGCTATGATGGAGTTGAATCTCCCATAATGCTTTTCGTATGAAGGACAGAGTTACCGTTTATTGACTCAGGCTTTTAACCTACCATAAACATTTGTAAGATTATAACTCTGCGAAGATGACATGGTCAACACACATGCACACACACACACACTCGTGTGATTTCCGGTGCAAGTGAAAAGAGCAAGCGGGCTCGTGATATCGCAAAGGAATATGGCCAAACCTGTCTACCATCAGTACGACATGAAGCAGGAGGTCTTAAAAGGTATGCTTTTATAATTTTTAAAGGGTTTAGGGGGTGGTATTGGGGGCCTTGGAACGAATTACGCGTTTTACATGTAAAATGCGGTTCAATTTACGAAAAATCCAGGTTAAGAAAAAGGCTCTGGAACGGATTAATTCCGTAAAGTGAGGTACCACTTAAGTTTTATTTAAAGCTTTTAAGTATTATTGCTGAAAAAGGAAGAGACATTTCACCATCTATACAGGTCTGTATGGTTTCTTTTACCTTCAACAATCTTGTGGTAGGCAAAATGCAGGTAGAGCAGGAAAAGCATGTGCAGCGCTGCCAGTGTGCCACACAAAATCAGACGAGGGGTTTTACCCACGGTACGGGAAACAAGCACTGCCACCTGCATATTCATCAGATTCAAATGCTTTAGTGCAGTAATGAAGAGCATTAAAATAATACTTAATATACACCTAATTAAAATGAAACGTTTACTTATTAAAAGACAATGATGTAATATACTGATGAGATTACACTTTAAAAGTAATATTTATCCAACTAATCATCTTGCTGGTTAAACGGGTTGAAGAAAGAATAAAAATATGACATATTACTGCATTCGTGACATCATCATCAACACATCCGTGACCATCGCCATCATTATATATATTAAGTCAGAGATACAGGGATTCCTCACTTTCCGCGATTAATTGGGACCGAGATCTCTCCGCGACCACCGAATTCTGCAAAGTACGATCACCCCCTCCGACTGACATATACGTACATGTATATGTGTATATAATATCAATAAATGCATAAATGCATATTCAAGGCTATAAATGCTTATAATAACAAACATGTAAATGTAATTAGATTAGTAGATGTAAATAAAATATATCAATACACACACTCAGATGCGCACCTCACAGAAATGTAACTAGTTTTGCTGGGAGGTTTTGGGTTGTTTATTTTGTTTGTTTAATTTTTTTTTTGCATAATTGCCCTTGTTTTTGCGGCATTTTCCTTAACTTTTCCCCCTATTCTGCCTTAATTTCCTTATTTTTTAATTCGATGAATATTTAAAAAAAAAAAACAATGCACTGAAGCTGCATGAATTGAAGCGCAAAGTAGCGAGGGATCCCTGTACGTATTCATATATTTGAAAGAGACTTTATTAAAATGATTATGGTACGACAATGGACTTTAACCTGGAGATCTCAAGTTCGAATCCGGTTTAATGCCACAGCCGTCCGTGGCCAGGATTCCGTGGGAGGTAATTGGCTGAGTTCTCACAGGAGGGATAGTATGCTCGCTTTCCTGTCACTCACAGTGATCACCAGCCAATCATGGGTGTCTGTGAGCTCATTCGTAAAAAGGGGTGGATATTGCTCTCCCTCAGAGTGTGTTAGACCACCCCCATGCTACTTTTAATTACATTTACAAAGCTCGATACGTATTCGCATGTAAAACAGCATCCATAAACTAAACGATTCCGGCTTTCGACCAATCAGCACAATCTTCCTCGCATTTCCGAGCAACAGACAAGATCTATTTACACCAATCATGTCTGTTTTGAGGCTTTTCATTGGTTTACCATTATATGATTGGGGGAATCTTTCTGGGATTCTGTAAGTAGGAACAGTATTCCAATCGTGGATATGGTTAACCAGAAAATGCCCTGTGCAACCACAAGAATGGATTGAAAATCAGAAAAATAAGTGAATATTTCTGTTGTTTTCCAATAACCTAGACAGGGAGGCGTTTCTTAAACAAGCATTTCAGCATGGAGAGTTTGTGTTTATGGATATTTGAATGTGTTCATGTTGAAGATTTTGTTTTGAGTGGTGTAATTTTGAAGAGATCCGTACTTTCATCCGCCATCTTGAACTTACTTTCGCTCTCACTCAAAGCATGACCTCACGACTTAACTTGTATTATGCTGGAGCAGGTAACATCTGTCTTTCTTCTGAGCACAACACACCCACTAAACTATTAAATGAGTTTTTCCTTTACCATCCGAAGTGTAGACATTCCTCCAATTACCAGCCAGAGAATATAGAACAGAGAGTGAAAGTGGACGTTGTAGGTGATGAAAAGTACGACGCAGTGGCCAAAGAGACCATAACCCTGCAAAACACAGTAGCAAAGTAAACTTACAGTGGGTCACGCTAACCTATACAATACAAAATAGCCCATACAATACTGTACAAAAGCCATTTAGAAGGGATTTCAACTTTACTCACAAGTAAAGACAACATCTGGAGCATAGTGATCTGAGAGTTGCAAAGGTAAGCCAGGAAATAAATGAAGGAAGATGTTCCAAGCCAGTAGCCAAAACATGTCCCAATCGCAGTTCCCATCAGGGTACCCTCTCTCTGTTTTAGTACACATCATTATACAGTGGTGAAGATGACACAAAGAACACTTAAAATTCTGTGAAAATCCTTCTGTTAGAAATATTTTAACAGATAAAGTGTCTTACAATAACAGTTCCAGAAGTCTTCATGCCATGAAGCAGAATAGCCACCAGAGTGAACACCAGCATCATTGGTCCGTACAACTCCCCAGCAATTTTCTATGGATTCAAAATGCACACAGTGGAGCTTGTGAAAGCCATATAATCCTTAGGGCTTCCTGCCAATCATGTCTCATTCAATTGCCATGATTTTTAAAAGCACAAAAATAAACCATTCTAAAATATTTTCTGTTATTCAACAATAGAAAAGGCTTCTTACCTGAGGAAAATTGATCATTTTCAGTGGAATCATTGATTCAATTAATCTGTGTAGAAATGTACATCATAATCAAACATAATGAAAACACCTAAACATAACCACATTAAACGCGTAAACATGACTTACTTTAGATCTTACCTGTTTCTGACTTGAATAGGCTCAACGTCAAAGTAAGGCCGGAGGATGTCGATGTTAGCGTACAGATTGAAGGCTTTTGAGGCCTGCCGTTTGCCTGCTTTCCAAACCTGTATGAATACAAAGAACATCAGTCATGAGGTTATACGTTCATGCTACTTTAAAAAACAAAACAAAAAAACACTATGCTTTTATAACCCATTTTGAATACAGAGATAATTATATTATCTACAGAAAATTATAACAATTAATCAAGAATGTTTCACACATCAAAGAAAAGTCAAATTTCCTTGCCTGTTTTTCTTTTTTTGATGGTGATGTGTAACAAACATTGCGATAGGCTGCTAGTCAACCTTTTTTTTTTTTTTTCAGGAGAAAGGCACCTTTAAAAATCGGATCATTGCCTTGATCAACACTTTTGAATTATTACTGCATGGATGTCATTCAGTGGTGATTAAAAAGATTTTGTCTTGCATTTCCATTTTTTTTAAGTTGCCTGTAATAAATTTAAAAATGCAGCTGTGATGGGTGCACAAGACGGTGTTCATCCTCACGCCGGTTCCAAGCCCGGATAAATGCAGAGGGTTGCGTCAGGAAAGCCATCCGGCATAAAAACAATGCCACGTATAACATACGAGTCAAAAATAAGAATTCCACGGTCGAGGCCCAGGTTAAAAACGAATGCCATCAATGCTGTTAACCAACAGGGTGCTGGTGGAAATTGGACTACTGTTGGTCGAAGAAGAAGAGGTGAAAGGCATGTCCGTAGGCAGAGAGAGAAGAGGAAAGGCATGAGTCTAGGACTGAGAGTAGGGACTTGAATGTTGGAACTATGAAAGGAAAAGGTAGAGAGCTGGCTGACATGATGCAGAGGAAGAAGGTGGACATACTTTGTGTTCAGAAGACTAGGTGAAAAGGTAGCGAGGCTAGGAGCTTAGGAGCAAGTTTTAAACCGTTTTTTCATGGTGTGGATGGGAAGAGAAATGGAGTAGGAGTCAGCTTGAAGGAGGAGTTTGTCAGGAAGACACAGGCAGAATGTGAGCTAGAAGAGAAGGAGAGAATCTGGAGTGAGTTAGAAGAAGTGATGCAGAGTACCCCCAGAGGGGAAAGAGTGGTCATTAATGCAGACTTCAATGGACATGTTGGTGCAGGCATCAGAGGGGACGAGGAAGTGATGGGCAGGTTTGGTATCCAGGACAGGAACACAAAAGGACATATGTTGACTGATTTTGCAAAAAGGACGGAAATGGCTGTGGTGAATACTTTCTTCCAGAAGAGACAGGGGCATAGGGTGACTTCTAAAAACGGAGGTAGGAGCACACAGGTAGACTACATCTTGTGTAGGCGATGCGATTTGAAGGAAGTCAGTGACTGCAAAGTAGTAGTGGGTGAGAGTGTTGCCAAACAGCATGGGATGGTGGTGTGCAGGATGACTCTGATGGTAAGGAAGGTGAAGAAGGCAGAGCAGAAGACAAATTGCTGGAAGCGCAAACAGGAAGGGTGTCATGTTGTCTTCATGGAAGCGTTGAAACGGGCTTTGGGTGGTCAGGAAGTGCTTCCAGATGACTGGACAACTACAGCTAATGTGATCAGGGAGACAGGTAGGAGAGTACTTGGTGTGTCATCTTGAAGGAAAGTAGATAAGGAGACGGTGGTGGAATGAGGAAGTGCAGGGGTGTGTACAAAGGAAGAGGTTAGCTAAGAAGTGGGACATTGGGAGGACCAAAGAGAGTAAACGGGAGTACAGGGAGACACAGTGTAAGGCGAAGGTAGCGGTGTCAATGGCCAAACAGAGGGCATATGATGATTTGTATGCTAGGTTGGACAGTAAGGAGGCAGAAAATGATTTATACATGTTGGCACAGCAGAGAAATAGAGATGGGAAGAACGTGCAGCAAGTTAGAATGCTTAAGGACAGAGTGGGAAATGTATTGATTCATGACAGAAGTGTGCTGGGAAGATGGAAAGAGTACTTTGAAGACTGATGAATGAGGAAAATGAGAGAGAAAAGAGTAGAAGAGGTGACTGTTGAAGACCAGGAAGTAGCAAATATTAGTAAGGGTGAAGTGAGGAGGGCATTGAAGAGTGGAAAGGCAGTTGGTCCTGATGACATACCGGTGGAGGTATGGAAGTGTCTAGGAGAGGTAGCAGTAGATTTTCTGACAAGAACATTCAACAAGGTCTTAGAGAGTGAGAGGATGCCGGAGGAATGGAGGAGAAGTGTGCTGGTGCCCATTTTTAAGAACAAGGGAGACGTGCAGAGTTGTGGTAACTACAGAAGGATAAAGTTGATGAGCCATACGATGAAGTTATGGGAAACAATAGTAGAAGCTAGACTCAGGGCAGAGGTCAGCATTTGTTAACAATAGTTTGATTTCATCTCAAGAAAGAGCACCACAGATCCAGTGGGTGGTCAGGAAGGTCTTCCAGATGATTGGACAACTACAGCTAATGTGATCAGGGAGACAGGTAGGAGAGTACTTGGTGTGTCCTCTTGAATAAAAGTAGATAAGCAGACTTGGTGATGGAATGAGGAAGTATGCGGGAGTGTGTACAAAGGAAGAGGTTAGCTAAGAAATGGGGCATTGAGAGGACTGAAGAGAGTAACCAGGAGTACAGGGAGATGCAGCGTAAGGCGAAGGTAGGGTGTCAAAAGCTTGTATGCTAGGTAATTTTCTCCCTCCTTACCGTCCAGGTAAAGAGGGAGAAAATTACAGTCGGCCCCCAACTTACGAAGACCCCTGTGTACGAAATCCCAGGGTTACAAAAAACATTTTCCTGAATTTTCACCCCCGAGATACGAAACAACCCCCTCTTACGAAAAGAAATTCAAAATTCAAACGTGCCAATCAAAATTTCACACAACGCGCGAGTTGTTCTCTCACTGGCTGTCTCTCAACATCCCGCCCCGCTGGCCTTCCAGATAGAGACAGAAGAAAGCTTCACTCTTTAGTTTTTGGTTTAGTTTTTTAAGTTGTTTAATTCAGTAAATGTTGAATAAATGTGGGTGCATTTGAGCTCATCTGGAATTCCGATCCCTCAAGGAATAAAATTAAAGTTGAGTTTGTCAAGCAGGGAATGCACTTTGAATTCACGTCTTGTGGGCATGGCCTGCAGCTCACGCGAGAGAGACAGACAGACAGAGAGAGAGAGAGAGAGAGAGCGAGAGAGAGAAGGAATAACGCTTTAGTTTAGTTTTTAAATTGTTGTAATTCAGTAAATGGTCAAGCAGGGAGTGCGCTTTGAATTCATGTCTTGTGGGCGTGGCCACAGCACGCGAGAGAAGGAATAAAGCTTTCGTTTTTAATTTTTTAAGTTGTTTAATTCAGTAAATATTTAATAAATGTGGGCGCATTTGAGCTTATTTGGAATTCCGATCCCTCAAGGAATCAAATTAAAGTTGAGTTTGTCAAGCAGGGAATGCGCTTTGAATTCCACGTCTTGTGGGTGTGGCCCGCAGCACGCACGAGAGAGAGAGAGAGAGAGAGAGAGAGAGGTGTGTGTGTGAATAAAAAATGTTTAATAATGGTTTAATTAATAAATATGTTCATAAAATGGTTTAATATGTTAATAAAATGTTTAAATGGTTTAATAAATTTTCTTTTACTTTTAACACATATTTCATACAAAATTGGTGTACTTTTATCATTTTTAAAGGGTTTATGGGGTTTATCCAGTCCAAAGACTGGAGCCTTGGAACGAATTAGGCGTTTAACATGTAAGATGCGACCCCCTACTTACGAAATCCCCGCAATACGAAAATGGCTCTGGAACGGGTTAATTTTGTAAGTTGGGAGCCAACTGTATTTATACAGGTTGGCACAGCAGAGAAATAGAGATGGGAAGAACTCCATAGAGATGGGCTCCCAAGTGGCACATCAACAAGGTGCTTGACCATTATCCCACAGATCGCAAGTTCGAATCCGAATTAATGCCACAACCGTCTATGGCCGGGAATCCATGGAGTTAATTGGCCGAGCTCTCACGGGAGTGAGGGAGGTATGACATACACTCAGTGTCCTGTCACTCACAATGATCGCCAACCAATCATGCGCATTTGTGTGCTCATTCATATGAAGGGGTGGATAACACTTTCCCTTAGAGCAGGGGTGCTCAATCCTGCTCCTGGAGATCTACCTTCCAGATGACTTTATCTCCAACACTAATGTGGCCCATGTGACATGTAAGATCCAGTCAGGTCTTGATGAGATGATTGGATGGTTAGGTGGGCGTGATTAGGGTTGGAGCGAATGTCTTCTGGAAGGTAGATCTCCAGGAGCAGGATTGAGCACCCCTGCCTTAGAGAGTGTTAGACCACCCCCAAATACACATGCACCACAGTTTGATAAGAGGAGGGTGCTTTCACCCCTCCCTGGTTGGTAGTGGTCGTGTGATAAGGAAGGCAACCTGATGGGTTGGAATTGGTTATGACTCCATTAGGGAGAAACTGGAGAAGAATCCAGAAAACCCTCGAGAAGGCGGTCAGAGACATGCCATGTGATATCATAGGCCGCAGGCACTTGGAAATCCCTGAGAGCAACTGACCCCTTCTCCAGTGGTCAACCAACAAATATCACTACAAGATATTGAAGTGTAAGTCAGCAATGTCACAACAGAACCTAGTGTCAGGTTAATGTTATGTTCAGGAGTCCACTGAACAAGAATGATATTCTTGGCAGACTTGCAAGGAGAAAGCCATTGCTCTGAAAAAGGTCACTGCTACCTATTTGTAGTTTAAAGATCACATGAGCAAACCTGTAAGCTATGGAACACATTATGTGGATGAATAAAAACATGTTAATTGTTAAAAGTTTTATATCTGGAGAAGAAAAACGCTGCATTCCAGCATAAGAACATTATTCCATCCGTAAACCATGGATTGATAGTATTCAGGCTGAAACCCATTTTGCTGCATCTGGGCCAGGACAGTTTTTGTTTTGCTGAATGGAACAATGAACTCTAAAGGAAAGTGCAAACACATCCCTCTGTAAATTAAATTTATAGAGAAAGTGGGTCATGCAGCAGGACAATGACCATAAAGACGTACATCTTTGCAAACTCAAACATTCAGTGTATAAACTGAAAAAATGTTTTCAGGCAGGTTTTGTTTCCATTGAATCACTGAACTAATACTTAGTTGTATAACCACTGTTTCTAGGAACTTCTGCACATCTGTGTTGCATGGAGTCCACCAACTTCTGGCACCCGAGAACGGGTTTTCCAGCACAGGATGATTGGATCACATTCCACAGATCTTCTGTATTTCTTGGTTTGGGCTCAGAAGCAGTATTTTTTTTATGTCACCCCACAAGTTTTCTATTGGATTAAGGTCCAGGGATTAGGCATCAGTCTTATTGGTCTAGAACCAAGACGTTGCTCGTTGTCTTGTTGAAACCCATTTCAAGGGTATTTCCTGTTCAGCATAAGGCAGCATGACCTCTTCAAGCATTCTGAAGGATTCAAACTAATCCACGATCCCTGGGATGAGATAAATAGGCCGAACACCATAGTATGAAAAACATCCCCATATCATGATGCTTGTACCACCATGCTTCACTGTCTTCACACTGTACTGTGGCTTAAATTCAGTGTTTGTGGGTCATTTGACAAACTTGTCTCTTGCCACTAGACCCCAAAAGAACAATCTTACTATCATCAGTCTACAAATTGTTGCACTGTTTCTCTTAAGGCCAGTCAATGTGCTCTTTGGCAAATTGTAACTTCTTCAGCACAACAGACTTTTTTCAACAGAGGGACTTTTCGGGGGCTTCTTGCCAATAGCTCAGCTTCATATGGGCATCTTCTAATTGTACCAGTATTCACAGGTAACTTTAGACCTTCTTTGATCTTCCTGGAGCCAAGTTTTGGCTGAGTTCTTGCCATTTTGGCTCTTCTTCGATCTATTCGAATGGTACTTTTTTTGCTTTCATGTCTGTCAGGTAGGTTTTGGTTGTCATTTTAAAGCATTTGTGATGATTTTGACTAAGCAGCAGGTTGTTTTCTGCACTTCTTTAGATGTTCCCCCTCTCCAATCAACTTTTTAATCAAGGTACACTGTTCCTCTGAAAAATGTCTGGAACGACCCTTTTCCTCTGAATTTCAAAGAGAAATGTTCTATAAACAGCATGTACATTTGCTGCCCTTCTTCAAAAAGGACAATAATTGGCTCCTGGTTTTCAGAGAATAAATCACTAATTGAACTTCACACGCTATTATTTTGAACACGAACCTTTCAATTAGTGACTCAATTACACAAAATCAGCAACATGCAGGCCATGACTGTTGGGACTGTTGGATTCTATTACTCTACTACACCTGCTGGTAAATTATTTGCCATGTAGAAATATCATTTCTACCAAAAACACTGGTTGATCAGATTAGTGCTGTCTGACTGATTATTTTGGACACAACTGTAAGTTGTTCCAACAAAGAATAGTGAAGGAAAGACTGTAATGTTTGAGTCAAAATTATGATCCAATCAAAAATGTGTGTAACGTTCAGATGAGGAAACCCATCAACACCCAAAGTTGAAGATGTGCTGTTTGGAGGAATGGAATAAAATCCATCTAATGTGCAAAACTGCACACTGGGGTCTGGAAACAAATCTTCACATACTTTTGCCATTCACAGATTTGTATTATTGGATCATATTCCTCAATAAATAAATGACCAAGTATAACATTTGTGTCTCATTTCTTTGAGTCTTTGTGAACTTATGGGATATGTAAGAAAATCTGATGTTTGAAATAATTTATGTAGAACTATAGAAAACTGGTTGACATTTTTTCATACCATGACTGTAGAAGCAATGCTGAAACATAAACCAGAACTATAGTTTACACAGTTAATGGCACTGCAGTTACATATCAACCAATAGAAACCACTCATCCTATTGAACCATATATGGCAAGAAGACAACTACACAGCATCCAACCTCATCTGCAACTTGTCTTCCTAACTGTCCTTTAAGACCCTTCATGCC
Source organism: Plotosus lineatus (assembly GCA_024760905.1). Classification (NCBI taxonomy): domain Eukaryota; kingdom Metazoa; phylum Chordata; class Actinopteri; order Siluriformes; family Plotosidae; genus Plotosus; species Plotosus lineatus. Next base: position 16,459,491 of record CM045736.1, on the reverse strand, counting down.
CAGGAACTCTCCATCTTCTCCAGGGTCATCATCAGTAGCTGCGGCTTCAGCATCCACCTCCTCCTCTTCCTTTATCCGCTGGTGCATCTCTCCCATGTCCTCAAAGCTCGAGCCAGATGTATCATCCATGTTCTCCATGTCTATAACTGCAGAGCCACTACCCTGAAAGCAAAGCACATACAAACCTAGTTGCTTCCAACAACAACAAAAACTATAACAGCAAACTCATTTTTGGGACAGTGGTAGTGAGGTGATTAAAACTAGGAAGTTTTATGTTCAAATCCCAAGAGCCATAATTCATCCTCCAGATCATTCTCCACACAGTATTTCAATGTTAAGTGTATTATATTGTATTGAGATATTTTACATTACTGGGCCTTTTTGGGCTGTGTGTGTGTGTGTGTGTGTGTGTGTGTGTGTGGAGGGGGGGGGTGTTAACATGAATATTTCTCCTCAACTTTTGTCTTTTTGAGCATTAAACTTCCAGCTACTCTGTCCATAATTGTTTACACCAAACAAAAATCTCTGATGTGTTTAAAAACATTATATATATTTTTTTTTTTTTCATCTGGACGGTTTCATAATGTAATGTGGTTTGAAAGATGATAATATCAACTCTATATCCACTAGACAGTGCACTTCAGTGATAAACTGAAGGGAACCCTTTAATAATCAGATCAGATTCTGAAGAATAAGATTCTATTTTAAACAAAAGTTACCAATAATTTCAACTAAACTGGAATATCATCGAATTTCAAGCATCTTCAATTAAAAAAAAAAAAAAACAAACAAAAACAATAACACCCGATTAATCCACACAAGCCTCAGTGAAAACAACGAACTAGCCATTTAGCAAAGCTAGTTAGCTAAGTTACCTGAATCATAATGTTGTCTTCAAAACCACCCCACGGTTCCGTATTCGTGATTTTTCCTCCTGTTGGCGTCGACATTTTATCGTTTAATGTAAAGTATTACCACAGAAACTTCACCGGTTGTGCAACTACGATGTAACTAAACATATACAGAAAAATTCATGATATTTTCAGTTCAAGATACACATATTTAAATGACTGCTCCTGCCAAAAACATTCAACAACATTCCACATCACAGATGTGAAGCGAGAAGCAATAAGAGCCGGATGAAGGTGGTGAATCGGAATCGACTCAGTACATGGATTCCGAAACCAAAAGATTCCAGAGTCACGTGACGGACAGTGTGACCATCCAGTGTCGCAAATTAGAGTCCGTTTCCGACACTTGTGGGGAAAACGTAACAAATAGTAGTGATAATGAAAATATGTTTTATAATTATAGCGCCATTGTTTAAAAAAATAATAATATGCATTAATATGATCGAAATTAACAAATTCCATTTTTTTTGCTACACACGTTCAGGCATAATTCATCTTAGGTTTGAACAGCTTTGTTTTCAACATTGTGAATCAGATTGCCGTGATCCATTTTTTTTATTACTAAATCCAAATAATTACAGTATTGCATTAATTGGGACCACATCACAATGCATACTGCTACCTATCAAGAACACAGCTAGAATAGCCAATGTGTTGGGTCGCATTACGTGCTTTTATTTTGAAGAGGTGGGGAACTACCACAATAAAAGTATCCCTTTTCATTTTCACTGTGTTCTAAACATTTCTCATTTCTCATAAGACCTGCAAGAAATTATTATTTTTTTTTAAATAAGCATTTGTGAATTTGCCAACATGCTTTATTCTACTAGGGAAGACTGATCTCTGCTGAGTCTGAGCAAAGATGGGGTACATCCTGAACAGCAAGCCAAGGCCAACACACATTCAACCATTCATGCACACACTTAGGTGCATTTGGGACAGGCAATTACTGTATTCTAACGTGCATGTCTTTGGATCTGTGGGGAGGAAACTGGAATACCATGCTAGCTCATGTACATGTAAACTTATCAAAGAAACATCTCACAACTTGAACCCCAGACCTTCTTGCTGTGAGACAGATAGGCTAAACACTTTATTAATGTGCTGCCCAGAAAAAAAAATATTTACTCAACAAATGGATGAATATAGATATTTGAGACATGTGTTTTAAATCATGAAAAAGCTTCAAGTCCAGAATGAAGAACATTCAAATTTTTTGTAAAAAGACCACCTTTCTGAAGCTCTACTTTTCTGCAGGCATATGGACTGTAATGATCCAATCATCATAAAAGGTGACAAAAGCACTTGATAGATTAAGAAACACTATTATTTATAATTTCTAGATGCCTCTTGGTGAATTTTTTATTGGTATTTTACCTTTAATGTTTGACTTTGATAGATTTGCCAAAGAGGGCACAACAATGTGGCTGCCCATTGTTCAGTGTGTGTGTGTGTGTGTGTGTGTGAGAGAGCACACCATGGTTCAATTTCATTTAAATGCAGAGCCAACTTTCCCTTTGATGGATAAATACAGTGTATCAATGTCAAAGTAAATTAAACAGTGTAGTTGGGTAAGAGGGATCTCTGCCACTTTTAGATTCTTTGAAGAGGCATCATCATCACTTTTGTCTGCCAAAGAGTGCTTTAAGCAGCAGTGCTCCTTTGGAGAGCACTGGCTTTCTCCTTGCAATCCTGCCATGCACTGGGGGGGACAGCAGTGACAACTGTTGACAGTGGAGTTTGAACCCCAACTTTAGCATTGATAATCCAGCACCTTACCACCAGGCCACCACTGCCCAGCATGAGGTATGTAATTGCTAATTATCTAAAAAAACAAACCAATTAAATCTCACATAGATACAGTGGTGGTCTAGTGGTTAGGGCACAGGATCGCTGATTCTAAGGTTGGGGGTCTGAGTCTCCACACGGTTGCCACTGTCTCCCCAGTGGAGCTAACAGGGTTATCAAAGGCCGGCCATGTCTCTCACTGTCTATGGTGTGAGGCATGTAAAAGAACCATTGCTGACTTTCGACAAGAGTAGCTGCAAAGTCGTCAGCGTGTTTCTAATCAGGATTCGGAGTTCCCTGAGGCAGTTTGTTCATAGTAACGTTCTGGCAACTCCTGCTGCGGCACTGGAACCCAGTCGTATCGGCACTTGTCCTTCCACTGGATCATTCCGATAGCACCGAGACGAGGGACTTGCTGTTTAGGTAACAGCCTGTCCTCCATTGCTCCCTGCTCAGGCTCTGCGCACTGGAGAGTATCACCAGCCGGGATACCAGCCAGAGCGCAGCCATAGTCCTTCGGGACTGACGGAGGCCTACCACATGTATATATATATGTATATATATATATATGTATATATCTATATATATATATATATATATATATATATATATATATATGTGTGTGTGTATATATATATATATATATATATATATATATATATATATATATATATATATATATATATATATAATTTTTTAAAATATGCTGCAAATCTTTAAATGAAGGTATACGGAGGAAAATTGGTCAGATCTCAAACTCAATAGAGTACCTTTTTGCTTTTTTTGTTTTTTTGTACTTTCTGTTTAATGCGGTCATATTACTTATTACCAGGAGGTGGGAGTAAAACATCTACTGTCAGGTCAAAGAATATTTGAACCAAGATTACAGATTTGTATACCCCCCAAAAATAAATAAAACTTCTGAAAGAGTGATTATTTGAATTCTCTTTAATAATGTCTTTCTGTACATTCCATGGTTATGCTGAGACCATGTCTCTGTCCGTGAGCCTGGTTTGACCAAGAGTGACCCCGTAGGCCTGTTTCTTCTGGGCTCTGTTGCTTTATGCTATATAGAAGCCCCTGTGCATAGTAGGTTAACTGGCTGTTACAGATTGCCCCTAGGTGTGAGTCTGACTATGAATGCTTGTGTGAGTGTTGACCCTGCAATGACCTGACGAGGTCACATTTTTTACTGAATCAATAATCACGATAGTAATTTTTATATACACATTAATTCAGGCAGCTTTTAGGCCTTTGTAAGGTTCCACCCTTCTTCTTTCAAGCCAGAAGGTTCAATGTGACTTGTTCACTAGTCAGCTAGCTGCTTAATCCTACCAGGGTCATGCCAACTGTGAAGCCTATCTCAGCTGACACTGTGTGAAAGTGAGGTACACCCTGAACAGCTTGCGAGTCCATCACAAATACAACCCACAAAAAGAAGCATTCATACTCACACCTAGGTGCAATCTGGAGGCAAACTCCACACAAAAATGCCCGAGCCTGGGACTCGAACTCAAGATATTTATATTTAGCAGCATTTGGCAGATAATCTTATTCAGAGCGACTTACAATCATGGTTTTTATACAACCAAGAGTTGTGGCAGTGGTGGCCTGGTGGTATAGGGCACTGGATCACTGATCCTAAGGTTGGGGGTCGAGTCCCACTCTCCACAAGGTTGTCACTGTCCCCCCAGTGCAGCTAATGGGGTTATCAAAGGCCGGCCATGTTTCTCACTGTCTGTGGTGTGAGACATTTAAAATAACCATTGATAACTTTCGTAAAGAATAGCTGCAAAGCCATCAGCGTGTTTCTGTCCCTTGCTAAAGGGTTGTCTCAGGAAGGACATCTGACATAAAAACCTATGCCAAATCAAACGTGCGAATCGTTCGCTGTGGTGACCACTGATAAAGGGAAAAACCCGAAAGGAAATCTCTCAAAAATTAAGATTCTTGCTCAAGGGCACAACAGTCCTGACAGTGGGGACTGGATCGCTGACTTCGGACCAATAACCCATCACCTTAACCACTAAGCCACCGATGCTTGACCTTCGTGCTGTGAGGTGGAAATGGTGTGAGGTGTCTTGCCCTGGATCTATAATTTCTTTATTGAAATCTTATTTGAGGGCAGCGGTGGCCTTCAATGGGTTGTCACTGCCTCCCCCCCCCCCAAATGCAGCTAACTGGGCCAGCCATGTCTCTCACTGTCTATGGTGTGAGACATGTAAAAGAAACATTGCTGACTTTCAACAAGAGTAGCTGCATAGCTGCCAGTGTGTTTCTGTCCTGCGATGGCCTGGCGAGCTGTCCGGGGTTTACTCTGCCCTTGCCCGGAGTCAGCTGAGATGGGCACTAGCCTCCCAACAACTCTAATTAGGATCAAGCAGTTACAGAAAATGAATGGGAAATCTTATTTGAAAATAACATGTTTATTTCTTGAGAACACATTCTTGTCGCTGATGCAATTTATTGTGGTGTGCTGAAACTGAAATGTCAAAATGTCGGGACAGTAAATTCATGCTGTTTGTAAACAGTATTTTTGGATGAATAGCAACTGTCAAGATGGCGGCCTCAAACCCCGCCTTCAACCACGCGGCCAATGGGGTTGTAGGCTATTATCATTCCATATTTATAGTGACGGAGGTTGTGTGTGGTGTTTGCCGGGTCGTATTTCTGTTCCTGTCATTCTGAAGGGTAATACAGTACTGTGCTTCCACTAATAATTATATTCGACGTCTTCACACAAACCGCTTTATCAAAAGGATCACCGGTGAGTTATTTTAAAGGTTTAAGTGTAGATTTAATTGCAACCTTGTGCTTTTTGAACCCTAGTGACGTCGGAGAAGCTAATGTGGCTAATATAGCGTACTACACACACCGGTTGAGTTTAAACGGTTTGATCTTGATCTTGATAGGTTTCAGTCATGCTCTGAGGTAATTTATGTTTGATGCAAGTTTGCTGTTGGGTGTTTTGTTACGTCTAACAAAGATAATGAGAAAAACTTGAGCTTAATATTAGCACGTGTGTACTCGAGTGAGTCCCCACCACACACGGAAGGTCAGGGAAGCTGTGTTTTCACCCGTCACTCCATTTTATTTCGACACAACACACTACAGCTGCTTTAGGCGTGAAAACGATATGTTTGTGTGTATCAGAATAATTAATAATTTTACCACTAATAACTAATGTTGTATCAGTGGATTCAGGATTTTTAATAGCCATTTGTGCTTTTACACACTGGGATTCTTGTGCGGTTGTTCAAGGAGTCAAGTTACAAACAGAAAAGGCTCAAATCAACAAACTACTATAAAATACAGTAAATAAAAATTCTATTTTTTAAAAGGACCTTACATAGATCCAGTAAACAGTAGAATAATTATAACAAAAGTTAAAAAAAATGATAGCAATACAATAAATAAACAAATCAGTCACAGCAATAAATGAAACTGCACAATATTATATTTATATTGCACTATGCCCATTGTTTTGTTTGAGGGGAAACAATTCTCTGGGTAAACAAAATGGCAGCAACTTCAAAGTTAGATGTTCCCCATATCTCTAAAGCTTGCTCTGAGAAATCTACAGTCGGTACACCAGGTTTATTTAACGAGAATCCGCCGTTCTTCCGCCGCTGAGCTTGTTGCTATCCGCTGCGCTCCGGTCCTCCCTGAAGGCCGTGTAGCCGGCTGGTGTAGTCGCCTCGTCGGATGTACTGTCCTCGAGCCATGTTTCACAGAAACACAGCATGGAGCAGTCTTGTCGATCCCTCTCCGCTGCAATCCGACCATGAAGCTCATCCGTCTTGTTTCGCAGAGACTGGACATTTTCAAGCAGTATTATACTAACCTGCCAATGCTAACCAAGCGCCGGAGTCGTCGGTCAGCCCCTCCCCGCCTTCCACGTCTCCACCTGGGCTTATTGCTATCCGGGGAGCGGCGAGCATATTCGTTCAGGATAGGAGTTGAGCGTGCTCAAGTTCTAAATGACCAAAAGTACTGCGCTCTCATAGCTGTAGTTGGGTCATAGTGCAAAAAACCAATTCAAACAGACAATTAGACTCCGAGACCTTGCCGTCTAGGGAGTGCCATGATTGTTAAGTAGGATTTAATGAGTTAAATTAAATAACTGAAACTTAACAATCCGTGTCTGGTGTAAAAGTTTAATTTCAGCTTAGAATCGGAACGTAACCAGGTTGATGTTTTCATATATCAATAATATGCGGGGAAGAGGAGGAAACTTAAGGAAGTACTTGTACTACTTTCATTTCATGTCAGAGCTTTCTAATTTCTGGCCTGAACTTTCACTTCAGAAGATCCGCATTATTTTATTCTTGGTTGCCAGGTTTGTCATAAACGAACATTTTTTTTTTTTTAATTTTTAATCATAACCTTGACAATGACGTCTTAAGTAATCATTTATTATTTGAGCAGAAAGATTAGATAAATTACACGAACTGTAAAACGATTATAATTTCACACCTGCAAAGTATAACCTATTGCACTTCATTGGGGATAGGGTTGTGGGGGTGGCAATCTAAGCAGTCAGGTCCAGATCTCCTTCCTCCAGCTGGATGGGGGTGTTCGTCTCTTCCAGACTTGTTCTTGGATGACTGAGATTCTCTGGGATCCCCACCACGCCGTGACGAGTACAATTCAGCTGTTTGTATCTGTAATGTTCTTTCAGTCACTGCTCAATAGTTCATTCCCATGGGTGACACTCAGAACATAGACCAGTAAACTGAGAGAATTGCCTTTTGGGTCAGCTCCCTTTTCTACCAGTGCAAGCTCTGCTTTAAGCAGATACACTTTACACCAATCTGCATGTTGATCTCCCGCTCCATCCTTCCTTTGCTTGTGAACAAGACCCTGAGATACTTGAACTGCTACACTTGGGGAAGGAGCATTCCAGACCCGGCGGGTGCACTCCACCCTTTCTCAATTGAGAAACATGACCTCAAACTTTGAGGTATGGAGTCTCATTCCAGTCAAGTTGCACTCTGCTGTGAATTGCTTCTGTGAGGGCTGGAGGTCCCAGATCGACGAAGCCTAAATTGGCAAAAAGCAGAGATGAAATCCTATGGCCATCACACCAGAACCCCTTGGCTGTGAATGGACATTCTGTTCATAAAAATTAAGAACAGAATTGGTGACATGAGTTTATGGAATACCTTTTTTTAATCCGATGATATTTGCAGGGCAGTGGTGGCTTGGTGGTTAAAAAATGCTGGATGACTGATCCTAAGGTTGAGGGTTCAAGTCCCACTCTCCACAGGTTGTCACCCCCCCAAGCTTACTGGGTATCAAAGGCCAGCCATGTCTCTCACTGTCTCTGGTGTGAGGTTCATGTAAAAGAGCCATTGCTGACTTTCTGCAAGAGTATCCGCAAAGCCTTCAGCATGTTTCTGCCCTGTGAAAGCCTGGCGAGCTGTCCAGGGTGTATTCTGCCTTCGCCCGGAATCAGCTGGGATAGGGCCCCAGCCTTGCCGCGACCCTTAAGATGTAAGCGGTTACAGAAAATGTATGAACGGATCATATCGCACATCTAATCAGTCGTAATGTATTTCACCACGCACTTGATGGATAATTTAATTTTCACCTTTTTCTTCACCCGTTTGTGTTTGAGTGTAAGAAGTGAATACCTGGCAACTTCGGGTGTACGTGCGAAATGGAACAGTGCTGGTGGAGGCCCTCCGCGCGCCTTGCTGACGTTCTGTGGGTCGCACGTGACCAGGACATATTGCGTTTCCTACGCTTTGATTGGCTGCGATAACAAGCGAGGATTGCTCGTAGCCAATCTGTGAATTAAGGGGCGGATCTTGGGCTGTGAGGAGAAAAGGGGCCGCCCGAAAGGTGAGATTTCAGCTGTGATAATAAAGATGAAGGGAGAGATTTAAGTTGTTTTTTGAGGATGACGCCAGGTAGAAACATCGTTGTGGAATTTCGGTTGTGTCCTGAACGGCTTGAAGAGATGAGGTATGAATCGAGAATAACGTTCTGACGGGATTCGGGAGTCTAGTTTAGGCCTCTCCAGAGAAACCCTTGATTTACTCGGTTCACTTTGTTTCAGCTTTTAAAGCTTCATAACTTGCACCAATGATTACAGTCGTACTGAAGTGCAGTTCGGTTAATGTAAAGAGTCGAGTAAATAAAGATTTTGTGACCTTTTTAAAGACTGGTTTAGGTTATTATAACATAACCCGGTTTACTTCGGTGTCTGTCTTTACTAATAGAATCACAGATTAGGACACGTAGTCGACCATTTCAAGTTAAATAAGGCAAGATGTAAATAAATCATGCACCAGGAAGTCGGTCATCCCTCAAAATGATACAATACACAGGTTTTGTGCCTTAACATTGGTGTGTATTAAAATCGGGTGGTTTTAGTCTGCTCTAAAATGTTGGGTTTTATGGCGTCCGACTGCACAAAGGTTTTTGGAACGCACAAAATTTCGGGACATAGGGATGCGGACCCGATTGGAGTTTGCATGGTGTGTATGATCCAGTTGTTTCTCTGCAGCATGTCGCCACCGGGAGAGCGAGAGTCCGCGGCCCTCCGGCAGTGTGTTCAGGCTCGAGCGCAGCTGGAGGATGCCATCGCTGGTGTGATTAAAGCTGAGGTCCAACTCAGGGGAAACTCGAGAGAGGTGAGAGAGAGGCTTTAAACATTCTTAAATCTGCACCCAAAAAGCCTTTCTTTCAGCCAAGCCACTCCTTCCTGGCTGTTTTCATTTAATTTGTTTTTTTTTTTTTTTTTTTTTCCCTCCCCCCCTCAACTTAGCTTCTGTGTCTGCTGGTGTTTTGTGCTTTCTGCTGTAAACACTGTTGTTTAGGACATCTTAATCCAAGCACTTTGGATAATCCTTTGCGGTACAACCATAGAAGGGTGGCAGTTTTATCAGAAGCCATGCAGCTAATGTGATAACCAGGAGTTTCCCCACCACACCTCCTGCATGTTGCATCATGTGATAACTCTCCTGATACTTATGTGAAAGCATGACCTTATTGTACCCTGTGGCTTGGAGTTGGTTAATAGTTGTTACATCATGCTAACACTACTTAGTCTGGAAGGTTGATCTCGTGGATGTTGAACTTGCATAACATCCAAGGAGAATCGGTCATCATCCACTGATAAATAGCATGATGAATGTTTTGCTTTAGCAGTTGAGTAGTGAGCGTTACTCCTGGCGTACATTCTTCTCAACTGACACTTGGATCAGTTTCTTCTCACTTGGAACTGAGAAAAGTGAGGTATTTCCAGTATGGAGGAAATCTTTATTTATTTATTTTTTACAGATCTAGGATTTGTTAATCCTTATCAGAAATTTGTACACGTTGGTAGCTTTTACTTTACCAAAGGTGCAGAAGTCAAAGTTTCCAAACAGTCTACATTTAGATTTTGTTGCAGCTTTTTTTTTTAAATTACTTTGTTTTTAATTCCTCTGAAATGCCCTTTCTGTTCAGGTGAAGTCTCAGTTGCACAGCTGTATCAGCAGACACTTGGAGACACTGCGCTCGAGGGAGGTTTGGCTGCAGGAGCAGATCGACCTGTTGGAGCACCTGAAGGCAGAATCTTTGCAGCAGCAGTTACAGCAGCTCCACTGGGTCAGTACAACACATGCACACACACACCATGGATTCGCTTGCACCTAGTAATATGTAATAGCATGATCTAGTTTAATAGATTTCTCAGTGTGTTGCTTTAGAGGTCCATGATTAAACATTATTCAAGGTGGTGTCTTGGTGCAGTGTTTTTGATGCAGTGTTTTGGGTTGTAGCTCCGTGGCCAGTTTGACATCCTTATCCACCAACTGCAAAATTCCAACGACGGCAACCTTGCGAGCCATCTCACCAGCTGTTTGGAAAAGTAAGCATCACCATTCATTCTTTAAATTGACAAAATTACTGTTTGTTTTTCAAAATCCAGATGTTAAGCTTTGGGTTTGTCTGCAATTCAAAGAGGCAGAGTTTGAACACGCCGACGCTGTACAAATCCGAATCGAATCGCGTACGAGTATCACAGCTGTTTTTTCTTCCGCAGGTTTTCTGATCTGAGTCTGAGTCCTGAGGAAACACCTGAGATGAGTTTTGAAGCCGATGCCCGCTCTTTGCGCCAAGCTATTACCACTTTTGGGGTCATTTCCACTCAGGTTTGTGTATTCTACTCTGCTTTCAGATTGTTAATGTGAAATGGCTTTCAGTTTCAGTGCTTTTTAAAAATTAAAATTGTTTTTTGCTTACTGCTGGGTGTTTTTAATGCCTGGTGTAGTGACTGTCTCTATTATTAACTTTGTGCTCTAAGTTGACATCGATCCAACCTCGTTTGCCTCCCAGCTGACGGGGTATAGCATGTGCTTTGGTGAATGGCCCTAGCACTTATTATTTATTCTACCTACTTCAGCAGATGTTGAAGCCCACTGTCTCCGGCCTAACCAATCAAAGGTCAAGCTCCACTGAAGAAACTTGGCTTGTGCAGAACTGCCCCGTCGCTACAAAGAGACAGGTTTGTCCTGTACAGGTTACGGTAACAGAATGGGACTTATGCAGTTATTTTTGGGGTTGTTCTACCTTCTTACATTACTGTTTAAACATCTTGTTTGTTTTGCTCTCCACAGAAGCTGGATCCAGGTTGGGGACGTTCACTCACTGAATGGCTGCTTACCAGCAGTCCTGTGACGAACTCGTCAGTTGGACTCCCATTCAGCAATAACTCTCAGGATTGGCTGTTAACCCCGAGAGAAAAACTACAGGTGAGCTCCTGAAGCAGCATCTAGGGCTGTTGATAGAAATATTAAATAGAATATTAAAACCAAAGAAAATGAATCCTTGTTTTTAAGGATTCTCTTGGGTTAGAGGATGGATTACTCATGATTGAGAACTAGTTTGATATATAAAATTAAAATAGATTTTTCTACATCAGTACAAAATTAATCATTAGAATAATGTAAATACTGTCCAGGATGCAAGAAATGTATTTCTCGTGTGGACTTTATTGCATTTGGACATTTAATCAGAGATTGTGCTGATGTTATTTGTTCACAAAGCTTTGTTTATCCTAAAGTAGTAGCTGACTGCAAACTCCCAATACCTGGTCCAAATGCGTGCTTTGGGTTTGGGGAGAAATGGAACAATGCAGTTACCAGTCCACACCTCTCTTTTCAAACACGTTTGGAATTGTCTTCACCACAACCCCATGTCTATATAGTGTGGCGATACAGACCTCAGTATGTCTGTCTGTTTTTCCATAATCACTTCAATTACACATTCGGAATCAACTTCTAATTTATATTTTCGGATTTGTGTAGTTTGCATGTTTCTGCTGTCTTTTCATTGGCTTTCCTCTCGGTCCAAAACCATGCATGTTGGGCTAATCTACTGGTCCCGCTTGAGGGTGTGTTGACCCTGTGATGGTCTATAGAAATTCATGAAATTATACTGCATTTTAATCAGTGTCACCAGTAACGGTGAATTGTTGAGTCCTGGAGCAACCCTAACGGCCAGCTATCACAGAAAAATCTAGAGCATGGGATGATTATTTCTGTCAGTAGAACAGCCAAGGATGGTCTAATATCTGAATCACCATTAGCTTAATTAAAGAGATGACAATTCTGATCTATTTCAGGCGCATTGCCCGCTCGTCTCCTTTGACTTCCAGAAGGCCTGGGGTCAGCTGAAAGATCTAGAAGCGTGGCTTGTAAAAGAGAAGTCACCTGCACGTGAGCGGACCACAAGCAATGGAAGCACCAACAGCTCTGCATTCTCCATCGAGAAGATTGAGGAGACGGAGTTTCTGGAAGTTGAGGAAGATCAAATGGAGAATGATGAGACTGACAGTTCTGAGGCTTTTGATGATTGGCTCATCACTCCGAAAACTAGCAAGTCTGTGGAGACCAGCTCTGTTTCAGATGCAGATCAGTGGAAGCGGGTGTTCCTACCCTTCCATGAGACCTTTTCTCCTGGTGAGTGGCTAACAAAGTCGGACTGTGGGTCATGCTGTAGCTCGCGTGTCAAGGCCGTGGAGATCGAGAACCTGGGCAAGCTCAAGTGTCTGAAAACTTCAGGTGCTGCTACTCCCGCTACTCTGAGTCCCTCTTCTGTGACACCAGATCCAGTGGAGGTCTGGCTCCAACAAGTCATTCCTGTTGAAAATAACTGCAAAGCTAACGAAACATGTTCAAGCTATGCTCAGTGTGTGTGTGACACCAACTGTAGGAAAGAGGCTCTGAGTGCCTGGCTGCTTAAGAAGGATGGCATGGACAAGAATGGCGTCCCCACAGACAAGAATGGCTCTAAAAAGCCAGCCGTGTTCCAGCAGCATGAACAGAAGGTACAGGCCATCCTGGACGCCTGGCTCCATCCTAGCAAAAGAGTCGAAGCTCCGTTCCTGTCCTCTCTATCTGCCTGGATTTCTCCCTGCAAGCTCGGGGTGAAGGAGAAACCCATGTGTGAGGAGCAACGCTCATGTCTTACTTTACTCGAAGAGTCTGAGAATCCTTTCCACAAAACCTTGAAAACCGAGAAATGGATGCTTCCAGAAAAGAGAGCCACAGAACCCTCCGGCAAGCATAACTCGCCTGAGCCAGAGTCTGAGGACAAATGGCTCCTTCGCAAGCGAGCCAGTGTACAGGTAGGATGGAGGCCTTGAATGAATTCAGTTCATTTTTAAAGTTCAAGTTCATCATGCAGTGTGAATATCTCATGCAGCTCATCTGAGTATTGTAGATTTGAAACAGCAGTGAGTCACTGACGGCTCAGGAGCTGAAGAGAGAATTACACATTTGAAGCAAGACTAAATGTAATTTTTGCCCCCTCTGTGTGTCTCTCCCCCCCCCCCCCCCAATCCCCCAATTATACAGGACAAACTCGGTCTTCCTAGAGTATGTGACTTATTTTCCTGTCTTAAGCTCGATGGGGACAAGGAGAAGTGGCTGCATCACATCCCTATGCAGGTGTGAGCTATTTCTGAAACTGAATGTTTGCATGTTCTAATTTGGGTCCTGGTGAAAAGTGGTATTTCTTATTTTGTAGAAGTGAGTTGATGACTCTTCCTTCCCCCACCTTTTTTCTTTTCTATTTGCAGATCTGAAAACAGAATCATGGCCAATATGGATTTGGTGGGTCGACTGAATTTGTTGCCTTATTTAAAAAATTTCAATCTCTTAACTCTCCGGCCAGTTTTCTGTTTAACACATCTCGGAAGAATTTCAGGTTTTTCATGTGAATATTTCCTAACCAGTTTAATTTGAAGCTTAATAAAGATATTTGTGCAGAAGGTGCTGTTTCAACCCAGTGCAAGAAATGTTGAATAACTTGGCTGTAAAGGTATTGAGGGTTGGAATGAATCTGATTTTACATAAAGAATGTTCTGCGGCTTGGGTGATTACATTACGGTGTAGAAATTTAGATGCTGAAGGACGTCAAGAGTTTTTAATTATTTTAATATTATAATTTTACATACGAGAGGTTCATGTCGAGTCTGAGGCAGACTTTGGCCTGAGATGCAGTTTGCTCAACTTTTGCACACCACTGTACAACCTCACTTATTGTAAGACTCTGGATTGTTTTTCTCCCAGCTCAAAGCTGAACATTTTTTACCAAAAGACCTTAAGTGGCAACATAGTTTATTGATAAAGTAAATCCATAGGGGAACAAACAGTCCAAAAAACTTTAACTGCTCATATTCTTATAATTAATTTTGCTGGAGTGTTGAGAAGTCCAGACTTGTTTTTGTTCCAAATGTCCATTAGTGTTGCCTCATTCTTGTGTAGGTTTCCACTTGATGAAAACCCTCCAGTAATTCCTGAGCACTGTGTGGCAAATGTGGATTAGATTATATTAATATATACACCCGCTTTGTTTTCTTTCTTTTTGCCACCTTTTGATGATTTTGCTTCTGTGCAGTAGATTAAAGCAAATATAAAATGATTGGCCGTGTGCGCTCTCTCTCCCGAAAAGGACCAAGGGTTTGGTGCAATACATAATAAAACATGCCACTTTTATATCCTTATTTTATTAGGATCCCTTTTTACACCCATGGTTCGATTCTGAAGCAGTGTGCTGCACACGGATACATCACAGATAAATCTAACACTTGGGATATTTTGAGTAATATTGCGTGTATGCTTTCTGCCCTCTGCTACATGTCATATTACTCTTAATAAATATATTTAAACACAAATACTGGTAATACTTGTTTTCTTTCCTTTTTTTTTTTTTTTTTTTTTTGGTTGACTGGAGTATCAGTTTCATTTTCTCTGCTCTGATAGGAACTTTGTTAGGATGGGTAACTTCAATATGTGACTACGTATATCCATGTGATGAGGGGGGAAATTCCTCGTAAACCCCCTACGCATTCATTCCTGCACCAATCAGCCAAAGTGGTGAGGTGAGTTAGGAATTATTTCTCAAATGCAAGGTGGCTGTCACTGAATAGTTCCTGAAAGGGAATATTTCAGACTGGCGGGGTAATTTTTTGTCGGTTAATGTACATGAGAATTAAAAGATTTTTAAAGTTTGACATGGTTTAAACATGACTGTTGCAGATAAGCCCCATGTCCATGCTTGTATGTCGGATTCCCAAGTGTGGGCAGAGCAACCTACTAGAACCTCTAGATTTGTATTAGACTGAAGAAATTGCCTGGTCTTGGGGAAGAACAGTTTGTTTTTTAAAACATTTATATTTTGAATTTTAGTACTCGGGCAGGAGATTTTTCTGCTTTTTTTTTTTTTTTAGACTTTTTTTTAGACACCTCCCAGAGGTGAAGAAGCGCGTGCAGGCAGGTTGGAATGGATGGAGAAGTGTCCGGTGTGATGGGAGCGTATCGGCAAGAATGAAGGGAAAAGTGTACAAGACGGTGATGAGGCCAGCGATGTTGTATGGTTTAGAAACAGTGGCCCTGGAGAAAAGACAGGAGTCAGAGCTAGAGGTAGCAGAGATGAAAATGTTGAGGTTCTCTTTGGGAGTAACGAGGATGGATAGGATCAGAAATGAGCACATCAGAGGGACAGCACATGTTAGATGTTTTGGAGACAAAGTCAGAGAGGCTAGATTGAGATGGTTTGGACATGTACAGAGGAGGGATAGTGAGTATATTGGCAGTAGGATGCTGAGGTTGGAACTACCAGGCAAAAGGCCCAGAGGAAGACCAAAGAGAAGATTTATGGATGCGGTGAAGGCGGACATGAAGGTTGTTGGAGTAAGAGTAGAAGATGCAGAGGATAGGGAGAGATGGAGGCAGATCATTTGCTGTGGCGACCCCTGAAGGGAACAGCCGAAAGGAAAAGAGGAGGCTGCTTTTTTTTTTTTTTTTTTTTTTTTTGGGGTGGGGTGAGGTTGAACTCTGCCCCTCCGAGCATGATGTTGTTCTGACATTGTGTTAGTCTCATCGTTTTCGTGATTTATGACGCACTCCACCTGAAGTAGGCGCTTGCTGCAAGTGACGCACGGCTTATCTGGATTTCCGATCTTTCAAATTTGCAAGTGCGCATTGAATACTTGTTTCGTACTCAACTCATGTACATGAGAACTAAAACGAGATTTTAAAGTTTATTGACATGGCTTAAACATGACTGCAGATTAGCCCCATGTCCATGCTTGTATGCAACCTACGAGAACCTCTAGGTTTGTTCTAGGCTGAACGAATCGCTTGGTCTTGGAAGACCAGTTTTTAACCAAGATTTATATTTTGAGTTTTAGTACTACATTAACATGTTGTAGATGATCATGTACCCACCATGAAGGAATTTTTGGAACTTGGTTTGAATGAAGTGCATGTTTACCCTGAAAAACAAGGCCATAGTGTGAAGATATCTTATGTTTTGGGAAGCCATTTTATTGAATTTTGGATATCAGTGACTGACACATGGGTATGCTGCCTTGATTCAACATGAGATGGCAAACTAATCAGTCATAATTGTAAATATTTAATGTTAAGTATATTGGCACAATGACACCTGGAAAGAAGTGGGATGTGCTAAAAGAAAAATGAGCAGCCAGTTCTCAAACTGGGTGTGTTGGAGACAGGAAAAATATTGTAAGTGTGAAATTTGCCACAGATAAGGGCAGTTCAGCATGGTTCTGAACCATCGTATGCCACCAATAAATACCGGTTCGTCTAAAAAAAAAAAAATTAGCATATTGTGATAAAGTTCATTATTTTCTGTAATGTACTGATAAAAATTAAACTTTCATATATTTTAGATTCATTGCACACCAACTGAAATATTTCAGGTCTTTTATTGGTTTAATACTGATGATTTTTGGCATACAATTCATGAAAACCCAAAATTCCTATCTCAAAAAATTAGCATATCATGTTCAGGTAGTCTAAACGAGCTATTAACCTAATCATCTGAATCAACCAATTAACTCTAAACACCTGCAAAAGATTCCTGAGGCTTTTAAAAACTCCCAGCCTGGTTCATTACTCAAAACCACAATCATGGGTAAGACTGCCGACCTGACTGCTGTCCAGAAGGCCATCATTGACACCCTCAAGCAAGAGGGTAAGATACAGAAAGAAATCTCTGAGCGAATAGGCTGTTCCCAGAGTGCTCTATCAAGCCACCTCAGTGGGACGTCTGTGGGAAGGAAAAAGTGTGGCAGAAAACACTGCACAACCAGAAGAGGTGACCGGACCCTGAGGAAGATTGTGGAGAAGGGCCGATTCCAGACCTTGGGGGACCTGTGGAAGCAGTGGACTGAGTCTGGAGTAGAAACATCCAGAGCCACCGTGCACAAGCCACTTTTGAACCAGAAACCGCGGCAGAAGTGCCTGACCTGGGCTACAGAGAAGCAGCACTGGACTGTTGCTCAGTGGTCCAAAGTACTTTTTTCGGATGAAAGCAAATTTTGCATGTCCTTCGGAAATCAAGGTGCCAGAGTCTGGAGGAAGACTGGGGAGAAGGAAATGCCTGAAATCCAGTGTCAAGTAGCCACAGTCAGTGATGGTCTGGGGTGCCATGTCAGCTGCTGGTGTTGGTCCACTGTGTTTTATCAAGTGCAGGGTCAATGCAGCTAGCTATCAGGAGATTTTGGAGCACTTCATGCTTCCATCTGCTGAAAAGCTTTATGGAGATGAAGATTTCATTTTTCAGCACGACCTGGCACCTGCTCACAGTGCCAAAACCACTGCTAAATGGTTTACTGACCATGGTATTACTGGGCTCAATTGGCCTGCCAACTCTCCTGACCTGAAGCCCATAGAGAATCTGTGGGATATTGTGAAGAGAAAGTTGAGAGACACCAGACCCAACACTGTGGATGAGCTTAAGGCCGCTATCGAAGCATCCTGGGCCTCCATAACACCTCAGCAGTGCCACAGGCTGATTGCCTCCATGCCACGCCGCATTGAAGCAGTCATTTCTGCAAAAGGATTCCCGACCAAGTATTGAGTGCATAACTGAACATAATTATTTGAAGGTTGACTTTTTTTGTATTAAAAAAACTTTTTTATTGGTTGGCTGAAATATGCTAATTTTTTGAGATAGGAATTTTGGATTTTCGTGAGCTGTATGCCAAAATCATCAGATTAAAACAATAAAAGACTTGAACTACTTCAGTTGGTGTGCAATGAATCTAAAATTCCAGTGCCGTTTTCGTAACCTGGAGTTTTCTTAAGTAGAGGTGCATTTTACATGTAAAACGCATGATTCGTTCCAAGACTACCCCATAAACCCTTTAAAATGATAAAAGTACACCAATTTTGTTTGAAATGTGTTAAAAGTAAGGGAAAATTATTTAACTTTTTTTTTTTTTTTTAAATCTCTCGAACCACCCCTGCGATGCTTTAAAGTCTGGGGGTTGCTGGTCTGAAGAACCCTCACCCCCACCCTCCTTCACTAGGTCACTGAATAAGGCGGTTGCTTTTTCTAAAATTATTGCCTGCTTCAGTGTATCTCCGGCAATTTCTTTCTCCTTTATCCAAAGGAGTAACAGTCTCTCCATCTCATCATTCAGATACAACCTCTTTTTCGATATCACAGAGACCTTTCGAAGGGGTCGTTGCTTTTAAGGTCTCCTGCTTCAGTATCGTTCCGATGGTAGAGGGGTTTCAGCCGTACTCTTTGGCGATTTCTCTCAACCGCATCCCACTTTCATATTTTTTTATCTCCTGCTTCACTTCGATTGATAACGGAGCCCGCTTCTTTTCGGTGTCACCAGGAATCACTTTTTTGGAGCCCTTGATGGATCATGAAAATATAACGCTGCAATGATACTCTCAAAAAAACTCCTAAGCCAACAGTTCTGTTCAACTTTCCTTTATGCATATGACAAACAAGAAGTATGGGTACAGTTCAGCTCCCTCCTGGCCAATGGGAGGCCAACGGGGCGGGATGTTGGGAGACGGCCAATGAGAGAGCAACTAGCGCATTGTTTGAATGTTTGAATTTTTGAATGGTGTGTTTGGCGCTTTTCGTAAGAAGAGGTTGTTTCGTATACAGAAGACGAAAATTTAGGAAAATGTTTTTCGTAACCTGGATTTTTTTGTATTCAGAGGTTTTCGTAAGTAGAGGGCTGACTACCGTGAACATTCCCATTTATGGGACTGGGCACCTGGTGCTTATTGATCATGTTTGTGCTGATAGAAGAAGCAGGATGAGGTTCTGAAGTGTACAGGGTGATACTCTCTGCTCAGATTCAGTTTAATGCAGCAAAATTAATATGAAAATACTTCACAGTACTAATGGATAATGACCCAAAATATACAGGCAGTCGTCGACTTACGACCGCTTTTGGTTCCGACAGACCAGTCGTAAAGAGATCTGGTTGTATGTCGACTTTCCATCCAAATACATTCATGCCAAACAAAAACAGATGAATAAATCTCACACATTTAAATCTCTACATCTATTTTCAATTCCATGTCATTGTGGCGCGCAGCGGAGAGCCAATCCTTTCTGTACTCCAGTGTGTAGGCGGGTCCGATACCTTCAAACTCTAATTTTATTGGATTATAACAACAGCCACAGACTGCGCTTGTTGTTTTTGAGTAAAGAGATAAATTTCCCTCGTTTTGATTAGCTCATTTCCACGAAGCCAAGCACGACTGGCAAGCAAACACAAATGGACAGACATGGAAAAACATCAACCCACAGAGCAGCTGATTGCCAAAACTTGGGATGCGCTTCCTGTCACATAAACACTGCAGCGTGCGAGTTCAATAAAATTAGACTTTCAAGGTATCGGACCCGCCCACACACAGAAGGGATTGGCTCTCCGCTTCGCGCCACAGTGACGTGGCATTGAAAGTAGATGAATAGATTTGCTTTGAGCTCTGAGCAGTTAGAAAGTGAAGCTACATCATCTCCTGCTTGGCCTTTTAAGATTCTGGCGCTGCCGGCAGCGCAAACAACTGTTGTACGCAACACTCGCACTGCACTTCCATGAATCATGCTTCACGAAGGTTGCGGTCGTAAAGTCCATCAGACGTAACTCGCATAGGTCGTAAGTCGACGGCTGTCTGTACAAAAAAAAAATCTTCTCAAGGCAAAGACACAGAATGTTCTTAAATGGCTGAGGCAGTCAACTCAAGTAAGCGTGCTTTTTACTGACTGAAAACAAAACTGTTAACAAGATCTACAAACGAGCAGCAACTGAACGTGACTACAGTTAAAACCCCGGAAGACCTTGAAGGAGACGGCTGGTGTCCGTGAATCCAGTTTGAGGCACTTTAGAATGTAAGTATTAAAATAAACCTTATAATTCTTCCTATATGTGAATATACAGATCAGTTATGCTTAAACTCAAACAGCTCAGGTGCTGTACTTATTTACTTAATATACCCCGTGAAAGAAAAGAAAAAGATGCATTCATCAAAACGGAAAATCTCACACACAAACTGGTTCGGGATAATGTAAATGCAGTTCTCTGTTTTGTTTTCATTTCCTCTCATGGTATGTCGTTATAGTTGTGTATCATGTTCTGTTTTTTCAAGCCCCAGAATCACAAAGTTGTCGACTGTTCTGGAGCTCAGCCCTAATGGACTAGTTTCTTATTCATGCACGTCCACCTTACAGCCGGTGTAATTGTGATGGAGAATATTTCCATCTGCCTCCGCTCAATTTGTGTATCATTGTAAAAAGTTTCATTCATTTTCTGAAGCGTTTAATTAAAGTCAAGAGGAGGCTGGTGCCCATCTCAGCCCACTCTGGGCGAGGGCAGAGACTCAAGCCCTGAACGGTTCCCCAGGCCATCGCAGGGCAGAAACATGCTGACAGCTACACAGCCACTCTTAAAGAAAGTCAGTAATGGTTCTTATGCGGCTCTCACCACAGACAGGGAGAAACATGGCTGGCCTATGATAACCAAGTTAGCTGCATTGGGGGGGACAACTGTTAACAGTGGGCTTGAGCCTTAATTTTAGGTTGAGTTCACATGAAGTTGTATTTTTCTATTTTGTATTTATTAGCATATAAACAAGTGAATTTTTAAATACGTTTTAATCACAAAATGCAACAGCTTCAAAATTCAGGAAACAAAAACAAACCTACACCACCGTATTTCTTTTTTAATTTATTTTCAAAATGAAGAAAGAAAAAAAACACCCACCACCACAAAGCTCAAAACAGCTGGAGAAGTTCTGATTGAGACTTTAAATACAGTATTAATAAATGTTCAGCACCTCCAGCTCTCATACAAAAGCACACATTTCTATCATGTTTTACTGTTTCCTGGCAACTTTCAGTCAATACTTTGTTAGTTTCTTCATTTTCAAAGAAAGATCTACACTCAATGCCATGGAAAAAAAGCCCCCTCAAATCCCCCACTACAGAAGTTACACACAAAACAGAAACTACAAGCAAATTATTGTAAAAATGTAGAATTCATGTTCAGTGAAAATCTTCCGGTAACATTTTATTGTTGATAACATTTTAAAGACAGAGATTCAGAACTAAGCAGTGTTTACATAGAAGGACATGAAGGTACATTATTGATTCATTCATTTTCTGAACCACTTAATCAAGGTTGCGGGGAAGCTGGTGCCCGTCTCTGCCGATCCTGGAGAGCTCGCCATGCCATAGCCGGGCAGAAACACTTTGAGAACTATGCAGCCTACATCGTCCAGCCGTGCAGAAATATTCCTTCAGTAGCGAGTGGGTGAGTTGCCTTTCAGATGGTCCCAGTTATTGTACAAGGCGTACAGTCCTGATAATGCAAAGCCGACCACACCCCCACGAATTGCTCCCCGCAGACCCCCTGCAAAACACACACATACACCAGTGTATGTAAAGGATTACTCCCAGAATGTTAACCATGTTTTTAATTTTGCTGTACTGTATATGTATTAATCCCTTAACTGAAATTACTTCCGCATTTAACCCATCCAAGTTGAGCGCACGCACACATACGCACACACACACACTCAGAGCAGTGGGCTGCCATACACATTGGGGGCACCCAGAGAGCACTTGGGGGTTAGGTGTCTTGCTAAAAGGAACTTCAGCCATAAATGTAGTGGAAGGGAAGGTGCAACTCACTCCCTACCACCACACATTCTTCCTGCTGATTTGGGAATCGAACCAGCGACCTTTCAGTCTCAAAGCTGCCTCTTTAACCATTAGGCCATGGCAGGAAGAGGTAAAAGGTAAGGGTAAGTCTGTTGGGTTTTTACACCTGAGCCTTTGTGGCTCATCAGGCCGGTACTTATCCCCGGTTTCCGTAGCGTGAAGCGACCAGTTCAACTACCCCTGGATGGGACGCTAGTCCATCGCAGGTTACCTTCCCAGTATATTTTACTGGTACCCATTTATACTGCTGGGTGAACAGAGGCACACTTGTGGTTGAGACCTTGCCCAGGGGTCTTAGCACAGTGGGGGTCTCAGTGGGATTCGAACTCACAACCTCCTGATCATGAGTGCAGCACCCTAACCACTACACCACCGGCCCCACAATGGCAGGAAGAAAGCTATGTAAAACTTGTGACCTTGGCCCTTTCTGGAAAAATTCCAAAAGCAAACATTTATCATGTGTAAGACATCGAGTTGACCAGAACTTCAGAAGCAAGCATGCATTGCATGTCACAACTTGACAACATGTGGCGGAGGCATAGAAATAAGAGCAGAAAGTGATGTAACATTTTTGAATAAAGGTTCGGTGGACACCTGTGCCACGTCAAACTGATTCTGTTTCTCTTACACCAGTCATAGCTGAGACAGTTCAAGTCTCAAGAGTTGAGTTCTTATCCTACTTAACTACAGCACGAAGAAGTCTGATAGAGTTCTCATGTAGCAACACACCCACCCCTGGGGGAGTCCTGATAACTGTAGGATGAACCAAGACCTACATAATGCCTCCAAACCTGTTCTTATTTCTAGTTCTAATTCTTTGAGTCCATTAGTGCTAAGAGCGCAGACAGTCAGGATATCAGCACATCTTATCTGCTGATAAAGTCAATAGGCCTAGAACACCGGACTGTGAAAGAGGAAAGACAACGAGGTAATAAACCCCACATATTTGGTCAAATTTTCTGTAAACTACAAACATCACCATGCAATCCCCATAATCTTCCTTAAATATAGCATCAAACCTACCACAACTCTACCCTGAATATGTCCAAACTGGATTCCAAAAGGTTGGGACACTCCAAATTGTGAATAGAAACTCAATGCAATGAGGTGGAAGTGCCAAATTTCAATATTTTATTCTGAATAGAACATAGATGACAGGGTCAAAAGTTTAAACTTAAAGAATGTATAATCTTAAGGGAAAATGTTAATTTTAAATTTCATAGTGTCAACAAATCTCAAAAAAGTTGGGAAAGGTAACCATAAGAGACTGGAAAAGTCAATTTCACTTATAACAAACAGCTGGAAGACCAATTACCACTAATGAGGTCCATTGGCAACATGACTGAGTATAAAAAGAGCTTCTCAGAGTGGCAGTGTCTCTTAGAAGCGAAGATGGGTAGAGGCTCTGCAATACTTCCAGAACCCATTGTCGGTGAACACAATCCACTGTGCCATCCACCGTTGCCAGCTGAAACTCTACAGTACAAAGAAGAAGCCATTTCTAAACAGGACCCAGACGTGCAGGTGTTTTCTGTGGTTCAGGGGTCATTTAAAATGGAATGTCAGAAAGTGTAAAATTGTTCCGTGGTCAGACTAATCACGGTTTGAAGTTCTTTATGGAAAACTGGGATGTCATGTCATCCGGACTAAAGAGGACAAGGACAACCCAAGTTGTTATCAGCACTCAGTTCAGAAGCCTGCATCTGTGATGCTATGGGGTTGCATGATTGCGTGTGGCATGGGCAGCTTGCACATCTGGAAAGGCACCATCAATACAGAAAGGTCTATTCAGGTTCTAGAACAACATACGCTCCCATCCACACGTCGTCTTTCAGAGAAGACCTTGTATTTTCAACATAATGCCAGACCACATGCAGTATTAATTACAACATCATGGCTGCGTAGGAAAAGGATCCTAGTATTGAAATGACCAACCTGCAGTCCAGATCTTTCACCTATAGAGAACATTTGGCGCATCATAAAGAGGAAGGTGCAACAAAGAAGGCCCAAAACAATTGAACAGTTCGAGGCCTGTATTAGACAAGAATGGGACAGCATTCCTATTTCTAAACTTGAGAGACTTGTCTCGTCGGTCCACAGAAGTTTGCAGAATGTTGTAAGAGGAGATGTCTCACAGTGGTGAAAATGGCCTTGTCCCAACTTTTTTGAGATTTTTTGACACCATGAAATTTAAAATCAACATATTTTCCCCTTAAAACGATAGGTTCTCAGATTAAACTTTTGACCCTGTCATCTATGTTCTATTTGTAATAAATTTGGCACGTCTTTTTTTGGGATTTTTTGGAATCCGGTTTGTACATAGATATATATATATATATATATATATATATATATATATATATATATATATAATATATAAATATAAAACTTTTATTATCTAACACTTCATTCCCCTCATTCCACAAAGCTTCTCAGTACAAAGTAATCAATATTTCTCCAGCTCTCCATAACCCTGTGTCAAATCTGCACATGTATTTACTCAGCTGTTATCTGAAGTTAAAAACAAAGAAATGTTCCATTTGCTCGAAAGACTTTGACATTACTTGTATAAAAAATAAAAACACGTGTTAGAGCCTTCAACAACTGTACTTTCTGCTATCTTTCTGTATGTATGTTTGTTGGGGGAGAACACCATGTTTTCACACGTGTTCGGGTGCCATGTGAGAACATGAACTTGAATCTGTCAGCGAATTGCAGCAGCAGTTGAGTCAGAGAAAACTGCCACACTGTTTATGAACCCAATAAGTCTTCTCTATTTTGGAACTTTGGCCTCTAGTTTCTGCTGACTCGGAAAACTTGGCTGTGCATAAAAGCACGACTGCTTTCGAATAGTTTCAAAGTCCAGGCCTCATGAAAGGAGCTTAGGTTTGACTAAAACATGAATAATCCCCAAAATTGTTCATCACTGAACTGCAGTACTTTATATAAAAATGTACAACTCTGACACCTCATCTATTCTACATGCTTTCATTTGAGTAAAATGAGTGTGCAGTTTTTTTCTTTTCATAAAAGCACCACAGGAGGTCCATAAAAGGAGGAGGTAATATTGTCTAAATGAGCTTCAAATGAACAACCAGCGTCAATAATCACTCCAAGGTTCTTTACTGCTACACATGATGAGACAAACACAACCCAAACTTGTTACATAATCAGAAACCTTCCTAGCTGCCTGAGATTTGAGTACAAGCACTTCTGTCTTATCAGATTTCAATAAGAGGACATTCGTAAGCATCCAGTGTCCAACACATTTTAACTTTATGAAGTTGATGTCGCTCATCTGGCTTTGCTGAAATATATAATTACATATCATCAGCATAACAATGAAAGCGAATACCATGATCATGAATGATATTACCCAAAGGGAGCATGTATAGAGAGAAAAGCAATGGGCCTCGGACAGAACCTTGAGGACCACCAAATTTAACATTACAACGTAGAGAAATCACCCACAAATGTAAATGCATGGTGCAAAAATAATATGATACAATTCCAATTAAAAATATAAAAGGCCAGATGTAAAGGTCAATATATACAACCACAACAGCCATTTATACATAAACCACAATGGTAAACCAGTGTGGCCTCAGTTTTATTTTATACTGGTTTCATTTAAAACACAGAATGGTTGCTACCGATATTTTACATTTTCATGCACATCTATTCAATATACCTCAGGCTGAATTGCAAAGGACTTCTTATGTACTACGTACAGCAGCAAAATTTAACATATGATCATGGCCATCAATTTTAATTGTACTTTTTCTGGGGCAGAATGATTATGCAACATCCCTCTTTTATAAAAAAAAATGGTGCACAGGTTTTAATTTATTTGGAGTTTTCTGAGATCAACAGCCAGTGTACACACAAACAAATGCTGGACGCAAGTGGAGCACACGCCCACTGTGAAATACGATGCTAGTCACCGGCCTCTTTATGAACTGCAGTGCATGTGTATTTTGGAGCAGCCTAACACACTCGAAAGGAACGTGCTCTACAGCCCTTGTAAGAATGAACTCACACACACCAATGATTGACTTTCGATCTGTCAATGACGGGGAAGTGGGTGTATACCATCCCTCCCTCCCGTCAGAGCTCAGCCAATTAACTCCCATGGGCTCCCAGTCACAGATGGCTGTGTAATTAAACCGGATTCGAACTTGTGGTCTCCAGGTTAATAGTCACACGCCTTGTCAATGTGCCAATCGGGAGCCTAAAGTACTCTACGAGGGTAGTTAAGCATATGCTCCCTTTCTTGGAAAACTATTTGAGTCATCGACTTGAAAAATTTCTCAAACTATATTAAGAGACGGGGGCAGTGGTGGTCTAGTGGTAGAGGGTGCTGGATCACTGATCCAAAAGTTGGGGGTTCAAGTCCCACTCTCCACAAGGTTGTCACTGTCCCCCCCCCCCAGTGCAGCTAACTGGGTTATCAAAGGCTGGCCATGTCTCTCACTGTCTATGGTGTGAGACATGTAAAAGAACCATTGCTAACTTTCGACAAGAGTAGGTTGCAAAGCCGTCGGCGTGTTTCCGCCCTGCGATGGCCTGGCGAGCTGTCCAGGGTGCACTCTGCCCTCGCCCGGAGTTGGCTGGGATGGGCGCCAGACTCCCCACGACCCTAATTAGAATTAAGTGGTTACAGAAAATGATGATAAGATTAAAAGACACTACATTTATGAAGCAAAGGACTTTTTTCTGAAATTTTTAAAATGTTATTTACTTGCCCAGGCCTGTTAACTTCCCTTGGATTGATGATGACTACAGTATGTACAGGTCTGAGTAAGAGATTTACATTTGCATATAAAGTTCCCAAATTTACACCTTCAAGCAATTTGCGGTTGACCACATGGGCAAAGAAAAGATTTATCAAGGAGGAAGGTTTGCTCATAATCAGTGTTTGGAGGAGTAAAGATAAAGCATTCGACCCCATGAATGACGTAAACATCATACTTTTGGGGCGCATGAAGTGCACTGAATAGTCCTTTAACATGAACTATCAGAAACTTGGACTTGATTATGCGTTACAGAACAATGACTCTGATCACATATCAAAGCCGGTCGTAAATGAAAAAAGCAGACCAAATGTTAACCTTTTCGTATTGCTGTGACCTCTGCCTTGTGATATGTAGACTGTGCTATATCAGGCCCAAGCCAGGAAAACAACAAATTCAATTAAATTCTACCAATTCTGCCTAGAAAGGTGAAATATCCACAATTCTACCAAAAGCATCTGATCAAAAAGGACATTGAACCAAATACCACATGTGACGGATGTATAAATTTGACATTGTGGTTATTATTCAGTCACTCAAGGAACTGCTTAAACCTTCTATGGTCTGAGGGAAACCAAAATAAATTAAAGACATGTGACAAATCATTATTCATATTATTTTTTATTAACAATGTATGTTAGAACTTTTTTTGCTGGGGCAGAACAGTTTTAAAAGAAATTACTGAAAGCAAAATGTCACTCTATCTTTCATGTCCATGATGAGTGGTAAAGTCCATTGGGCGTTTTACACCCGAGCCTAGTGGCTCATCGGACCGGTGCTTATCCCTGGATTCTGTAGCGTGAAGCGACTTAGGAGTACAACTCCCCCTGGATGGGACGCTAATCCATTGCAGGTTACCTTCCCAGTATACTGGTCCTTCTAAAAAAATTAGCATATTGTGATAAAGTTCATTATTTTCTGTAATGTACTGATAAACATTAGACTTTCATATATTTTAGATTCATTACACACAACTGAAGTAGTTCAAGCCTTTTATTGTTTTAATATTGATCATTTTGGCAAAAAAGTAAAGAAAAACCAAAAATCCCTATCAAAAAATACGCATATTTCATCCGACCAATAAAAAAAGTGCTTTTAATACAAAAAAGTCGACCTTCAAATAATTATGTTCAGACATGCACTCAACACTTGGTCAGGAATCCTTTTGCAGAAATGACTGCTTCAATGCGGCATGGCATGGAGGCAATCAGCCTGTGGAGCCAGCTGGTGTTATGGAGGCCCAGGATGTTTCGATAGCGGCCTTAAGCTCATCCACAGTGTTGGGTCTGGTGTCTCTCAACTTTCTCTTCACAATATCCCACAGATTCTCTATGGGGTTCAGCTCAGGAGGGTTGGCAGGCCAATTGAGCACAGTAATACCATGGTCAGTAAACCATTTAGCAGTGGTTTTGGCACTGTGAGCAGGTGCAGGTCGTGCTGAAAAATGAAATCTTCATCTCCATAAAGCTTTTCAGCAGATGGAAGCATGAAGTGCTCCAAAATCTCCTGATAGCTCGCTGCATTGACCCTGCCCTTGATAAAACACAGTGGACCAACACCAGCAGCTGACATGGCACCCCAGACCATCACTGACTGTGGGTACTTGACACTGGACTTCAGGCATTTTGGCATTTCCTTCTCCCCAGTCTTCCTCCAGACTCTGGCACCTTGATTTCCGAATGACATGCAAAATGTGATTTCATCCGAAAAAAGTACTTTCTTCTGCCGCTGTTTCTGGTTCAAAAGTGGCTTGACCTGGGGAATGCGCCACCTGTTGCCCATTTCCTGCACACGCCTGTGCACGGTGGCTCTGGATGTTTCTATTCCAGACTCAGTCCACTGCTTCCACAGGTCCCCCAAGGTCTGGAATCGGCCCTTCTCCACAATCTTCCTCAGGGTCCGGTCACCTCTTCTGGTTGTGCAGCGTTTTCTGCCACACTTTTTCCTTCCCACAGACGTCCCACTGAGGTGCCCTGATACAGCACTCTGGGAACAGCCTATTCGCTCAGAGATTTCTTTCTGTGTCTTGCCCTCTTGCTTGAGTGGGGCCGGTGGCATAGTGGTTAGGGTATAGGATAAGAACTCAACTCTTGAGACTTGAACTGTCTCAGCTATGACTGGTGTAAGAGAAACAGAATCAGTTTGACGTGGCACAGGTGTCCACCGAACCTTTATTCAAAAATGTTACATCACTTTCTGCTCTTATTTCTATGCCTCCGCCACATGTTGTCAAGTTGTGACATGTAATGCATGCTTGCTTCTGAAGTTCTGGTCAACTTGATGTCTTACAAATGATGAATGTTTGCTTTTGGAATTTTTCCAGAAAGGGCCAAGGTCACAAGTTTTACATAGCTTTCTTCCTGCCATTGTGGGGCTGGTGGAAACACCGGCCTGATGAGCCTCGAGGCTCGGGTGTAAAAACCCAACAAACTTACCGACCTACCTTACCCCCTCTTGCTTGAGGGTGTCAATGATGACCTTCTGGACAGCAGTCAGGCCGACAGTCTTACCCATGATTGCGGTTTTGAGTAATGAACCAGGCTGGGAGTTTTTAAAAGCCTCAGGAATCTTTTGCAGGTGTTTAGAGTTAATTGGTTGATTCAGATGATTAGGTTAATAGCTCGTTTAGACTACCTGAACATATGCAAATTTTTTGAGATAGGAATTTTGGGTTTTCATGAGCTGTATGCCAAAATCATCAGTATTAAAACAATAAAAGACCTGAAATATTTCAGTTGGTGTGCAATGAATCTAAAAAAATATATGAAAGTTTAATTTTTATCAGTACATTACAGAAAATAACGAACTTTATCACAATATGCTATTTTTTTGAGAAGGACCAGTATTTTTACTGGTACCCATTTATACTGCTTGGTGAACAGAGGCACACTTGTGGTTGAGACCTTACCCAGGAGTCTTAGCACAGTGGGGATCTCACTGGGATTAAACTCACAACCTGACCGATCACGAGCCCAGCACCCACCCTAACCACTATGCCACCGGCCCCACATGATGAGTACATGGAGACTTTTTATTCAGCAGTAAATAAACTTCAATAATATACTCAGCAGGCATCCAAGAACAGGAAAAAATGTACTCAGTATCAATATTACTTTCTGTTATGGATGTAAGGAACATTTCCCTCATCTTTTTGTTTTAACTGGTTAAAAACCTATTTAAGGAAGGATCCAGACTTTATCTTGCAACACACATTGTCAAATGTGTGCAACATTCCTCACCATCTCACCGAGGCTGATCAGCTGATCAGAGTTGCTTTTAGGAAGAAGAGACAACTATTTCATCATTGTCTGTTTAACCGCATGATTTTACAATGAACCTATTGCTCCCAGCCACGTTAAGTTCCGCAAGAAAGGGGAAATTTGAACTTAGGGGCTGTGTAAAATTTTACAGAGAAATGCATCATCCAATTTATAGTAATTGGGAAGAAACCAAAACATGTATGAGGACAATGACCCAAATCGACACAACAAAGGACACCCCAATAGAAAACTGGAAGCGTTTAGACTGGCCGCAGTCAATCACCGTAACCTTATCTTGAATGAGTACGTATTTTCACATCCTGAAGAGAAAAGACTGATGGGAAAAACATGACAACGAGAACGAGCTGCAGTGCATGCATTACAAATGAAGAATACAACAGTCCGATGACTTGACTTGTGGTGACATACAAGTGCTGTTTAACCAAATAAAATGTTATTTACTTAAAGACTATCTGTTGTGACACGGCGCACATGTAGTGGTTGTGATGGTAACTCATTGTGGCATGTGCACCGGCTGTGATGGCCGTCTGCTATGAGGTTTCCGCCAACTGTCATTAAATGAGAAGAGTGCTCTGTGCTTCATCAGCCTTTTGTACGACAGACCGTGCCGAACTCTGGATAACCGAAGACACTACTGAAACCCCAGACACTTCGACCACTGCCGACCTTTGTCCACTCCCTCCATCTCGCTCTCTCGGTTTCAATGAATTGTGACACCAACCAACTCTGCCTGACTTCGATTATTCTAGATACAGTATGTCTGCGTCACACAGCAGTCCATCACACTGTTCAAATAATTTAGTGCGTCGAAAATTGGGTGATGTACCACTAATGGTGCCATGTTCTAGTTGTCTACCACCAAAATTGTCAACCATCTCAATATTCACCTATGATTTTAAACCCAAATACTGTGGTACCTCAGTACTCAAACGCTTTACAGGTCGAACAAATCAGAATTCGGCAAGGATTTTGAAAAGAAGGCAGAAACATGCCAAGTTAGAAATGTTCTTCAAGAAAAGAAAGGGACTTCCTGAAGAAGAGTCATCCACAAAGCGAGTAGCAAGAGTAAAAAAACATTGGTTGATTCACCTGAAGCTGTTATGGAAGGGGATCCTCTGCCTCTCTCCCTCCAACATTTACATATACAACTGCTCACCACCACAAAGGTTAAAATTCTTATCTTTATTGTTCTTATGCTTTAACGGTACTGTGATTTTTATTTTAGACACACACACACACACTCTTTCTCTCTGTGTGTTGGAGAGGGGCGTGGCTGTCACACTCGGATGGAGCGCTAAACACACACACACACACCTGATTCCACTTAATCACGGGCTATAAAGACTAGCAACGCTCCTCCCGACGCTAGAAGATTGTCTCTCTTCCCCGTGATCTCTCTGGCTCTCAGCTTTGTGCTCCACCAGTTCCTGCTTTAGTATGATTTCTGTGTTTCTCCACATCTGTAACAGTGAGTACAATTTCCCCGTGATCTAGTGCATACGTTGTGATCTAGTGCATACGTTGTGAACAATAAAGTGCACTCGTTTTCATCACACCCTGTGTCCTGCATTTTTGGGTCCGACTGAATGTAATGCAGGACACAGAGTGTGATTAAAACGGGTGTGTTTTATTGTTTAACCGCCAAAACCAGTCTCTCACAACACACCATAACATAGTGTACTGTATTCAATAAGTTTTTCACTTAATTTGAGGACCTATGGTATGAGTTACGGTACCATTAAACTTTTCTTCAAAAGACGACGGAACGGATTAAGACCATTTACATTATTTGTAATGGGGAAAAGCGGATTCGGACTTCAACCAAATCGGAATTCGTCCAGACTTCTGGAACAAATTATGGTCGAGTACTGAGGTACCCCTGTATCTTCAGTGTAGAGAAAACAAAGGAATTGAATCACAAAACAACTTTAGAATTTCCAAGGGAATTATATACATGTCAGGAACAAACATCTATTCTTCCCTTTTTTAAAGTCTACCAGCGTGACTGTTCCATGTTCCCCTTCCTCAGGTTAATTCCTTGAGGGTATTTGGGAAATTCTGAGCACATGTTTTGGCTTAGTGTTTACCAAAAATATTTTTGTCAGGCTTGCCCTCTCACAAACACACACAAACACAAAACAGATGATCTGCTTGTGGGGGACGAAAACACCTGTCTGTAGAGGGACCTCTCAGACTTCTGAAACTTGTTCTAGGAGGTAATTATGACTAAACTAATCAAATGCATGACATTGTAAGCAAACACAAGTCTTTTCAATCCTTCCCCCCCAGATGTACTGCTGGTCCTGCTGATCCCTGAATCAGCAGAAACACCACAAATTTTAGTGGTATTTCCTTAAAAAAAAAACGAGGAAGCATGAAACACTTCAATATGTAATTAATTCCAGCTCTGCATTGCATGATGAGGAAATATCAACACCAGGGGAGTGCCATTTAGTCATACACAGCACATGGCTATTTCAGTATTAAATCACAGCTTACATCATTGCTTTGTATTGTTTTGGTTTTAAAATGACCCTTGTTTTCTTACCTGGGGATTTATACAGAATGCCAGTCATTGTGCCAGCAGCCATGGTGTTGAGATCATCCTCCGCTCCCCTGCTTTTCTCGATGATCACACCAAAAACACTATATAATAGAGCTGTGTGCATACAAACACCACACATAATGTTAGCTGTGTTCTTAAAAAAAGTTTAACAGTTTTTTTAATAATGTGACAGAAAAAAGAAAATAATGAATTTATACATTTTCTAAGCTGCTTAATTAGGGTTGGGGGAGAGCGGCATCCATCTAAACTGGCTCTGGGTGAGGTACACCCTGGATAGCTTACCAGACCACTACAGGACCAACAGAACAATTCACACTCGCACTTTGGGGGCCATTTGGAACAGCAATTCAGCCTACTGTGCATGTTTTTGAACTATGGGAGGAAACTGGAGTAGCCAGAGGAAACCCACGCAAGCACAGGGAGAACATACACTCTATTCACCTCCGTTGTATTACCAACTGGACTACTCTTTGGACTTTAATGAATTTATCATTTATAGCAGTAGCCTGGTGGTAAGGTCAGCTGGATCACTGATCCTAAGGTTGGAGGTTCAAGCCCCACCGAACAGGATCCTACTTGCGGAAAACGGCAGTCGCAGGGGATCTCCATCCCCATTAACTGCGGAAAGTGAGGGATCCCTGTGTGTGTGTGTGTGTACACACACACACATACACTATATTTTATGGTTTCATTCGAATGAGGATGGATGGGCTTCCATTTTGTGCCTGGATCCTCTCAAGGTTTTTTTCCTCGTCACCGTCACCGCAGGTGACGCTCATTAGGGATATAAAGGGCTTATAGGAAATGTTTAAATTCATTTATACTTTGTAAGCCCCTAACTTTCATTGTTTTACTGTGTAAAGCTGCTTCACAACAATGTCAATTGTAAAAAGCGCAATACAAATAAAACCGAATTGAATTGGAACTCCAGAGCTTTGTGCTGTGAGTAGAAATGGATGTTAAACAAAAATTAAGTTGTATAAGAAAACCAACTAAATAAAATACATTTCAAAATTAATAACTAAATGCTTAAAGAAAGAACGAATGAAAAAAATTAAGTGTGCATGTCCTTGAAAATGACAGAATCTCTTTTCTACCTTGAAGTACAATATTACTCACATCTTGAGCAGACTGACATAAACATCCAATACCTGACCACAGTCATACAATCAATCATTCATGACATCATGTACTGTGTAAGTCTCTCCATTGTGGAAGTGGAAGTGGACGTACAGACGCTTCCTGACTTATGTTCAGCCGTTTTACGTCCCCCCCCCCAAAAAAAAGTCAAATTTTGAGTTTAGACATACCTACGTAGCACGCTGACGTAATGATCCTGCGTCCATTGTTTACAAACGCCAGACTGAACGTGCCCCTTCTTTTTCCCAGTTCAGTTTTATATATATATATATATATATATATATATATATATATATATATATATATATATATATATATATATATATATATAAGCATAAGGCGTGTTACCCTTGTGTTAAGACGTCGTCTCTGTGATCTTTGTGTTTACTGTTTGCGGACTTTTGTAACCCTGAGCAAATATAGTTTTTCAGAAGCGTAAGCCTACTAGCATGGGTGCAAGTCTCATACACAGAGATGGATTAACTATCTGCTCAGATAGGCGCAATCTACCATGCATACTCAGTTAAGCAAAAAGTGTTGTAAAATGAATGAAAACCCGAATCCAGAAAAGTAAGAAAACTCTCCGCTCTGCGGGTGAGTCACATCAGTGCAGGCTGAGTACTAAACAAGTATTCAACAGCGCCCTTGCTCACTTGAAAGACCGGAAGTCCGTATAACCCACAGCAAGTATACTACTTCCGCAAGTACACTACTTTTGGTTTTGAGCGCCTCACATATTGTAAGCATTGATTGGCTGTTTTAAGCTTCATGTAAAGTGACTCGGTCTGAATAAGTGACTTATTTGAAATTAATGTTGATATTATTTGATACATTTGATATTATTTTACAATGTTATGTTCATAATAATTGATTTAGGGGTGTTTTATGAGATACAGTAATAGTAATGGTATTTATGGATGTATAGTACAGTATGAGCGTCATACGTCACTGTAACAACTTACGTTCACTTTCAACTTACTTTCGGCCGTCCGGAACCAATTAAAAACGTAAGTCGGGGAGCGTCTGTACATTTATCCAGATGAAAGAAATAGTGTTTTATGCAATACAGATACAGGGATCCCTCACTTTCCACGGTTAAGTGGGACCGAGATTCCCACGCGACCAACGAAATCCATGAAGTAGGATTACCCCTCCAATCCCCCTTGACTGACATATACGTACATGTACTAATCCTTCTCAAAAAATTTGCAGATTGTGATAAAGTTCATTATTTTCTGTAATGTACTGATAAAAATTAAACTTTCATATATTTTAGATTCATTGCACACCAACTGAAATATTTCAGGTCTTTTATTGTTTTAATACTGATGATTTTGGCATACAGCTCATGAAAACCCAAAATTCCTATCTCAAAAAATGAGCATATCATGTTCAGGTAGTCTAAACGAGCTATTAACCTAATCATCTGAATCAACCAATTAACTCTAAACACCTGCAAAAGAATCCTGAGGCTTTTAAAAACTCTCAGCCTGGTTCATTACTCAAAACCGCAATCATGGGTAAGACTGCCGACCTAACTGCTGTCCAGAAGGCCATCATTGACACCCTCAAGCAAGAGGGTAAGACACAGAAAGAAATCTCTGAGCAAATAGGCTGTTCCCAGAGTGCTGTATCAAGGCACCTCAGTGAGACATCTGGGAAGGAAAAAGTGTGGCAGAAAACGCTGCACAACCAGAAGAGGTGACCGGACCCTGAGGAAGATTGTAGAGAAGGGCCGATTCCAGACCTTGGGGGACCTGTGGAAGCAGTGAACTGGGCTACAGGTGCCGCATTCCCCAGGTCAAGTCACTTTTGAACCAGAAACAGCGGCAGAAGGGCCTGACCTGGGCGACAGAGAAGCAGCACTGGACTGTTGCTCAGTGGTCCAAAGTACTTTTTTCGGATGAAAGCAAATTTTGCGTGTCAGTCGGAAATCAATGCCAGAGTCTGGAGGAAGACTGGGGAGAAGGAAATGCCAAAATTCCTGAAGTCCAGTATGAAGTACCCACAGTCAGTGATGGTCTGGGGTGCCATGTCAGCTGCTGGTGTTGGTCCACTGTGTTTTATCAAGGGCAGGGTCAATGCAGCTAGCTGTCAGGAGATTTTGGGGCACTTCATGCTTCCATCTGCTGAAAAGCTTTATGGAGATGAAGATTTCATTTTTCAGCACGACCTGGCACCTGCTCACAGTGCCAAAACCACTGCTAAACGGTTTACTGACCATGGTATTACTGCTCAATTGGCCTGCCAACTCTCCTGACTTGAACCCCATAGAGAATCTGGGATATTGTGAAGAGAAAGTTGAGAGACACCAGACCCAACACTGGATGAGCTTAAGGCCGTTATCGAAGCATCCTGGGCCTCCATAACACCTCAGCAGTGCCACAGGCTGATTGCCTCCATGCCACGCCGCATTGAAGCAGTAATTTCTGCAAAAGCATTCCCGACCAAGTATTGCGTGCATAACTGAACATAATTATTTGAAGGTTGACTTTTTTGTATTAAAAGCACTTTTTTTAATTGGTTGGATGAAATATGCTAATTTTTTGAGATAGGAATGTTGGGTTTTCATGAGCTGTATGCCAAAATCATCAGTATTAAAACAATAAAAGACCTGAAATGTTTCAGTTGGTGTGCAATGAATCTAAAGTATATGAAAGTTTAATTTTTATCCGTACATTACAGAAAATAATGAACTTTATCACAATATGCTAATTTTTTGAGAAGGACTAGTATGTGTGTATAGAATATCAATAAATACATATTCAATGCTTATAATAATAATTAAACATTAAAAAATAATGCATAAGATGTAAATAAAGTATAAATACAGTCGGCCCTCTACTTACAAAATTAATCAGTTCCAGTGCCTTTTTCGTATCCTGGAGTTTTCGTAAGTAGAGGTGCATTTTACATGTAAAACGCATGATTCGTTCCAAGGCTCCCAAGACTACCCCATAAAACCTTTAAAAATGATAAAAGTACACCAATTTTGTATGAAATATGTATGAAATGTGTGTTAAAAGTAAAAGAAAATTATTTACCTTTTTAAAAATCTCAAACCACCCATGCGTCACTTTAAAGTCCAGGGGTTGCTGGTCTGAAGAACCCTCACCCCCACCCTCCTTCACGAGGTCCTTAAATATGGCAGTTGCTTTTTCCGAAATAATCACCTCCGTCACTGTATCTCCGCTTTTAAGGTCTCCTGCTTCAATATCATCCTGATTGAAGAGGGGTTTCGGCCATACTCCTTTGTGATTTCGCTCAACCGCATCCCACTTTCATTTTATTTTTATTTCCTGCTTCACTTCGATTGATAACGGAGCCCGCTTCTTTTCGGTGTCACTGGGAATCACTTTCTTGGGGTCCATGATGGATAACGAAATATAACGCTGCAATGATCACTCTCAAAAAACTCACGAGCCAACAGCAACAGTCCTGTTCAACTCTCCTTCACGCGTGTGACAAACAGGAAGTATGGATACAGGAATGGGTACAGTTCAGCTCCCTCCTGGCCAATGGGAGGCCAGCGGGGTGAGATGTTGGGAGACAGCCAATGAGAGAGCAACTCATGTTTGAATGGCACGTTTAAATGTTTAAATGGTGCATTTGAATTTTTGAATGGCGTGTTTGGCGCTTTTTGTAAGAAGAGGTTGTTTCATATACAGAGGATGAAAATTTAGGAAAATGTTTTTCGTAACCTGGATTTTTCGTATTCAGAGGTTTTCGTAAGTAGAGGGCCGACTGTACACACACATACAGACGTGCATGCACGCATGCAGATGTGCACCTCACAAAAATGTAACTAGCTTTGATGGGAGATTCTGGGTTGTTGTTTGTTTTGTGTTGGTTGAGAGGTTTTTTTGCATAATTGGCCTCGTTTTAGTGGTATTTTCCTTAACTTTCACCCTATTCTTCCTTAATTTCCTTATATCCTTATATTTTAATTTGATGAATATTTAAAAAAAGTGATGCACTGAAGCCGCATGAATCTAGGTGCGAAGTAGCGAGGGATCCCTGTAGTACGTTTTCGTGTCCAAGTTACTGCATCAAGTAAGAGACTCTTACATTCTTTTTCTTTTTTTTGTAGAGGGCAACATTACACAGTGGAATTTAGGACCATATTGAGTGAATATATTTCGCATTACTCCTAATGTACATACAATGTTTAAATGAACCCTCCAAGTTGAACCCTACAAATTTCATTTTTACACAATAATGCACATTGTGTAAATGGGGGGGGGGAGATGATTACCAGACAAACAGAAAGAGGATGGTCATAAGATAACTGAATCATGTGACAAATAAAAGGAAGAAGAGAAACCACACTGCTACATTAACAAGGAGAATAAATTAACCCACGATGTATTTCCGTAAAACAGGCATCAAAACGCTCACATAATAAAATTAGCATATCGAATGTTTATGTGTATTTTTGCTGATAACTTAAGGTTTCTTATTAAATGAAAAAGGTAACGTTTGTTGGGTTTTTACACTTGAGCTTATCAGAGCTCATCCAAGCCGGAGCTCATCCTGGTTTCTGTAGTGGGAAGCGACTAAATGTCGACTGGTATGTAAACAATGCAGATGTGAGATATGTCGCTTTTGGTTGGTTTAACACTGTTATGCTCAGAATCAGCAGTCTCTGAGAAAAAAAAAGGAAAAACGGGAATATTGCGAATTATCATACTGTACTTGGAAAATGTGAATTTTGCATCAAATTTTGCACGGCTCCAAAGACACCCCCATACGCAAATACATTTGGATCATTTAACCTCAAGTGGCAACGTTCCAATTTATTCCATTTCCTTTGAAATAAAGTTTACTTGTACTCTCGGTCAAGCTTGCTCACATGTCAGTCAGCTTTTAGGAGTTCAACTCTTCTCAGATGGAACACTAGTCCAATCACAGGTTACCTTCCTAGTACTCTTTATACTGCTGGGTGGACAGACGCACATGTGAGGATTTGCCCAAAGGTCTTAGTGGCCCCTTCCTATTAAATACAATGAATATATATTTACAGAATTTTTTTCTAATGTAAAAAATGAAACCTGAAAGTGATAACTAAAAAAAATTTCCAAACATAGAGCAAGCTCAGTACTCTGAATTGCGCCGATGTCTGAATGAGTGAGCTGTACGATGTT
This sequence comes from Plotosus lineatus, assembly GCA_024760905.1. Lineage (NCBI taxonomy): Eukaryota > Metazoa > Chordata > Actinopteri > Siluriformes > Plotosidae > Plotosus > Plotosus lineatus. The sequence continues at coordinate 16,420,365 of CM045736.1, read as the reverse complement.
CCATGCTGGTAAATTAACAAGTGTGTATTGTCACCTTACATCCTTGTTCCTGAGATCCACCAAAATCCTTCCCCGTATAAAACATTCTTAATGAAAATGAACAAATATACAGACGAAAAAAAAAAAAAGTCAAATTTTGAGTTTAGACATACCTATGTAGCACGCTGACGTAATGATGCAATGATTCTGCGTCCATTGTTTACAAACGACAGACTGAACGTACCCATCCTTCTTCCCAGTTCAGTCATATTTATATATTTCAAAAAAAAAAAAAAAAAAAAAATATATATATATATATATATATATATACACACACACACACACACATATATATATATATATATATATATATATATGTTATATAGCGCATTACCCTTGTGTTAAGACGTCGTCTCTGTGAGCTTTGTGTTTACACTGTTTTGCGGACTTTTGTAACCCTAAGCAAATATGGTTGGTCAGAAGCGTAAGCCAACAAGCATGGGTGCAAGTCTCATACACAGAGATGAATTAACTATCTGCTCGGATCGGCGAAATCTACCATGCATACTCAGTTAAGCAAAAAGTGTTGTAAAATGAATGAAAACCCGAATCCAGAAAAGTAAGAAAACTCTCCGCTCTGCGGGTGAGTCACATCAGTGCAGGCTGAGTACTAAAGAAGTATTCAACGGTGCCCTTGCTCATTTGAAAGACCAGAAGTCCGTATAACCTGCGCTTTGTCTCAAGCACACTACTTTCGGTGTTAAGCGCCTCACATGTTCTAAGCGTTGATTGGCTGTTTTAAAGTGACTCGGCTTAGCTTCATATAAACTGACCATCCGTTGATCATCGGAACCATTTACAAGCAGAAAGATCGCATCATAGAGAATGTTAAAGGTTATATTTGTTACTGTATTTGATATTTGATGAGTGAATTTGATTAAAATTTATCTATTTGAAATTATTTTGCTTGAATTTAATTCATTTGAAATTAATGTTGATATTATTTTACAATGTTATGTTCATAATAATTGATTTAGGGATGTTTTATGAGATACGGTAATGGTATTTATGGATGTATAGTACAGTATGAATGTCATATTTCACTGGAACATACAGTAACAATTTACGGGTTTTTTTCACCTTACGTTCGGCTGTCCGGAACCTAACTAAGACGTAAGTCGGGGAGCGTCTGTAATAAACAATATTATTCCAAAGGACAGAAAGTGACACACTCACCCACTGAGCCCAGAGTGGTAGCCCATGTAGCTCCCTGACGGGTCACCAGGTTAAGTATTCTACAGGAGAAAGTAAGGGATATGACCTTTCAATAGAAACATCGACAAAATGAATTCGGGACAAATTGGAATAAAAGTAAGAACATGCTTGGGTTTCGTTTATGCTTTCATATTAAAATCACACTAAACTTAGAGAAATATTTGTTAAATTCCAAGTAAACAAGTAGAAACTTATAATTATTCGCAAATCGTCCAGTCTTAAAAATTAACACAGATTAGTGTACATTCGAATTACGTCTCTACCGTCCCAATTATTTCTCTTTAGAGCACGTACATGAAGCAACACAGGCAGACTTTGGCCCAGGCTGTGCAGGCACATGACTGAGTGTAACTGAAATAATATATAGTTACTTCCAATCGATTGCTGTGCACTGTGAAAGGACAAACACGATCAGCACACACAGCTGTGTTTGATACGCTGGTCAAACAAGACTGAATGCCAGATACAGACTGGTTTTACCACATTGCATCACTTCACCCCATGGGTTCAATAAAGTTACTGCACTGTAGACTTTCCATACAGGATAAATGTAAGTAATCATACTTGTACTAGAGAAGAAAAATACAATCTTCAATCCTAAAGTGTCCCATCATTCACATTTTATAGTTTTTTTTATACACCGATCACATTAAGCCGTTTTACCACTAGACCTGGATACCTGCAGAACGGATGTTTCGACTCTTCTACGCCATCCAGTCAATATTGTTTTACGATAAATGTACCATCCATAGCGCAAAATACACAGTGAGTCGCCACACTTTCCAGACATACTTATACTACTTAGTAGGCCTCCGTCAGTCTCGAAGGACTATGGAGCTGCACTCTAGCTGTATCTCGGCTGGTGATACTCTCCAGTGTGCAGAGCCTGGGTAGGAAGTATGGAGGACAGGCTGTTACCCAAGCAGCAAGTCCCCCCTGTCAGCGCTACCAGAAGGATCCAATGGAAGGGCAGAAGCTGATACGACTGGGTTCCAGTGCCGCTGCAGGAGTTGCCAGATCATTGCTGCGAACAAACTGCCTCAGGGGACTCTGACTCCAGATTAGAAATATGCTAACGGCTATGCAGCCGACTCTTGACAAAAGACAACAATGGCTCTTTTACATGCCTCACACCATAGACAATGAGAGACATGGCCAGCCTTTGATAACCCAATTAGCTGCACTGGGGGGGGGGGGGGGGGCAGTGGCAACTTGTTGAGAGTGGTGCTTGAACCCCCAACTCTAGCATCAGCCGACATTACCATCTGGCCCACATCCTTATAGTGTTTTACTAAACGTGTCGAGAAGAATCAGTGTGGGGAGAAATTCACAAGACTCATGGTTCACAAGTTTTCCACCAAAATATAAGCTAAGTCTGCCACCATTAGACCACCTAGACACATCTCTTTTGCTTGAAGAGAGAGATTAAGAACTGCTTATTGGCGCTGCTCCATGACATATTGGTTAGCATGTGCACCTCACTGAAAGGTCCTGAGTTCGAGTCCTGTACTCGGGCGTTTATGAATTTGTTCTCCATGTGCTTTAGCGGGTTTCCTTTAGGTACTCTAGTTTCCATCCACAATCCAAAGACATGCAGGCTAATTTGGTGTTCTAATTTGCCCCTTGGTGATATTGGTTTCCCTGACATGGTGTCACTGTCAGCCGAGATAGGCTTCAGCCTATCTAACCCTATTAAAACCCTAGTAGTAGGATTAATCTTCTTTCTTCTTCTTTTCCTTTCGGCTTTTCCCTTCAGGGGTCGCCACAGCGAATCATCTGCCTTCATCTCACCCTATCCTTTGCATCTTCTTCTCTCACACCAACAACCTTCATGTCCTCCTTCACCACATCCATGAATCTTCCCTTTGGTCTTCCTCTAGGCCTTCTGCCTGGTAGTTCCAGCCTCAGCATCCTATTACCAATATACTCACTATCCCTCCCCTGTACATGTCCAAACCATCTCAATCTAGCCTCTCTGACTTTGTCTCTAAAACATCTTACATGTGCTGTCCCTCTGATGTGCTCATTCCTAATCCTATCCATCCTCGTTACTCCCAAAGAGAACCTCAACATTTTCATCTCTGCTACCTCCAGCTCTGCCTCCTGTCTTTTCCCCAGGGCCACTGTTTCTAAACCATACAACATCGGTAGCCTCAACACCATCTTGTACACTTTTCCTTTCATTCTTGCCGATACACTCCTATCACACATCACACCGGACACTTTTCTCCAACCGTTCCAACCTGCCTGCACATGCTTCTTCACTTCTTTTCCACACTCTCCATTGCTCTGGATTGTTGAGCCGAAGTACTTAAAATCCAACACCTTCCTTATCTCTGCTCCCTGCTTGGGTCCTTGTCATTCATGCAAATGTATTGTCTTACTGAGGCTTACCTTCATTCCCCTCCTTTCCAGGGCATACCTCCACCTCTCTTGATTTTCCTGCACTTGTTCTCTGCTCTCACTGCAGATCACAATGTCATCTGCAAACATTATAGTTCATGGGGAATCTTGTCTAACCTCGTCTGTCAGCCTGTCCATCACCATAGCAAACAAGAAGGGGCTGAGAGCTGACCCTTGATGCAGTTCCACCTCCACCTCGAACTCTTCTGTCACACCGACAGCACACCTCACCACTGTCTTACATCTCTCATACATGTCCTGCACCACTCTAACATACTTCTCTGCCACTCCAGACTTCCTCATGCAATACCACAGTTCCTCTCTCGGCACCCTGTCATATGCTTTCTCCAGATCCACAAAGGCACAATGCAGCTCCCTCTGACCTTCTCTGTACTTCTCCATTAACATCATCAAGGCAAACACTGCATCTGTGGTGCTCTTTCTTGGCATGAAACCAAACTGTTGTTCACAAATGCTGACCTCTGCCCTTAGTCTAGCTTCCACTATTGTTTCCCATAACTTCATCGTATGGCTCATCAACTTTATCCCTCTGTAGTTGCCACAACTCTGCACGTCTCCATTGTTCTTAAAAATGGGCACCAGCACACTTCTCCTCCATTCCTCTGGCATCCTCTCACTCTCTAAGACCTTGTTGAATGTTCTTGTCAGAAAATCTACTGCTACCTCTCCTAGACACTTCCATACCTCCACCAGTATGTCATCAGGACCAATTGCCTTTCCATTCTTCATCCTCTTCAATGCCCTCCTCACTTATCTTTGCTACCTTCCTGGTCCTCAACAGTCACCTCTTCTACTCTTTTCTCTCTCTCATTTTCCTCATTCATCAGCTCTTCAAAGTACTCTTTCCATCTTCCCAGCACACTTCTGTCATCAGTCAATACATTTCCCTCTCTGTCCTTTATCAATCTAACTTGCTGCACGGCCTTCCCATCTATTTCTCTGCTGTGCCAACCTGTATAAATCATTTTCTCCCTCTTTACTTTCCAACCGAGGATACAAGTCATCATACGCCCTGTTTGGCCTTTGACACCACTACCTTTGCCTTACGCTGTGTCTCCTTGTACTCCTATGTACTCTCTTCAGTTCTTTCAATGTCCCACTTCCTCTTAGCTAACCTCTTCCTTTATACACACTCCTGCACTTCCTCATTCCACCACCAAGTCTCCTTATCTACTTTCCTTTCAGAGGACGCACCAAGTATTCTCCTATCTGCCTCCCTGATCACATTAGCTGTAGTTGTCCAGTCGTCTGGAAGCACTTCTTGACCACCCAAAGCCTGTTTCAACTCCTCCTTGAAGACAACACAACACTTCCTTTTTCAGCTTCCACCACTTTGTCTTCTGCTCTACCTTTGCCTTCTTCACCTTCCTCACCATCAGCATCATCCTGCACACCACCATCCTATGCTGTTTGGCAACACTCTCACCCACTACTACTTTGCAGTCACTGACTTCCTTTAAATTACATCGCCTGCACAAGATGTAGTCTACCTGTGTGCTCCTGCCTCCACTTTTATAACTCACCCTATGCTCCTCTCTCTTCTGGAAGAAAGTATTCACCACAGCCATTTCCATCCTTTTTGCAAAATCTACCAACATCTGTCCTTCTGTGTTCCTGTCCTGGATACCAAACCTGCCCATCACTTCCTCATCCCCTCTGTTTCCTGCACCAAAATGTCCATTAAAGTCTGCCTCAATGACCACTCTTTCACCACTGGGGGTACTCTGCATCACTTCATCTAACTCACACCAGAATCTCTCCTCTTCTCGCTCACGTCCTGCCTGTGGGGCATAAGCACTAACAACATTGAACATCACGCCTTCAATTTCTAACTTGAGACTCATCACTCTGTCTGACACTCTTTTCACTTCTATAACATTCCTGACAAACTCCTCCTTCAAGATGACTCCGACTCCATTTCTCTTCCCATCCACACCATGAAAAAACAGCTTAAACCCTGCTCCTAAGCTTCTCGTCTTGCTGCCTTTCCACCTGGTTTCCTGAACACACAGTATGTCCACCTTCCTCCTCTGCATCATGTCAGCCAGCTCTCTACCTTTTCCTGCCATAGTTCCAACATTCAAAGTCCCTACTTTCAGTCCTAGACTCAGGCCTTTCCTCTTCTCTCTCTGCCTACGGACACGCCTCCCGACTCTCCTTCTTCGACCAACAGTAATCCAATTTCCACCAGCATCCTGTTGGTTAACAGCACTGATGGCAGTCGTTGTTAACCCGGGCCTCGACCGATCCAGTATGTCATTCTTTCTTGTGATTCATATATTTTATATGGCATTTGTTTTACGCCGGGTGCCCTTCCTGACGCAACACTCTGCTTTTATCCGGGCTTGGGACCGGCGTGAGGGAGAGACACTGGTTTGTGCCCCCCTCATGGCTGCATTAGTAGTAGGATTAATCTGTTCAACAAATGAGTGAGTGATTGGTGGAAAGCCATCAAATACTTCTTGGTATTCTTGTGCAAGTCGACTTATCCATCATTTACATTGGATAAGTTAAAGAAGTTGAAAATATTTTGAATGAAAAATAAAAGTTATTGAATTTAGCTTTTGTGGGATATGAAGAATTAAAGTATTATGATCTTAGATGATGCTAATGCATCAGCCCCGGCAGTTAAAAAAAAAAACTCGATCTGAATAATTCTCCATATCCTTCTTTGTCTCATTCAATAATTGAAGGGCTCGGTGCTCTATAACCTGCCAAGTCACAAATTTATGATTTTGAGAAAAACAAATAATACTGTAGTTATATTTCAGGATTCAGGATTTTTAATAGCCATTTGTGTTGTTTTTTTTGTTTTTACACACTGGAATTCTTGTGCGGTTGTTCAAGGAGTCAAGTTACAAACAGAAAAGAAGGCTCAAAACAACACACAAACTGCTATAAAATAAACACATAAAAATTCTATATCTAAAGGACCTTACACAGACCCAGCAAACAATACAATAATAACAAAAGTAATAAAAATAAAAAATGATAATAATAATAATAATAACAACAATAATACAATAAAATCAGTAGATAACCACAATAAATGAAATTGCACTAAATTATATTATAATTATATTGCACTTTGCCCATTGTTTTGTTTGGAAAAAAAGGAACATTTCTCTGGGTAAACAAAATGGCCGCAACTTCAAAGTTAGATGTTCCCCATTCTCAGAGCAAGGTTTAGAGATAATCTACAGTCAGTACACCAGGTTTATTTAACGAGAATCCGCCGTTCTTCCGCCGCGGTTCTTGTTGCTATCCGCTGCATTCAGGTCCTCCCTGAAGACCGTGTAGCTGGATGATGTAGTCGCCTCATCGGGTGTACTTTTCTCAAGCCATGTTTCACAGATACACAGCATGGGGCAGTCCTGTAGATCCCTCTGTGCTGCAATCCGAGCATGAAGCTGGTCCATCTTGTTTCGAAGAGACTGAATATTTTCAAGCAGTATGACCGGGAGTGCTAACCTGCCAATGCTGACCAAGCCCCGGAGTCGTCGTTCAGCCCCTCCCCACCTGCCGCGTCTCCGCCTGTGCTTATTGTTATCTGGGGTGCAGCTAGCTAGCATTGAGCTGCGGTAGCATATTAGCTCAGGATAGGAGTTGAGCATGCTCAGTTCTAAATGTCCAAAAGGACTGTACTCTCATAGCTGTAGTAGGGTCGCCCGGCCATCGACGAGCATAGTACAAAAAACCAAACGAACAAAAACAACATTTAAAACAAACAAAGAAACAATTTCACTCCGAGAACTCCGCGACGTCGCCCTCTAGGAAGCGCCATCTTGACCATTCACTGTAAATTTATCATATCATTTGGGATTTTAGCTGCAAGTGTCTACTTTGGAGTGACTTTCATCATATGGGTAGAGACTTCTATTGATAGAATATGAGACTACCTCATCTTTCATTGCGTATTTGTATGGCACTGAGCACTTCAATTCAATTATGATTTTTGAATGATAAATGTCATATTGGAGGGCTAATTTTTTTTTAGCTCAAGTTAATGGTTTTAATTCATACAAAATATTAATGTAAAAAATAAAAATAAATAATAGGGCTAAAAAAAAAAAAAAAGCTGAGGGGCTCTTTTTAATGCACTTTTATACCAAATGGCTGTGATACTGGGTCATTGTTGTTGGCCCGGTGGTAAGGTGCTGGGTTACTGATCTCAAGTTCAGGGGTTCCAGCCCCACTATCCACGCTGTCACTGCTGGCTACCCCAGTGCAGCTAACTGGGTTATCAAAGGCCAGCCATGTCTCTCACCATCTATGGGGAGAGGCACGTAAAAAGAACCAGTGCTGTCTCGCCCGGAATTGGCTGAGATGGGCGCCAAGACCCTTATCAGCATTAAACGGTTCAGACAATGAATGGTTGTCATACTATAAATGTAAAAACATAGCTAGTCATAATTCATATTTATGATCAAGAGGCCTGTTTCACAAATGTAGGTGGTTTAAAAATAAAAGTCTGTTGAGCAATCACTGCAGCGCCCCTACATAGATAAATAATTTATGCAAATATATAAACGTGGTTGGGGTCCTGTAGCCCATTTTTTGACTAATGTCTGAGCACCTATAAACATCTAAAGTTATAAAAATAAGTATGTCCAAAAATATTTGAACAAGCATATCCTGAATTTTGGTCGTCCCTTCCACACACAAAAAGTGGTCCAGAAACAACAGGGATGGGTTCTGTCCGTCTGTCACACTTAAGTTTCCCGTGCACTTAAGCTGGGGCTTTCAAACTTGCTATGCTTCTTCTACATTGGTATATCATACAATGGCACTTTTTGGCAGGAGTGTCTGGACCCCTGTGATCTATTTTTATCTTTTATATACAGTAGTGCTTACAGATAACGATAGAGAGACAAAGGACGGATTAAAATTCATTTAAATAATGTAAATAACCAAACGAAATAGAAACAGATCAGTTGCAGGGAAAAACGTCAAATCCATCAAGAAATGTATCAAAAGAAGAAATGGATTTATGAGATGGCTAGTTTAAGCTTAAATGTAAACCATATTTAATGGTGTGTGTTTAGCAAAGGGCAGTACAAAAACATTGTCCCGGGTTTAATGTTTTGGTTTGAATCAGTTGGTTACATAATTCGAGGCTTTACAGTATTTGTCATTGAAGGGGATCACAACATGAATCCATTTGAGCATTTGAGACTTTAAAAATACTTCTAATGATTACGATGGTATCCAAGATCTTGGAATATAATGCACTGGTCTAAATAAATAGTCTTATTTGCACCATGTCCCCACAAGCATATCCATGTTATGTATCAACCTATTATGCTGCTAATTTAAATCAGATATTAATTTACCAGTTAAGTGAGGAAACTAGAGGGAACATAGGGTTACTAAAAATTATTAATGACTTAAAAAGGGTGAGGCACTCACATTGTTGGCCAAAATATCAAACCCGTGGTAAATACTGGCCTCTAGTGGATGGAATGAGAATCAAAGTATACGGTGTCTTAGAGAAATGATGAAATAACTTTGTCTGAATTCACCTAAAAATGTAATCAAGGGCAATACTTAGTTAATTTAATAAACGATTAATTACTTGAGTATGAGGGTGACACAGTGGTTAGCATGTCCCGCCTCGCAGCGACAAGCTTGATTGACTCTCGGTCTTGGGTGTTTGTATATGCAGCTTGCATGTTCTTCCCATGTTTGCATGTTTCCTCCAGGTACTCCCGTCTCCTCCCACAGATCAAAAACATGCAAATTAGGCTAACTGGCAGTTCCATATTGCCCCGGGTGTGATTTTAAATCGTTATGTATATGTTAGCCCTACAATGGTCTAGCAAGCTGTTCAGGGTGTACTCCCACCTTCACCCAGTGTGGGCTCAGATAAACTCCAGCCTCCAGCTGACAGCTTCTCATTATGAAAGTCAGCAATGGTTCTTTTACATGCTGCCCAACAGACAATGAGAGACATGGCCGGCCTTTGATAACCCACACGGCAGTGACAACCTGGTGATGGTGGGGTTTGAACCCTCGACCTCGGGATCAGCAGTCCAGTGTCCTACCACCAGGCCAACACTGCCCAGTAAACATTTGGTTTTAACAGGAATTAATGCACAACGGAAAGTATACTCACTGTACGTTACGAGGTTTAGACCAGGCCATGTTCCTAGTTTCAGAGAGTCCCGATCGTAATCCACTGATGGCTCCAAACAGTGCACCTGCGTATCAAACGGTGAGATTTAGTCATTTATTTTTTACTTTATTCTCTCGCTCATAGGAGTGACAATTAAATGTCCTGCATGAGACCTAAAAGGACAGTTGTAGACAGAAGTTTACACACCTCAATGTCATGGCAATATTGGGCTTTTACTTTTTCTTCCTAAAGAAGAATGAACAACATACATGTTTTCCTTTCTTTTAATAAAAGTGTCAATTCTATTCATGTTTTCCGAAATCGACAGTCAAAATTATATCTGGCTCATAAATATTCATCCGCCTTATATTTGATTACATTCCTCTTAGAAAGTTTGGCGCTTTTGATATCCACGCAAATCTTCTGGTCTTCTCTTATTGGATCGTCTGTCTTCCTTTCGGCTTTTTCCCTTTTACTCGGGAGTCGCCACAGCGAGTCATCTGATTCGCACGTTTGATTTGGCAGAGGTTTTTTACGTCGGATGCCCTTCCTGTCACAACCCTTTTAGCAAGGGACAGAAACATGCTGAAGACTTTGCAGCTACTCTTTACGAAAGTCAGCAATGCTGCCCTCCCAAGCCAGACCGCAGTATCTGCAAAATCATGAAACTGAGGACTTGGGGGTCGCATGCCTTTTTGCAGATACTGCACATTGTCATAGGCATTTTCTCAGTATCTAGAGGTCTTTCATAGTTAATATTTATATCACTAGGTGGAGCTGATTGCACTTAGTCAGAAAAACATAAAAGGCCAATTTGGCTAAAATTGCAGATACTGCGGTCTGGCTTGGGAGGGCAGAATGGTTCTTTTACATGAACCTCTCACCATAGACAGTGAGAGACATGGCCCGCCTTTGATAACCCAGTTAGCCGCACTGGGGGGGGACAGTGACAACCTTGTGGAGAGTGGGACTCGAACCCCCAACCTTTGGATCAGTGATCCAGCGCCCTATACCACTAGACCACCACTGCCCCGTCTTCTCTTATTGGATATTCCAAATATGTTTGTTGGTTTCCTGGTGCGGACCCGACTTCTAAGCACCGTCCACATATTTTTGATATGGTTGAAGTGATATTTTTGGAAGGCCACTTCAAAATCTTAAAAATGAACCTACTTAACTCCAGCCTTTCATTCCATGATGATATACAAAATCACATGGCTGTTACAGTAACATTGGTGTTCCAGCAGCTTCCAGCTCATGGTAGGTCTGAGCCTTGCTGGTTCCTTCTAGCCGAAGAGGTTTTTCTATCCATTTTGTGCTGCCAAACAAACTCCTTTTTATGTTGGCATAGAGGCGCTAGGAGCTAAACCGGCATGGCAACATTCTGCAATTTTTAGCAACACCAAGTTAATCAGGGGTGACAAACTCATTTTCACTGAAGGGCCATCACAGATTTCTTGGTCTCCAAGGGCCAAATAATCCCCAAGCATACATTTCAAAAAGGGAATGAAGTGCCATGGCATTTAGACATTTATTCACTTTCATTTTCTCCTGAAAACATAACGTCACCAAGCGAGCATGAAATCTTGCTTGAGTCAGAAATGACTAGCTGTATATTTGAAATAGGTTGCTGTCCCCTAGAGGAACGAAGATGAATTACATTTCACGATAATAGTCGACACAAAGAATGTATGACAATCATATCCTTTGAAAGCTCACACAGGGCCACATAAAATTAGTTCATTAATTTTCTGTAACTGCTTAATATTAAGCCAAGGGAAGGCTGGCACCCATTCCAGCCGACTCCGGGCAAGGGCAGAGTACACCCTGGACAGCTCGCCAGGCAATCGTAGGGCAGAAACACGCTGATTGGCTATGCAGCCTACTCTTGTCGAAAGTCAGCAATGCTTCTTTTATATGAGCCTCACACCATAGACAGTAAGAGACATGGCCATCCTTTGATAACCCAGTTCGCTGCACAGGAGGGACATTGACGACTCATTGAAAGTGGGGCTTGAACTCCCAACTTTTCAATCAGTGATCCAGCACCTTACCCCCTGGCCACCACTGCCATAAAATGAGTTGACAGGCTGAACTTGACTTACGCTAACGCTCTAGGTTGCTAACCTGAGTGTTGACGGTTCAAGTATCAAGATGTTGCCGCTGTTGAGCCCTTCAGCAAAGCCATTAGCCTACAATTACTCAGTTTTATAAAAAAAAAAAGTCACTCTGGATAAGGGTGACCACCAAATGCTTTAAACAAGAGTATGCATATTTTTGACCCTGGACTGGTGGACTTTTCATTATTAAAGATAAGATATTGTAATGAAATGAATGCACATGATGATTGTATGCAAACTTCTGACCACCATGTAATGCAGAGGTCCCCAAACGTTTTCCTGCGAGGGCCACATAACTATTCCCTTGTCTCGTGAGGGGCCGAGGCCAGTTTGTAACAGAAAGAGTGTGACAATCCCAGGGCTGCCTAAACGTAGGATCCTTCACAGAAAAAAAGTGTCGGGAAATAAATGAAATAAACGCTGGTGGCTATCAGTTGAGCAACCTGAAAGCTGCCCGAACAGACGACTGGTTCAGCCGAGCCTGGCGTACAAATATATTCTCCTGAGCTAACGGTCCACTTTTTTTTTTTGTCTACTCGTATTTGGCCTTACAAGCAAGCGATCATACTCGTCTTTATGACGGGATTCAGAGTGTTGGCGCAGGTTGTATTCTTTGAATACTGCCACTGTGTCTTGACAGATGATACAAACAACCTTTTCTTTGCATTAAACAAAAAATAATTGTTTATCCACTGCAGGTTAAATATCCGCATTCTGAATCAAATTTTCTCTTCCATAACCTTTTCACCATTATTCTGTTCTATTTGACAGAGGGGAGTCTAGGATTTTTTTTTTTTTTTTGGGGGGGGGGGGGGGGGTTGTTGGGCACAGACAGCAGAAGGGTGGAGTAGAATGTTCCGTTCTGGGTGTGTATTAGTCATGGCCAGACTAAAAAAAAAAAAAAAAAATCATAATGTGTCTCTGGCATTGTTCAGGGGGCCGGGCCAAATGTGGAGGTGGGCCGTATCCGGCCCGCGGGCCGTAGTTTGGGAACCACTGATGTAATGTATTTATGTCTCTTATGCATCCCTACTTACAGGGTATTGGTAACTTTCAGTCCCATCTACAGACATATAATGATTTCAGCAGCGTGAAAGAAAAATGTAAAGAAAGCCTACCTGTTATACAACATGTGCCAATGGTGAAGAAAGCCAACTCGAATCGTCCTCTGGTCTTGTTGGCACCCGTGGGTAAAATAAATTCATCTGGATCCTGCGGAGCATTCATGTTTGAAATTATATAAGCACTTTGTGTCCATCTTCGCAGAGGATATCTTGGTACACCATATGTTTAATATCTCACCTGAATAAGATATTTGGGGTCAACATTGAGATAAGGCGAGAGAGGGCTCATACCAGACACTGTGAAAACAGCACCATGGATTGTTTGTCAATGCATCTTGTCTTCCAACCACCCAAGAAGTTTATTAATACATCTTCTGTAAGAGATCATTGTCACAGAGCATCCAACACCAATTCCAGGAATGAACATTTTTTGATTTTGCTATACTGTATTAATCCCATAAGGGAAATTTTTTCTATACATTTAACCCATATTTACTGTCACTTTATAACATGTTCTCTCCATGTCTGTGCGAATTCCCTCAGGGTTCCTTCTAATGTTCAAAAACATGCCTGTCGGTCTATGACGATTTTAAATTTGGCTCCTAAAGGTCTGAATGTGTAAATGGTGTCCACTAATAAACTGGCTTTTCATCCTTGAGGTGTAGTCCAGCCTCATGTCAAGGGCTCCTTGTTCTGTACATGCTGTGAATCCACCACATCCCTGATCAGAATAAAATATGTACTAAAAAAAAATAACAAAAATATTTAATGCCTTGATATTAGGTCAATTAAATGTTTTCATGAAAAGCCTGATCTTGATTTTATTGAACATTTAACTCTAAATTGGTCCCTGGATATGACAAAAGGTGCACCGGATATGACGATGACACCATGCCAGTCTGCCAGGATTTATTTACTTACGAGGCACACCCGCGAGCTCAGAATTTGAATAAGCTGGAGCCGGTGACCTGAATAAACTGCCAAAACCGCCTCCTCCTCCTCCTCCTGAACCCAGGTTAGATGATCCTGCAGATTCCTTGTCCATTTCGCCCCCTGCTGCTGCTCTCCTGTAACTACACGCAGAAAAACAAACAGAGTAATGACGAATTTGAGTGAAGTCACAAGATCAACAATTTACAGAGTTGTCCACTCAAGGGTCACGAGAGAGGCTGGAGCCTATCTCAGCCGATTTGGGCAAAGGTGAAGTGCACCCTGCACAGATCCCCAGACCATCACATGGCAACACACACCCACCCACCCACACACACACACACACACACACACCTGGGGCAATGCGGATCAGACCGTTAGCCCCATGTGCACCGGAAGTGCATGCATATTGACTATAGGAAGAAACCAGAGTACTCAGGAAACCCACACAAGCGCCAGAACCCCTGTCCTTTGGACGGCCCTCACCCGGGACGAGACCCCAGGACCTTGTTGCTATGACTACGATAGCACCACGCTGTACTACGACGTCACAAACACACACAATATAATTAAAACTCACGAGCGCTCTGACGAGACTGACATTTCACATCATCCAATGTACACAATTACCAATTTCACCACACCAGAAGTCTCCAGTGTGCCTTAAAGCGACCTATCGTCCCAAAAATAATTGTATCGATTAAAAGAATCATATCACTGACAGTATATTCAGGATAAATATTATCGGCGTACCTTCTTAATAAAGCGGAGATTAAGACGCATATGTCGGCGCGTGCATAATAATCATTACTTTAAGAGGAATCTCAGGCGAGGTTTGCGACAGTTTTTACGACTGAGCGTCAGCTTTCAGGCCAGATTCCTAAACAAGAAGCAGCCGGGTTCACGTCACACAGAAATCGAATCCCATTGTGTTGTCGTGGATGCCTATTGGACGGAGATCAGCGGTGTGGGTGCAAAAAAAAAAAAAAAAGATGAAAAAAAAAGAACTGCTAAATTGACAGTCATGACGACATCGTTTATGATCTGGCAGAGGTGCGGCAGAAGAGAACAGTCACATTACAGCGAGGACCAAAAAAAAAAAAAAAAAACCCACGACTGTATTCAGGGCAGATGCTCGGTAATGTCTTTCAATTACGTGTTCTACATTACCTTTGTAGTTCTCCCCAGAAATCCTTACCCGACATATTGCAGATAAACCGCCTTAAATCTGCGTTGTACACTGACGGGGTGGGAAAAGGAACCCCATAACGTCTTCGTCTTACGTGGTTCGGTCGCCTGGTTTCCAATTTCTGTGGTGAATTTCCGTCTGCATTCACTGGGAGCTTCCCAATAGCAGCCTCTGTGGGGATGAGCCTGGTCAGGAGGCTGTAGTATCGAGCTCGCGTTCTGAAACCCGTCATTATTTAACGTGGTTTATGTGCCTGTCTTGCTCGGTAAGTGCTCGAGTTTATAAATGGGGGACGTGTGTTGTTTTCTACAGAAAGCCAGCGAGGGATTAAAGTACCACAGACAAGAAGGAGAGAGCGCGAGAGAGCGCGAGCCCGGGCTTTTGTGGTGTGATATATTTATTGTATTGCTGTGAGGGGAGTCGGGAGTTGTAACGTCCTCTCCACGCGCACAGGCAGCAGCAGCAGCAGCAGCAGCGTCAAGCCCAGCGCCTGAGTAAACCCCCGGCTCTCACGCGCTTAATACCGTAAACAGGCGGAATATCTCGGACTGCCGTGTGTGTATTCACGTGTTTCGCGGTGTCCTGAACACACACACACGCGCACACACGCACACACACACTGAAGTTTGCCCTGGGTGTTTGTTAGTGAGGCTTCAGAGCAGTTTTCTGGCGGGCCGATTGAACCCAGGCCAGAAAGATGTGCTGAGAGAGAATCGCTTCAGCCCACAAGGTCAGTGTGATTGTTTCGGAACATTTATTATTCCGAGCATTCGGTGTTTTTTTTTTTTATCCCTAAACATGTTTTCGACACGCACGGTGTCAGATAAAATGATATTATTGCTTCACTTCGGCTGCATTTCCGAGTGTATCGTCGTCCAGCCCTTTTAATCCGGGCTACCCATGATGCACCGCGCGCGCCGTGTCTTCTCTCGGTTGTATTTCCTGTATAGCACTGCAATGCTTTGTTTGCTTATTTGCTTTCCGAAACGCGGGCTTTTAATAGCACGCTTTGAGATGGGAGCCGTCCAGGGGTGTTGAGAGCACTGAAACCCGTCGTGTCCGTGTTGTTTGGGGTTTATTGAACGACATGTAAACACTGCAGTGAGTAGAAACGGTGGCGCAATGAGGAAATAACCTCTGTGGTGCTTCTTCCGCTGCCAGCAGCTTTCGCCTTCGACTTAATCTCCCCGTCACTTTTCTACCCTGTGCTCAGGTTTAACCTCATCTTTCGCTCTGATATTTAATACCTAGAATAACCAGAGCCCTGGTTAATCCTGAAATGTGCTGTGGTGCTGTGTCTTAAGACGCCTGTACTGTACAGTAGATTGAAAATGTTTACTTCAGCCACTGCAGTTTAAGTCTTGTCTTTGTCTACGTCTTGTACTTAACCCTGTCTCTTTTTCCTCTTTCTGCTTCCTCTGGATGTTTGAAAACGATTTATTCTCCAAGCACCTTTCTAGAAATAGCTTGTGCTGCGTTCATTCCTGCTATGATTTAATATAGGTGTGTGTTTATGTCCCCCCCCCCTTCCCTCCCTCCCCCGCCCCCTGCCTCCCCCTGTCCCCCTGTTAGGAATGACTGCGGTGTGAATTGAGGCTGTGATATACTGAGAAGCGCATTACTTTTATTTAAGATCTCACCAAGACTGGACCATTAAGGAACGAGGCCTGATGGAGGATACAGGACCCGAGTTAACATCATCTGAACCAGATGCTCTCGGCGCGGACTTTATCACGGTGGAACTGGACACCCAGCCCATCGAGTACGTGGTCAAGTGGGCTGAGGTCGGCTCTAAATTTACTCTGTCCTGCGTGAAAAGGGACTCTGATGAGAGCTTCCCGTCTGACCAGCTGGTTAAAACGGATTCTGATGAGAGGTTCTTTGTCCCATATGAGGCTGTGTACGCGGAGTGTGAGGACACAGAGACCGGCCTGATCGCCTCACAGGAGGAGGAGGTAAGAAGTGTATCCGATTTAGATGAGGAGCACACGGTGCTTGTGAGCACTCAGCTTGGGGAGGAGGAGGAGGAGGAGGAGGAGGAAGAGGAAGAGGACGATGATGGCTCAGACAGCGACTGGGATAAAGGGGGCTCCCATTCGAGAAGCAGGCCGTACAGCTGCCACATCTGTGGCAAGAGCTACAGCAAGTCATCCAGTCTGGCCCGCCACCTGCACCTACATTCTACAGGTGACCATTTGGCCAATTCCACCTCCCCTCTTTCGAAAGTGAGTGGGAAATCGGAAGATGGGAAAAAGCTCCTGCAGTGCAACTTGTGTGGTGTGCGATGTAACGGCAAGCGGCTCCTGGCGATCCATAAGAAGTGCCACAAAATCAAGCGATTGCACACGTGCAATGCGTGCGGCAAGTCCTTCAACCACAGTTCGAGCCTGTCGCGCCACAGGCTGATCCATAAAAAAGGCCTCGACAAAAAGCTGAAGCCCTTGTACACAACTCCCACATCGGTGCCCATCATGACCCACCAGAAGCGTCCGTCTGGCCGTGGATCAAAGAAGAAATCGCAGCAAACGGAAGGCAAATTTGCCATGGGGGAGAAGCAGTACCAATGCACACAATGTGACATGGTGTTCAGCACATCCACCAATCTGTCCAAGCACCAAGTGTCTCATGTGCGGCAGCTGCTCAATTCGTACGCACAGGGAAGAGATACGCTGGACAAGTCCTCAGACCTGAAGATCCGCCTGAAGCTCTGCTCACGTGACAAACCGAATTACTACACGCTTTGTAAGAAGAACAAGCGCCGCAAAGGTGTAAAGAAAAGGCTGACGTTGGCTGATGACGATCAGCCATATTCAGGCTGTGGCGTTGCCCTCGCCAAGTTTGAGCAACCGCATGTTGGTGACAGGCGTTACACCTGCAACGTTTGCAAGAAGACCTTTGTGCGCTTGTCCAACCTGAAGCAGCACCAGCAGACGCATGCCTCTGGCAAGCTCTACGAGTGCCAGCACTGTGGGAAGACCTTCGTTCACTCGTCTAGCTTCTCACGCCACAAGAAGGTCCACTCTGGGTTAAAGCAGGCACCGAAACAATGTAAAAGTGAGCTGATCGACGAGAGTGCGCCTCTGGAGTCTGAGTCCGAGTGAGAGACGCTCGTGCCCGGGACTGTCCAAGCACAGCTTATGGAAAAGTCCTCATTTCTGCTCCCCCCTTTTCTTTATTTTTCCCTCTAAACCTTTTATTTTGGTAAAGGACGGATAATTTGGCATTGCTCTCATTGTGAAGTGGGTGTGATGTCACTGGCTGTGTGTTGTCAGCAATAGGCGTCAATATAATAATAATAATAATAATAATATTTCTTTTTTTAATGATTTGATTTTTTTAATTTTTTTTTTTTTTAAGCTGGTGTGAAGTGAGGGCATGTTCAGGCCATGTATGGCAGTGTAAAGTAAAAAAGACTTTGTTTTTGATTTGTTTATTTTCCTTTTGGTTGACATTCCCTTTTTGGTCATGGTTAGGAACATTTAATATTATGGCAGGGTGAATAGTTTTGCCAGTTCTGTATTGTTATGTCTACGTTTTTTTTCATTTGTAATCATTCACAACAACAACAAAATACTATTAGCATTGCAGGTGTGAAATATTTGGGATGCTTGCACTAAATACACCTGAAAACAAAATGAAGTACTTGATAGAAAATACTGTAGATTTGAAATAGTAAAGAATAATTGGAACATCATGTTGCTGTTAGTGGGCTTGTCGTGATTTGTAAGTCTAGCAGCTCCCCAAAAGACAGTGAGAAATTGTTCAAGAATGGGTTTATCTTGGACAAGTCTCTAAACGATTTGAGATTTTTTTTATTTTTTTATTTTTTTTGACCAGAGACCCTGTCACATCTTTTCCTTTTACATTCAACCAAAAAAAAATAATATCAAATCCTCTGGTATTTTCACTTTTTCCTTTAGCAAATGGTTTTATTAAAACACGTACATACACTCAGTGATTTGTATTGGTTGGTTCGAATTTAAAGTTCACTTCAGACTTAAACAACTGGTTGTGTGTTCTGACCTGGCTCGTAGCTTTTGAAGAAATTTTGTTTAACCAATCAGATTTTGCTCTGCGCAGTGCTTGACTCTCTAGTACTGTTCTTCCATCATCTGATTAAAGCCGCAAACATTCTGAAAGCTCACTTGTCCGTTTGTCAAACTCCAAAACATCTGGGTAATGCAGAACTGCAAGCAGTGGTGCAACAGAACTGCTTTAAAAAAAAAAAAAAAAAAAAAAGACTTCTTACGAGTGTGTGTGTGTGTGTGTGCGTGCGTGCATGTTGAATATATTGAGAGTATACTCACCAAAATATATATATATAAATATATAAACATACATTTTAAATATGTGCATATGTGTAAAAATGGGGAAAACACAACATGAAGAAAGTTATAATGTGTGAATGATTTGTGAATAATAACAAAATAATTTATAAAAGAACCAGGAGGTTCCACCAGTTGACAGAACAAAAATAAATACCAAGCACTACATGCCTAGGAAAGTGTAACAGAGAGTAAACCATGGTCCATCGCTAGATTTAAAGATTCAAATACAGTGGTACCTTGTCTAACTAATCTATTCCGAGGGCAAGCTTGTAAGCCGAAACAATTATTCCTGTAAAAAAATAACACAAAACTAACTAATCCGTTCCAACCCCCTCCCAAACCCATACAACCTGCCACAAACACGTACTGTATATATGATCTAATATATTAAATATAAACATGTAAAATCTAATATTTCATAATAATAATAATACATGTGTATAACAATAATAATAATAATAAATAATATAAGTCAACTAACCCTTCCGATCATCTACTGCACGAAGATGTCACGTTAGCAGGCAGGAGGTCGTGCGTAACAGAGGAGGAGTAGAGTTTTTTTTGCGTGTATATATTACGAATGCCAGAGAGGAAAGGCTTGTGTTGAGCTCCCACAAGGCCAATGCTTCTCAAATAGTGGGGTGCGGCCCCTTGGGTGGCGCGGTGTGATGCCGGGGGGGCACATATGACTCTGGGGAACATGCTTTTTTGCTATACTGTGCTAGAATTAAGTGTAGTTGCGCATCCACTACAGTAGTTGGCAGTGGCGCTCTCATTGTCGTGCTATGGTGTAGGGAAAAAAAATCATCGAGCAAACAATATGAAGTGCAGTAAACATTATTTATTGTCACGTGCGGGGTTCTGGGGGCGGTAAAATGTTTTTTTTTTTCTTCCTAGATGGGGTGCCACGGAAAATAATTGAGGAGCACGGAGGAATACACTCGGAAGAATACGAGGCTAATCAGCCCGGAATAGCCATTTCGTGGAGAGCTCGTGAAGTGAATTTTTGCTGTTTGGATGGAGATGTTTGGTGAGGTCGAAGCTCGTATCATGGAAAAATCGTTATAAGGGACACTCGTTAGACGAGGTACCACTGTATTCCTGCTTTTTTTTTTTTTTTTTTTTTTTTTTTTTTTGAAAACCTCTCAGCCGGTCCTCTTCGACCATGTTTCAAAGATCAGATTCTGCCCACGGTATGATTGGCATTTCATTTTGTAAAGTTGTTTTCATGAAGTTTTGTGATGCTGTCTGTGATTAAACACCACCAAAGTTTTATCGGAAACGACTGGAAACGTTCATGTGATCAGTTGTCTGTCGGCGGGGGACCTCGGTGTCGTTTTCTCAGAACTAGTTCTATCAGCTCAACCTCCTTTAACGGTTATTGTTCAAACGGAGGTTGAACGAGTAAAACGAACTCGGTAAAGCATTAGCTTGTTTTGAACTATGAATTTTCTGGTGGATTTGAGTTGCCCTAATTGAGCACAGCTGTAATATCGGACTCCGATTACCGAGGAAACACAAATGCTTGGTACTCTGATTTTTTTTAAATTTGTTTTCAAGTCGTTCCTCTGTTCACCTTGAAGCTGAGGGTCAGACTCCCTCTGCAGTAAACAGGTTTCTCTTTGTTTTCTTACACCTTCCTCCCTTCAGCTCATGTCCATATCAGGACCTTCTGTTTTTAACCGCTGTCGTCTCACTTTTTTGATGCAGCGGACCTACATCTAATATAAGAGGTGTATGTTTTTGTGTTGTGTTTGCCATTAGAAGACAATTTATGAAATTTTCTGTCTTGCAATTTTGTAATAAACCATTGGTCGAAGCAGTGTGTCCACATTTCATAGTTCTCAAAATATAGATGTTACTATGTTTTGATAGAACGGAGGGTTTGTGCCCATTGAACCAACACGACCTCGGAAAGAACAAACAAGTGATTATTAACTCCTCCCCCCATTCATAACTCGCATTTGTCGAACTGCTTAATCCCTATTAGGGTCACGCTGGCTCTCGGTGAGGGTGGGCAACACACACCTAAGGGCAATTTGGAAAGTTTTGTGTGTGTGTGTGTGTGTGTGTATATTTGGACTGTGGGAGGGAATCTTGGGCAATGGTAGGTAGCCCAGTGGTTCGGGTTCTGCCTTCCTGACCCAAACTTTGGGGGTTCAAGTATTCCCAGTATTATTACCAAGCTGCTACTTGTTAGGCCCTTGAGCAAGACTTCTAACCCTCAATTGATTGGTTGAATAAAAATGATAAATTAGATTTAAAAAATATTGTCATTACACATGTATAAATAGGGGTGACGAAATACGACAATGAATATAAGTCACTCTAGATGAGGGCATCTGCCAAGTGTCATAAAGCATGAGCCCGGGGTACCAGGGCGAAACCCATATAAGCACAAGGCGACTGTAAATTCGACCTCGCTGAGCCCGGGACTCGGACTCGGGACGTTTTCACCATGACACTGGATGCGCTACTCACAGCGCCGCTGTGCCACCCTATTCATCATTCATTCATACCGCAACCTTTATACAATCAATGAATTAGTGATCCAATAATACAAGAATAAATTAATTATTGTGATGTCATAATTTGTCCATGATGAGTGATAAGTCTGATATAGCGCTTAAAAAAAAATTAGTTCTTCAGAGTTGCCTAATTCTATTTCTCCATTCTGTCATTGGTTTTCTAAACTGCTTAATCCTAATTAGGGTCGCAGGGAGGCTAGCGCCCATCTCGGCGAAGGTGAGTTCACCCGACACAGCTTGCCAGACCACTGCAGAGCTGCATATACAGTACAACTATTCACACTCGCACCTTGGGCAATTTGGAAACGGTCCATTAACCTGCTGTGCATGTTTTTATACTGTTGGAGGAAACCGCTCTACCAGGAGGAAACGTCCTGTTACCGGGAATCGAACCGGGGTTATTATTGCTGTGTGGTGGACAGGCCGAGATGCCTTATTTTAATGAATAATAATCATAACCACTATAATAAATGGAATTAGTTTTCCTGTTAATTAGGCATTGTTTGGAAAGTGGAAGTGGTCACAACTTAATTTGGTCGCTGGAATGTTGTAAACCATATTGGCTGCCAGGGAGAGACCAGATTTTTGGCATGAGGTCTTTATTTCTAGATTTCAATTCGATATTCTACCAGAAGATGGCGACAAAATCATTTGTCTGGGAGGCCATGTAGCGACGGGTGCTGCTCAGGAAAAAATTAGCAAGTGTCCTGACTAAACCACTGGAACTACTGTATTCATTCTTCATTTAATTTCTAAACCGCTGAATCCTAATTAGGGTCATGGGGAGGCTGGTGCCCATCTCAGCCGACTCTGGGCAAGGGCAGAGTACACCCTGGACAGCTCGCTCAGCCATCGCAGGACAGAAACACGCTGAAGGCTATGCAGTCTACACTTTATGCAAGTCAGCAATGGTTCTTTTACATGCCTCGCACCATAGACAGTGAGAGACATGGCCGGCCTTTGATAACCCAGTTAGCTGCACTGATGGCACAGTGACAACCCGTTGACAATGGGGCTTGAACCACCAACCTTAGGATCAGTAATCCAGCACCTTATCACTGGGCCACCACTGCCCCGACTGGAACTGTTCATCTCCAATCCAATCAGGTCTTGTGGGGTGTTCTTGGTAGGCAGTGGTAAATACCTACCAAGGGTGGTTCAAAGAAGGCCTGACTCCAATGTAGAGCGACTGCAGCACAACCCACTGAAACTGTTCATGCTGGCGATAATTGAAAGGTGCTGGAATGCACAATGCATCACATGGGTGTTCATGTTATGCCTGATTGGTAGTTTTGTATTTCATCGTTCTACTTTTATCAGCTGTCACATGACAAGTAAATACAGAGAGGCCAGCAGAGCCCTGCCTGATCAGCTGTCCAGGATGTACTCTGCCCTCGCTCAGAGTCGGCTGAGAAGGATGCCAGCCTCCCGGTTACCCTATTTAAGATTCAGCTGCTCATTCATACATTTTCTGAACCGTTTAATCCTAATTCGGGTCACGAGGAGCCTCAGCCAACTTTGGGTGAGGGAAGAGTACACCCTGATCAGCTCACCAGGCCAGGCAGTGGCAACCCGTTAATAGTGGGGCTTGAACCCCCAACCTTGGGATCAGTAATCCAGCACCTTACCACAGCGTCACTATTTAAGCAGTTCCGAAAATGAACCAATGCTCTCAACTCGTATGATATATTAGTTCCACTAAAGCTGTTAATCAACTTTATAAAAATCAAATTTAGGAATTACAGCCATTTTTACACATACAGTATTTGTCCATTTTCACGGGTTAAAAAATAGTTGTTTTTTTTTTGAATATCTTTATACTCTAATTTTTTATTATTTTTTTTTTAGTTGTATCCTATTCCCACTTGTCAAGTGTTGCCTCTATCACATACAACCACCTCCAACCAGTGAGGGGCGCAAGAATGCACATGCTCTGTCTCTCTCTGAAATGCGATGCTGCCAACCGCCTCTTTACGAACTGCTGCACATGCGCACATGGGGGCGGCCCAGTACACCCGGAGTGAAAGCACTATCCCCCTTTTTGTACAAATGAGTTCACAGCCGTCCAAGGATGATGCTATCCCTCCCCTCCCCATGAGAGTGCTGCCAGTTAGCGCCCATGGACATGGATGGCTGCAGAACCTGGATTAGAACTTCCGATCTCCAGGTTGATAGTCACTCGCCTAGTCAACGAGACAATCACGAGCCTGCCTCAAAAGTAATGAAACCAGCTATCATTATTATCAATAAAATCGATTAATACTTAGATGCAAATCCATTGCAGTCGGTGACTGACTGAATTCTGGAAGACATGGACAGCACCAACTACAGAGTTTCATCCCCTGAGATGGTCTGCCAGGGTTTTTACTGTAGTCCTGTATGTTTTGGGTCGTTGCCCATTTGTCCTCTGGAGTACCTATCAGTTAATACCGGTTTGGCTGCAATAAACTGAATCTGAGCAGAAAGTATAGCGCTGTACACTTCAGAACTCATCCTGCTTCTGCCACCTCCACAGTCATACAGATCCATGAACACCACGTTTGACAGATGATGAAGTAGACTTTGGTCCATGAGGCCTTCCTTTCATTCACAATTCTTCTCTCTTATCATTCTCGTACAAGGTAATCCTAGTTTCATCCGTGTGAGGTGTCTTGTTCCAACGTCTTTCTATATGTTAATTTGCATAGTGAGCTAAATGCCCTGTATTTACATTCCTCAAGGTCCCTCTTCACTGTAAACTTTGACAGTCATAAGACACTTTGTCGCTTTATCATAATATAACATTTCATATTTTTCAGTATACAGGGCAGTGATGGCCTGCTGGTAAAGGTACTGGATCACTGATCCCAAGGTTGGGGGTTCAAGCCCCACTCTCAATTTGCGGTTGTCACTGTCCTTCCTCCCAGTGCAGCTAACTGGGTTATCACTGGCCGGCAATGTCTCTCACTGTCCATGGTGAGAGGCTGTAAACAAACCATTGCTGACTTTTGTAGAGTAGCTGCATAGCCATTAGTGCGATGCTGGCCCGCGATGGCCTGACGAGCTGTCCAGCGTGCACTCTGCCCTTGCCCAGAGTCGGCTGGGATGGGCCCCAGCCTCCCCGTGACCCGAATTAGGATTAAACGGTTACAGAAAATGAATGACTATCCCATTACATTCCTTGCTGGCCTGTATTATAATAATTTTGTTTATTCCAGGATGGATTGTCTCTGTTGATGCAGGTATAACTCCGATAGTTACATGCGTGTATATTTGTGTGCATTTGTGATCTACATTTATACGAACACTAGTATTTCTATAATGTATATGTTACAGGTGGCTTCTGTGATAATGGACATTTATCTTAACAGGAGTCTCCTGACAAATACATGAAACGCTATAATGTTATTATGATTTGTATTTCTTCTACTATGACTTACCTGTCTGGAAACTGTCTGTGTGATACAAATGATCTCTTGCGATATATTTTGTCAAATAAACAAACTTCTGACTTCTGTCGTTGCCTAGAATAGACTTCCCTTCACTGAGGAAAGAATTCTATATGATCTTCCAATTTTTTTTTTATTTGATTTGAATTGGATTTGTTGATTTTTATTTATTTATTTTTTTTTTTGGGGGGGGGGGGGGCACTTTGTCTACCGTTGGCATGTCTTTGAAACACACTGAGATTCCCAGATACTGCACATGAAATCAATTCCCCACTTGAGTGTTTATATTTACACCATGCATTCAAATTTTCACCAGCAACTTGAATTCTGTTAAAACACCAATTATATCTTTTCAATGAACAACACAAACAAACTGATAAAAATAAAAAATGAGTTGCATCGATCTGCTCAGGGTAGTGGTGGCCTGGTGGTAAAGGTGCTGGATCACTGATCCTAAAGTTGGGGGTTCAAGCCCCACTCTCAACAGGTTGTCACTGTCCCACCCCCCAGTGTGGCCGGCCATGTCTCTCATTGTCTATGGTGTGAGGTTCATGTAAAAGAACCATTGCTGACTTTCGACAATAGTCTGCATAACCGTCAGGGTGTTTCTGCCCTGCGATGGCTTGGCGAGCCGTCCAGGGTGTACTCTGTCCCTCGCCCAGAGTCGGCTGGGATGGACGCCTGCCTCCCAGTGACCCTAATTAGGATTAAGCAGTTACAGAAAAATGAATGAATGGATGAATGATCTGCTCAGTGTTTTCGATGTTGTGTATCTTGGGTCAGTGAAAGAGTTATTCTGACACCTAGTGGTCCAAATATGAATTACAAGAACTGCTAAAGCTCTTCTGGTGTAATACTAGTACTGTACTGTGCATTACACTGCATATAATATGTCATGGCTTCCAGATTGCAGGCACAATTAAATTTTACATCAAATAACTGGGCTAAAAAACAACAACTGATGCCTGGAAAAAAATGCCTAGAACTAAGGCATAGTGCAGACATACATATGTATGTGTGTGTGTATATATATATATATATATATATATATATATATATATATATATATACATATACACACATATATACCATATATAGGACACATACACATATATACATACCTCAATCCATGATGTGGAGTGCAGGAAGTTTTATATATATATATATATATATATATATATATGAGTGTGTGTGTATTTATACATACATACATACATACTATATATATATATATATATATATATATATATATATATATATATATATACATATGTGCACAGAAGATCACTTTGATTCTTCTATAATCACCTGAAGAGAGAGGATGGTTTCACCACCCCTCGAAACAGATCTGTAGTGATAAATGGAGTTTCAATAGAAAGTCTTTGTCCTGTCCTTTTATTTTTGTATATATATATAAATATATATATAATTTGGTTCATTTTCTGTAACCACTTAATTCTGATTAGGGTCGCGGGGAGGCTGGCACCTATCCCAGCCGACTCCGGGCTAGGGCAGAGTCCACCCTGGACAGCTCACCAGGCGATTGCAGGGCGGAAACACAGTGACGGCGCTATGCAGCTACTCTTGTCGAAAGTGAGGAATGGTTCTGTTACATGAATCTCTCACCATAGACAGGGAGAGACATGGCCGACCTTTGATAACCCAGGTAGTTGCACTGGGGACTCGAAACAGTGATCCAGAGAGTGATCCAGGACCTTTACCACCAGGCCATTACTTCCCTTGACATGTTTTATTCACAGTATTATTATGGGTTAATTCTGCAACAATATTAAATACGTATTTCTGATAAATGTTATTTTCTATTGTATTTGAGAAATATTCTGCTCTAGTAGCACTAAGAGCTTTTCTATCATTAAGGAGACTCTCCTTCCATTCTGATTAAAATACCAGTAATTTAGTTTGATGTAATTTTCCTTCTAATTTAGTGTGCATGTTTCATCATTATACTGCGGGGGATACTTTTTTCTTTCTGATTGGTTTTCTTTTAAAGGAGCTACATTATATGGCGTATGCTGTAAATTTGACTAAAAGCACTCAGTGGCTTGATTGAGTTCTGTGGTGATCCAATCATAGTTGATAATTCTGGAAGATTATTAATGAACCTGTGCAGTCGTTGATGTAAAAGTAGCTTCGTGTGATAATGTGGCATGGTGCACCTATTACAACTAAGAGGCACAGTAAGCGAGATAACATATCCACTCATTCATTCATTCCTTTTCTGAACCACTTAATCCTAATTAGGGCCGAGATAAGGCTGATGCCCTTCTCAGCCAACTATGGGTGATGGCAGAGTACACCCTGGACAGACTACCAGGCCACCACAGAGCACAAACACGCTGGCGGCTAGGCAGCTACTCTTTACAAAAATCATCAATAGTTCTTTTACATGAACCTCACACCACAGACAGTGAAAGACATGGTTTGCTTTCATTCATTCATTCATTCATTTTCTGTAACCGCTTAATCCTAATTAGGGTCACAGGGAGGCTGGCGCCCATCCTAGCCGACTCCAGGTGAGGGCAGTGTACTCCCTGGACAGCTCGCCACACCATTGCAGGGCAGAAACACGCTGACAGCTAAGCGGCCGACTCCATTGATAACCCAGTTAGCTGCACAGGGGCAAGATAGGATAAGATCTGAAAGTTTCTGACTGTGGAAGCTGGCCAGCTTTATGAGTGGGTCCTATTAAATTTTTCATTCATTCACTTTCTGAATGGAGAGTCCCACTCTCCACAAGGTTGTCACTGTCCCCCCCCCCCAGTGCAGCTAACTGGGTTATCAAAGGCTGGCCATGTCTTTCACTGTCTATGGTGAGAGGTTCATGTAAAAGAACCATTACTGAGTTTCGTAAAGAGTAGCTGCAAAGCTGTCAGTGTGTTTCTTCTTCTTCTTCTTTTTCTTTCAGCTGTTCCCTTCAGGGGTCGCCACAGCAAATGGTCTGTCTCCATCTCTCCCTATCCTCTGCGTCTTCTACTCTTTCTCCAATGACCTTCATGTCCGCCTTCACCACATCCATAAATCTTCTCTTTGGTCTTCCTCTGGGCCTTCTGCCTGGTAGTTCCAACCTCAGCATCCTACTACCAATATACTCACTATTCCTCCTCTGTACATGTCCAAACCATCTCAATCTAGCCTCTCTGACTTTGTCTCTAAAACATCTAACATGTGCTGTCCCTCTGATGTACTCGTTTCTGATCCTATCCATCCTCGTTACTCCCAAAGAGAACCTCAACATTTTCATCTCTGCTACCTCCAACTCTGACTCCTGTCTTTTCCCCAGGGCCACTGTTTCTAAACCATACAACATCGCTGGCCTCATCACCGTCTTGTACACTTTTCCCTTCATTCTTGCCAATACTCTCCTATCACACATCACACCGGACACTTTTCTCCATCCATTCCAACCTGCCTGCACGCACTTCTTCACCTCTTTTGCACACTCTCCATTGCCCTGGATTGTTGAGCCTAAGTACTTAAAATCCTCCACCTTCTTTATCTCTGCTCCCTGTAACCTCACCGTTCCTCTTGGGTCCTTGTTGGTCACACACATGTATTCTGTCTTACTGAGACTAACCTTCATTCCCCTCCTTTCCAGGGCATACCTCCTCCTCTCTAGATTTTCCTCCACTTGTTCTCTGCTCTCACTACAGATCACGATGTCATCTGCAAACATCATAGTCCATGGAAATTCTTGTCTAACCTCGTCTGTCAGCCTGTCCATCACCATAGCAAACAAGAAGGGGCTCAGAGCTGACCCTTGATGCAGTCTCACCTACACCTTGAACTCTTCTGTCACACCGACAGCACACCTCACCACTGTCTTACATCTCTCATACATGTCCTGCACCACTCTAACATACTTCTCTGCCACTCCAGACTTCCTCATGCAATACCACAGTTCTTCTCTCGGCACCCTGTCATATGCTTTCTCCAGATCCACAAAGGCACAATGCAGCTCCCTCTGACCTTCTCTGTACTTCTCTATTAACATCCTCAAAGCGAACACTGCATCTGTGGTGCTCTTTCTTGGCATGAAACCAAACTGTTGTTCACAAATGCTGACCTCTGCCCTTAGTCTAGTTTCCACTATTCTTTCCCATAACTTCATTGTATGGCTCATCAACTTTATCCCTCTGTCGTTGCCACAACGCTATACATCTCCTTTGTTCTTAAAAATGGGCACAAGCACACTTCTCCATTCCTCCGGCATCTGTTCACTTTCTAAGACCTTGTTGAATATTCTTGTCAGAAAATCTATTGCTACCTCCCCTAGACACTTCCATACCTCCACTGGTATGTCATCAGGGCCAACTGCCTTTCCACTCTTCATCCTCTTCAATGCCCTCCTCACTTCTCCCTTAATAATCTTTGCTACTTCCTGGTCCTCAACGGTCACCCGTTCTACTCTTTTTTCTCTCTCATTTTCCTCATTCATCAGCTCTTCAAAGTACTCTTTTCATCTTCCCAGCACACTTCTGTCATCAGTCAATACATTTCCCTCTCTGTCCTTTATCACTCTAACTTGCTGCACGTCCTTCCCATCTCTATTTCTCTGCTGTGCTAACCTGTATAAATCATTTTCTCCCTCCTTACTGTCCAACCTATCATACAAGTCATCATATGCCCTCTCTTTGGCCCTTGACACCGCTACCTTCGCCTTACGCTGTCTCCCTGTACTCCTGTTTACTCTCTTCGGTCCTCTCTGTGTCCCACTTCTTCTTAGCTAACCTCTTCTTTTGTACACACTCCTGCACTTCCTCATTCCACCACCAAGTTTCCTTATCCACTTTCCTTCCAGAGGACACACCAAGTACTCTCCTACCGGTCTCCCTGATCAGATTGGCTGTAGTTGTCCAATCATCTGGAAGTACTTCCTGACTACCCAAAGCCTGTTTCAACTCCTCCTTGAAGACAACACGACACTCTTCCTTTTTCAGCTTCCACCACTTTGTCTTCTGCTCTGCCTTTGCTTTTTTCACCTTTCTCACCATCAGAGTCATCCTGCACACCATCATCCTATGCTGTTTGGCAACACTCTCACCCACAACTACTTTGCGGTCACTGACTTCCTTCAAATTACATCACCTACACAAGATGTAGTCTACCTGTGTGCTCCTACCTCCGCTTTCATAAGTCACCCTATGCTCCTGTTTTTTCTTGAAGAAAGTATTCACCACAGCCATTTCCATCCTTTTTGCAAAAGCGATCAACATCTGTCCTTCTGTGTTCCTGTCCTGGATACCAAACCTGCCCATCATTCCTCGTCCCCTTTGTTGCCTGTACCAACATGTCCATTGAAGTCTGCCCCAATGACGACTCTTTCACCTCTGGGGGTACTCTGCATCACTTCATCTAAGTCACTCCAGAATCTCTCCTTCTCTTCTTGCTTACGTCCTGCCTGTGGGGCATAAGCACTAACATTGACCATCACGCCTTCAATTTCTAACTTGAGACTCATCACTCTGTCTGACACTCCTTTCACTTCTAGAACATTCCTGACAAACCCCTCCTTCAAGATGACTCCGACTCCATTTCTCTTCCCATCCGCACCGTGATAAAACAGCTTAAACCCTGCTCCTAAGCTTCTAGCCTTGCGACCTTTCCACCTGGTCTCCTGAACACACAGTCTGTCTACCTTCCTCCTCTGCATCATGTCAGCCAGCTCTCAATCTTTTCCTTGCATAGTTCCAACATTCAAAGTCCCTACTCTCAGTCCTAGGCTCACGCCTTTCCTCTTCTCTCTCTGTCTACGGACACGCCTCCCGCCTCTCCTTCTTCGACGTCTTCGACCAACAGTAGTCCAATTTCCATCAGCACCCTGTTGGTTGACAGCACTGATGCTGATTTGCATTTTTAATGTGGCAGAAGATTTACGCCGGATGCCCTTCCTGTCGCAACCGTCTGCATTTATCCAGGCTTGGGACTGGCATAAGGGGGAGAGACACTGGTTAGTGCCCCCCCCTCAAATCAGATGATTTGCTGTTGTGACCCCTGAAAAAGGGAAAAAGCTGAAAGGAAAATAAGAATATATATATATATATCTTCTTTTCCTTTCGGCTGTTCCCTACAGGGGTTGCCACAGGAAATGATCTGCCTCCATTTCACCCTATCCTTTGCATCTTCTACTCTACTTTAACTGCCTTCATGTCCTCCTTCACCACATCCATAAATCTTCTCTTTGGTCTTCCTCTAGGCCTTCTACCTGGTAGTTCCAACCTCAGCATCCTACTACCAATATACTCACTATCCCTCTTCTGTACATGTCCAAACCATCTCAATCTAGCCTCTCTGACCTTGTCTCCAAAACGTCTTACATGTGCTGTCCCTCTGATGTGCTCATTCCTGATCCTATCCATCCTTGTTACTCCCAAAGAGAACCTCAACATTTTCATCTCTGCTACCCCCAGCTCTGACTCCTGTCTTTTCCTCAGGGCCACTGTTTCTAAACCATACAACATCGCTGGCCTCAACACCGTCCTGTACACTTTTCCCTTCATTCTTGCCGATACCCTCCTATCACACATCACACCGGACACTTTTCTCCATCCATTCCAGCCTGCCTGCACATGCTTCTTCACCTCTTTTCCCTACTCTCCATTGCTCTGGATTGTTGAGCCTAAGTACTTAAAATCCTCCACCTTCATTATCTCTGCTCCCTGTAACCTCACCGTTCCTCTTGGGTCCTTGTTGGTCACACACATGTATTCTGTCTTACTGAGACTAACCTTCATTCCCCTCCGTTTCAGGGCATACCCCCACCTCTCTAGATTTTCCTCCACTTGTTCTCTGCTCTCACTACAGATCACAATGTCATCTGCAAACATCATAGTCCATGGAGATTCTAGTCTAACCTCATTTGTCAGCCTGTCCATCACCATAGCAAACAAGAAGGGGCTGAGAGCTGACCCTTGATGCAGTCCCACCTCCACCATGAACTCTTCTGTCACACAGACAGCACACCTCACTACTGTCTTACATCTCTCATACACGTCCTGCACCACTCTAACATACTTCTCTGCCACTCCAGACTTCCTCATGCAATACCACAGTTCTTCTCTCGGCACCCTGTCATATGCTTTCTCCAGATCCACAAAGGCACAATGCAGCTCCCTCTGACCTTCTCTGTACTTCTCTATTCACATCCTTATATATATATATATATATATATATATATTTATATATATATATATATATATATATATATATATATATATATATATATATATATACACACACACACACACACACACACACACACACACACTCACACACAGGGATCCCTCGCTTTTCGCGGTTAATTAAGACCGAGATCCCCCTGCGACCGCCGAATTCCGTGAAGTCGGATCAGCCGACCCTGACTGACGTATATGTACATGTATATGTGCATATAATATCAATAAATACATATTCAACACTATAAATACTTATGATAACAATTATACATCCAAAAATAATGCACAAGTTGTAAATAAAATATAAATACACACACATACAGATGCACACCTCACATAAAAATATAAGTAGTTTTGATGGGGTTTTTTGGGTTTGTGGTTTTGTTGGTTTAGGGTTTTTTGAATAAATCCCTGTTTTTGTGACATTTTCCTTAACTTTCCCCCTATTCTTCCTTAATTTCCTTATTTTTTTAATTCGATAAATATTAAAAAAAAAAATACGCGATGCACTGAAGCCGCATGAGTTGAAGCGCGAAGTAGCGAGGGACCCCTTTCTCTCTCTCTCTCTCTCTCTCTCTCTCTCTCTCTCTATATATATATATATATATATATATATATATATATACACACACACATATATTATATAGTGACAACATGCTGAAGATTCCAGAAACATGCTGAAGAAATGCCAGATTCAATTTAATTAAATTCAGTTTTATTTCTATGGCACTTTTTACAATTGACATTGTCACAAAGCAGCTTTACACAGCTTCTGTAGCTTCAAATGAAACAACAGGTAGACCTGAACTGCAGTGTCACTGGTTAAAAAAAAGCCATTAAGTGTGTATACAGCACATAGAAGTAAAAGAAAAGACAAATACAGTGGAGCCTCGGTACTCAAACTTAATCCGTTCCAGACAGCTGTTCGGATTTTGATTTGTTCGGATTCTGAAGCCGCTTTTCCCATTACAAATAATGTAAATGGTCTTATTCCGTTCCGTCGTCTTTTGAACAGAAGTTAACAGTCCCGGAACTCATACCATAGGGCTGCAAATTAAGTTAAAAAAAATTATTGAATACCTTACACTATGTTATGGTCTGTGTTGTGAGAGACTCTTTAACTGCACTGTGTTTCTTTAGTGTGTTATGGTTTCTCACAAAAGAGTTGAGTGTTGAAATGCGCATAGGAGAGGGGCGTGGCTGCCACACGTGGGTGGAGTGCTAAACAAACACACCTGATTCCATTTAATCACAGGCAGCACTCTTCCCGGTGCTAGAAGATTGTCCCTCTTCCCCGTGATCTCTAGCTCTTATCTCTGCTCCACTAGTTCCCGCTTTAGTTTGATTTCCATGTTTCTCGGCGTCTCTATAACAGTTACTATGATTTCCCCATTTCATCTATGAAAACGGGAGTGCGTTATTGTTCACAGGGAAGGCACTAGAGCACTAGAAACATGGAAATCAAACTAAAGTGAGAACTGGTGGAGCATGGAGCTGAGAGCCAAAGAGATCATGGGGAACAGGGACAGTCTTCTAGCACCAGGAAGAGTGCTGCTAGTCTTTATAGCCCATGATTAAATGGAATCTGGAGTGTTTGTTTATCACTCCACCTTGCGTGTGGCAGCCACACCCCTCTACAATGTGCATTTCAATGCACAACTCTTTCGTGAGAGACCATAACACACTAAAAATCCACAGTGCAGTTAAAGCATAAGAACAATAAATATAAGAATTTTAACCTTTGTGGTGGTGAACAGTTGGCATACATAAATGTTGGATAGGAAGAGAAGAACCGGATCCCCTTCAATGACAGAGAGGGAGAGAGGAAAGTGGATTCCCTTCCATAACAGCTTCAGGTAAATCAGCCAAAGGTGTTTTTCTTGCTACCGCTTTGCATGGATGACTCTTCTTCAGGATGTTCCTTTCTTTTCTTGAAGAGCATTTCTAACGTGGCTTGTTTCTGCCTTTTTTTCAAAACCTTACGGAAGTGGCTCATGACCTCATCGTTAAATGTGTTCACAGCGCTGCTAGTGCTTTAGCTTAGCTTTCGGGCTTTATCTCAGCTTTAGGGCTTTAACTCTAGCTTTATGAGGGTGATACGTACATAGTACTGTAACAACAACTTCCGGACTTCCCCAGGAAAGCTTTATTAGGGTGATACATAGTATCAACAACTTCCGTACTTTCCCAGAACATACATAGTATCAACAACTTCCAGACTTCCGGAAGTCACGCACTTTTCCTCCCTCTCGGTTTCGTTTTTTCTCTCGCGTTTCTCGAGTTCGACTTCAGGTTTTTTTTTCGGCTTCCAGACGAAAAAAAAAAAATCACGAATTTTTTGTTCGGATTCCGATTTATACGAAGTCTAGAGCGTTCGGATTCCGCAGCTCCACTGTAATAAAATTCCTTTACTTTCAGTTGTACAACATTAAGCAGCTATAAGTTTGCCAAGCAGTACAACAGGGCGATAGCAAGTCAATCTAATAAAACTATGGCACAAACTGTTTTTAAACGAGGCTGAAAACTTACTTGTTTTGTGGTGCATTTTGTTAAAAGCCTTTTATTAGGTATAGGAGCAGATCTGGGTGTCTCAGGCATAGAGAGTTCTGGTAAACTGTGATGTTGGGATGTTTTTGGTCCCTCACTACAGGCTCACCCAGGTCCGTTTGACAGTGGGATGGTTGATTGCCCAGTGGCACATAGTGTCCTCATGTCTGGCTTCCTTCTGGTTCTCTCTCTTTTAGTTATGCTGCCATAGCAAGTCATGTTGGAGTCCCTGCTTCACTCAGCAATAATACATTCTTCTATTTCCATTACACTATTATGAGACCTTCTGCTTTCTGAGTCCTGTGGTTGGTCCTGGTGTGCTGATGCTGGCTGGAGTTCTCATCTTGGAAACCCCTCCCTCCTGCTGATGAAAATCTATATGGACTGAGTCACTGCTGGTGATGTAAACCCCCCCACCCCCCCCCCCCACACACACACACACACACAATTATTTAGCACTTGCAGTTGTATAACTAATCGGACTACATTTTGTACTGTCATGAAGTTTCTCATATGGTTTATATCTTTATGGATCCACCCGAGTGAAGATGTGTTTCCCTTTTGGACTTGGTCCTCTCAAGCTTTCTTCCTCACGTCAACTGAGAGAGTTTTTTCTTGCCCCCATCGAAGTAGGCGATGCTCCTTAGGAATGTGTAGGAGCTGTAGAAAATGCTTAAATTCTTGTACTTTGTAAACTCCTAGTTTTAATGTGTAAAGCTGCTTTCAGACAATGTCAATTGTAAAAAGCACCATAGAAATAAAACTGAACTGAATTGATTTGAAAAATTTTTAAATCCTGGTAAAATTTAAAATGGAGCCCAATTGATTACAAAAAAAAAAAAAGAGGCAAACTCATCGACAGGTATTAACCACAGAATATTTCTGCCAGGTTCTTAAATAGTATAATTTATTTTATGCTTTTAAGCTAGTTCCTACACTAAGTTTGATGTTTACTCGACATCAAACAAACATTATTGAGTTATAACCTCATTTCCTGTTTTTATGCTTTCATTTCTGCTTTAGGATTTTTTTCAAGTGACAGACACACACAAATATATGTTTGTTTAACTTATCATGGTGACCCCATTTTTCAAATGACTCGGAATGTTTTTCAGGTCTTCAGGGAATCTATGTACCTATTTGTGTATGGACAGATCAAACTGCTGCTGAGATCCGACCTCACTTGTTTGATTTTGAGATGATTTTGTGAACTGTGAAGCACTTTAAAACTCATTCATTTTCTGAACTGCTTAATCCTAAATAGGGTCATGGGGAGACTGGTGCCCATCTCAGCTAATTGTAGGTGAGGGCAGGGTACAGCTCGCCAGGCTATTGTGGAACAGAAACTCACTGATGGTTATGCAACCTTCGCTTTACAAACGTCAGTAATGGTTCTTTCACATTCCTCTCATCACAGACAGTGAGAGACCTGGCCAGCCTTTGATAATCCAGTTAGCTGCACTGGGGGAGGGGGGATGGCAGTGACAGCCCGTTGGTAGTGGGCCTTCAACCCTGACCTTGGGATCACCCCCACTGCCCAATAATAATAATAATAATAATAATAATAATAATAATAATAATCCAACACCTGACAAAAAGTTATGGAATCACCAGTCTTGGAGGATGTTCATTCAGTTGTAGAATTTTGCCGAAAAAAAGCATATCACAGACATGACACAAAACTGAAGTAATTTCAAATGGCCACTTTCTGGCTTTAAGAAACATGAAAAGAAACCAAGAATAAAAATGTGGTAGTCAGTAACAGTGACTTTTTTTATACCAAGGAAGGGAATAAATTATGGAATCGCTCAATTTTGAGAAAAAATATGGAATCGTCCTGTAAATTTTCCATTCCCAAAACTAAAACCTGCATCAGATTTGTTCTGCTCATTAGTCTGCAGCTAAATAGGAGTAATCACACCTTGACGAGCTGTTGCACCAAGTGGACTGACATGAACCTTGGCTCCAACATACTGGTACACCAAGAAAGACATCAAAAGCGTCAAGAAAAAACTTAAAGCAATACGTCTTGAAAACAAAATGTACAGCAAAATGAATGAGGAACAAATGAGAGGAAACTGGCGTCAATGTCTGTGACCGAACTGTAAGAAACTGCCTAAAGGAAATGGGATTTACATACAGAAAAGCTAAACAAAAACCATCATTAACACCTAAACAGAAAAAAACAAGGTTACGATAGCGAAGGAAAAGCAATGGTGGACTGTGGACGACTGGAGGTCATACTCAGCGATGAATCGCGAATCTGTATTGAGCAAGGTGATGATGCTGGAACTTTTGTTTGGTGCCGTTCCAGTGAGATTTGTGAAGATGACTGCCTGCAGAAAACATGCTTTTCTGTATGTAAATCCCATTTCCTTTAGGCCGTTTCTTACAGTTTGGTCACAGACGTTGACTCCAGTTTCCTCCCGTTTGTTCCTCATTCGTTTTGCTGTACATTTTCTGTTTTCAAGACATATTGCTTTAAGTTTTGTCTTGATGCTTTTGATGTCGATGTCTTCCTTGGTCTACCAGTACCAGTACCCTTTAGCAACCTTCCCATTTTGTCTGTATATGGTTCAGATTTTATACACCGCTGACTGCGAACAACCAACATCTTTTGCAACATTGCGTGATGATTTACCTTCTTAAAGAAGTTTGATAATCCTCTCCTTTGTTTTAATTGACATCTCCGTGTTAGAGCCATGATTCATGTCAGTGCACTTGGTGTAACAGCTCTCCTAGATGTGATCACTCCTGTTTAGCTGCAGACTAACGAGCAGATCTAATCTGATGCAGGTTTTAGTTTTGGGAATGGAAAATTTTACAGAGTGATTCCATAATTTTTTCCTCCAAGTTGGATGAGTCCATAATTTATTCCCTCGCTTGGTCTAAAGAAGTAACTGTTACTGACTACCACTTTTTTTTCCTTGATTTCTTTTCGTGTTTCTTAAAACCAGAAAGTTGCCATTTGAAATGACTTCAGTTTTGTGTCATGTCTGTGATCTGCTTTTTTTCGGCAAAATTATACCACTGAAACTGAATGAACATCCTCCAAGACTGGTGATTCCATAATTTTTGCCAGGGGTTGTAATAATAATAATAATAATTTTCTGTGTCACTTACCAATTGCTAGTCATGGGTGAGAAGGCATTGATACTGGGAGGGAGAAAACCTCTGGACAGGTCCTCAGTGACAGCAACATAGAGAGACAGGTGTTTACGTATTCTTATCAACATTCACAAATACAGTATGTTCAATTTTGAAAAAGTCTTGAAGGTGCCATGGGAGGATACCGTATCTGTCAACAGTAAGTCAGTTGCCCTGGACAAGGGACATCTCATCAGCTCTAAGTCCAGTCT
>CM045736.1:16359386-16376886 GCA_024760905.1 Plotosus lineatus | reverse complement strand
TTTACCTGATACCGGAGACTTGAAACTAAATCTTTAATGAAATCAAAATGATGGTCACTGTTTATGTGTGTGTGTGTGTGTGTGTGTGTGTGTGTGTGTGTGTGTGTGTGTGTGTTCACTTTGTATGAGTGAAATGCAGAGGTAATAATTTCCCTTTGTCGGATTAATCCAAAATATAAAAAAGCACAATAAATAAATAAAATTATATACAGTACAGTGGGGCCAATAAGTATTGGGCAATGTAAAAATGTACAAGTTCACCCATTTAAAAAGATCAGAGAGGTTTGTAATTTTCATCATAGGTACACATCAAGCTTGAGAGACAGAATGTAAAAAAGAAATCCAGGAAATCACATTGTATGATTTTTAAACTATTTATTTGTGAAAATGGGAGGCCAATAAGTATTGGGCGCTAGAAAACAAACAATATTTCGGCCCCCACTCTCGTTAACATTATGAATGATACCTGTTTAAACCGTTTAGGTGCATAAGAGACACCTTCAAACCTGCACACACCTTCAAACTGTCAGACTGCAGTCTTCACCATGACCAAGACCAGAGAGCTTCCCAAAGACACCAGAGATAAAATTGTACAACTGCACAAAGCTGGGATGAGCCAAACTGCAATTGGTGAACAACTTTGTGAGAAAAGATCAACAGTTGCAAACATTAATAGAAAATGGAAGAAGTATAACATCACTGACAACCTCCCTAGGCGTGGCGCTCCATGCAAGATCTCACCTCGTGGAGTTCAAAGGATCCTGAGAACAGTGAGGAATCAGCCCAGAACTACACGGCAGGAACTGGTCAATGATTTGAAGACGGCAGGAACCACCGTCACAAAGATGACAATAACTAACACACTTCGTCGTCATGAGATGAAATCCTGCATTTCCCGAAAGGTTCCCCTACTCAACAAAAAACATGTAAAGGCCCGTCTGAAATATGCTAAAGACCATCTGGACGATCCAGAGGAGGATTGGGAGAATGTGATGTGGTCAGACGAGACCAAAATTGAACTTTTTGGTTTAAACAGCACTCGCCGTGTTTGGAGGAAGAAGAATGCTGAGTTGCATCCCAAGGACACCATACCTACTGTGAAGCATGGGGGTGGACACATCATGCTTTGGGGATGCTTTTCTGCAAAAGGGACAGGAAGACTGCACCGTATCAATGGCAACATGAATGGGGCCATGTATTGAGACATTTTGGGTAAAAACCTCCTTCCCTCGGTCAGAGCATTAAAGATGAAACATGGCTGGGTCTTCCAGCATGATACCGATCCAAAGCACACAGCCAAGAAAACCAAGGAGTGGCTCCGTAAAAAGCATATCAAGGTTCTGGAGTGGCCTAGCCAGTCTCCAGACCTCAACCCAATCGAAAACCTGTGGAGGGAGTTAAAACTTCGAGTTGCCAAGCAACAGCCCTCAAACATCACCGCTGTAGAGAAGATCTGTGCAGAGGAGTGGGACAAAATACCAACTAAAGTGTGTGTAGACCTGGTCAAGAACTACAGGAACCGTTTGACCTCTGTCATTGCCAACCAAGGCTACATTACAAAGTATTAAAAGTAACTTTTGTGGGCTGCTCAATACTTATTGGCCTCCAAGTTTCACAAATAAATAGTGTAAAAATCATACAATGTGATTTCCTGGATTTTTTTTTTACATTCTGTCTCTCAAGCTTGATGTGTACCTATGATGAAAATTACAAACCTCTCTTATCTTTTTAAATGGGTGAACTTGCACATTTGTACGTTGCCCAAAACTTATTGGCCCCACTGTGTGTGTGTGTATATGAGAGCAGAGAACAAGTGCAGGAAAATCTAGAGAGGTGGAGGTATGCCCTGGAAAGGAGAGGAATGAAGGTTAGCCTCAGAAAATCAGAATACATGTGTGTGAATGAGAAGGACCCAGGAGGAACGGTGATGTTACAGGGAGCAGAGATAAGGAAGGTGGAGGATTTTAAGTACTTAGGCTCAACAATCCAGAGCAATGGAGAGTGTGGAAAAGAGGTGAAGAAGCGCGTGCAGGCAGGCTGGAATGGTTGGAGAAAAGTGTCCGGTGTGATGTGCGATAGGAGAGTGTCAGCAAGAATGAAGGGAAAAGTGTACAAGACGGTGGTGAGGCCAGCGATGTTGTATGGTTTAGAAACAGTGGCCCTGGGGAAAAGACAGGAGGCAGAGCTGGAGGTCGCGGAGATGAAAATGTTGAGGTTCTCTCTGGGAGTAACGAGGATGGATAGGATCAGGAATGAGTATATCAGAGGGACAGCCCACGTAAGATGTTTTGGAGACAAAGCCAGAGAGGCTAGATTGAGATGGTTTGGACATGTACAGAGGAGGGATAGTGAGTATATTGGCAGTAGGATGCTGAGGTTGGAACTACCAGGCAGAAGGCCTCGAGGAAGACCAAAGAGAAGATTTATGGATGTGGTGAAGGAAGACATGAATGTCGGTGGAGTCAGAGAAGAAGATCACGGAGGACAGGGTGAGATGGAGGCAGGTGATTTGCTGTGGCGGCCCCTGAAGGGAACAGCCGAAAGGAAAAGAATAAGAAGAAGTGTGTGTGTGTGTGTATATATATATATATATATATATATATATATATATATATATATATATACATATTCATTCATTTTCTGAACCACTTAATTCTAATTTAGGGTCATGGGGAGGCTGGTGCCTATCTCAGCTGACTCTGGATGAGGGCAGAGTACACCCTGGACAGCTTGCCAGGCCATTGCAGGGCAAAAACATGTTGACGGCTAAGCAGCTGCTCTTGTCGAAAGTCAGCAATGGTTCTTTTACATGAACCTCACACCATAGAAAGTGAGAGACATGGCCAGCCTTAGATAACCCAGTTAATTGCACTGAGGGACAACAGTGACAACTGTTGACAGTGGGGTTTGAACCCCCAACCTCAGGATTGGTAATCCAGCACATTACCACCAGAACACCACTGCCATGTGTGTGTGTGTGTGTGTGTGTGTATTTAAAATATTATTATTGCTATTATTTTATTATAAGTAACTAGATATTAGAACTTGTGCCGTCTGATTGGCTAATCTATTCATAGGATATCAGCTCATGTACTGTGACCTGAACTGTGAGGGCACAAAAGAAAATGCAAGTGGCCGAGGTGCTTGCCCACACACAGGACATGTGTGGGTGGGTGCTGTGATGGAAGAGGAGGACGCTCGAGCCTTGTGCGCCGCGCGCGTTTCTGCTGCACCTCTGCAGTTTGTCGCTTCTCTGCTGCACGGGCACCTGTGAAGACTGCTTCACCAAGCTGAGTGGTTGGTAGAAAGCTGCTCCTAAGTGTTGGCGTTGATGCTCATATCCTTGAGGGACGCTTTAAGGCCGTCTTTGAAACGTCTCTTCTGTCCCCCAACTGAACGCTTGCCTTCACAAAACTCTCCATACAGTAGCTGTTTTGGCAGTCGACTGTCTGTCATTATGACAACATGGCCTGCCCATCTGATTTGCGCTTTCTTGAAGGAGGGTGTGGATCCAGGACTTCCGTGTCAGGGATTTTGTCCTGCCACTTGATTCGGAGGAGTCTGCGGAGGCAACTCAAGTGAAAGTGATTGAGCTGTTTGGCGTGTCTACTGTAGACAGTCCAGGTCTGGCAATTGTAGAGGAGGGTGGTGAGCACCACTGCAAGGTAGACCTTCAGCTTGGTGGTAAGGCTGAGTCCTCTCTGCTCCCACACATTCTCATGGAGTCTTTCAAAGGTAGAACTGGCCTTGGCAATCCTTTGTTGACGTCTGCATCGATGTTCACCACTCTTGAAAGTGTGCTCCCCAGATAGATGAAGCTGTCAACAACCTGGAGTTTCTGTCCCTTCACTGTGATGTGTGGTGCCTGGTAGGGCTGTCCTGTTGCAGGCTGGTACATAACTTCAGTCCTTTTGGTTCTTATGGTGAGAACAAAGTCACAGGCTCTTGAGAAGCAGTCCATTTTCGTGTTGCATCTTTTGCTTGTGTGCCGGCATTGAGGGCGCAGTCGTCAGCGAACAAGAAGTCTCTGATGACCGTCTCCTTCACCTTGGTAACAGCCTGCAGGCACCTGAGGTTGAATAGTCCATCGTCAGTCCTGTACCTGCCGTGCATAACATCCTGGCAATCACGGAAAGCGTCTGTCGGCATGGCTGAAAAGACCCTGCTGAAGAGTGTCAGGGAAAGAACAGCCTAATTTCATACCATTTGTCACTGGGGAAGCTTCGGACTCGTCTCTGTCATACAATACTTTCATCATCATGCTGTCACAGAACTGCCGGACGATCATGATGAACTTGCTTGGGCAGCCAAACTTCTCCATTATCTTCCATAAGCCATCCCTGCTGACTGTGGTGAAAGCCTTTGTCAGATCGACAAAGGTCACGAAGAGGTCGATGTTCTGCTCTTGGCATTTTTCCTGGAGTTGGCGTACAGCAAATATCATGTCGACTGTTCCACGTTTGGCATGAAAGCCACATTAACTTTCTGGGAGGAGACCCAGCTCGAGATACTGGAGGAGACGGTTGAGCAGGACATGGTACCAGGATATCTTACCAGCTATGGACAGGATATATATATTATATATATATATACCAGTCCTTCTCAAAAAATTAGCATATTGTGATAAAGTTCATTATTTTCTGTAATGTACTGATAAAAATTAAACTTTCATATATTTTAGATTCATTGCACACCAACTGAAATATTTCAGGTCTTTTATTGTTTTAATACTGATGATTTTGGCATACAGCTCATGAAAACCCAAAATTCCTATCTCAAAAAATTAGCATATCATGTTCAGGTAGTCTAAACGAGCTATTAACCTAATCATCTGAATCAACCAATTAACTCTAAACACCTGCAAAAGAATCCTGAGGCTTTTAAAAACTCTCAGCCTGGTTCATTACTCAAAACCGCAATCATGGATAAGACTGCCGACCTGACTGCTGTCCAGAAGACCATCATTGACACACTCAAGCAAGAGGGTAAGACACAGAAAGAAATCTCTGAGCGAACAGGCTGTTCCCAGAGTGCTGTATCAAGCCACCTCAGTGGGACGTCTGTGGGAAGGAAAAAGTGAAAGAAGGGCCGATTCCAGACCTTGGGGGACCTGTGGAAGCAGTGGACTGAGTCTGGAGTAGAAACATCCAGAGCCACCGTGCACAGGCGTGTGCAGGAAATGGGCTACAGGTGCCGCATTCCCCAGGTCAAGCCACTTTTGAACCAGAAACAGCGGCAGAAGCGCCTGACCTGGGCTACAGAGAAGCAGCACTGGACTGTTGCTCAGTGGTCCAAAGTACTTTTTTCGGATGAAAGCAAATTTAGCATGTCATTCGGAAATCAAGTTGCCAGAGTCTGGAGGAAGACTAGGGAGAAGGCATGACCTGGCACCTGCTCACAGTGCCAAAACCACTGCTAAATGGTTTACTGACCATGGTATTACTGTGCTCAATTGGCCTGCCAACTCTCCTGACCTGAAGCCCATAGAGAATCTGTGGGATATTTGTGAAGAGAAAGTTGAGAGAC
Source organism: Plotosus lineatus (assembly GCA_024760905.1). Classification (NCBI taxonomy): domain Eukaryota; kingdom Metazoa; phylum Chordata; class Actinopteri; order Siluriformes; family Plotosidae; genus Plotosus; species Plotosus lineatus. The sequence continues at coordinate 16,371,360 of CM045736.1, read as the reverse complement.
ACCAGACCCAACACTGTGGATGGTCTTAAGGCCACTATCGAAGCATCCTGGGCCTCCGTAACACCTCAGTAGTGCCACAGGCTGATTGCCTCCATGCCACGCCGCATTGAAGCAGTCATTTCTGCAAAAGGATTCCCGACCAAATATTGATTGCATAACTGAACATAATTATTTGAAGGTTGACTTTTTTTGTATTAAAAACACTTTTTTTTTTTTTTTATTGGTCGGATGAAATATGCTAATTTTTTAGAGATAGGAATTTTTGGTTTTTCTTTACTTTTTTGCCAAAATTATCAACATTAAAACAATAAAAGGCTTGAACTACTTCAGTTGTGTGTAATGAATCTAAACTATATGAAAGTTTAATTTTTATCAGTACATTACAGAAAATAATGAGTTTTATCACAATATGCTAATTTTTTGAGAAGGACGAGTATATATATATATATATATATATATATATATATATATATACAGACACCACACAGTTGTGCTCAAAATAATATATCAGTCAGACATCACTAACCTGATCAATGAGTGTTTTTGGTAGAAATGATATTTCTACATGGCAAATAATTTATTATCAGGTCTAGTCGAGTAATAGAATCCAACAGACCCAACAGTCATGACCTGCTGCTGCTGATTCTGTGTAACTGAATCACTAAAGGTTCCAGTTCAAAATATTCCTGTGGAGTTCAGTTATTGACGTCATTAATTATCTGCAAAATAGGAGCCAATTATTGCCCTTATTTAAGGAAGGAAGGCAGCAAATGAAAACTTGTGGACTGACATAAAAATGCAGTTTCTGAGTCAAAATATAGAAATACAGACGATCTGTTGAATGTAGTTCAATCATCCTGGGATGGATGGATTCTCAGGTGCCAGAAGTCGGTCGACTCCACGCAACACAGATGTGCAGCAGTTCTCAGAAACAGTGGATATACAACTAAATATTAGGTCAGTGATTCAAAGGAAAACAAAATCGTACATTTTTTCAGCTTATACAGTGAAAGTTTGAGTTTATAAAGAAGAAATACAGACATTGATATTTTTAAGTCTCATATTCATTTTTCTTCATAGTTTGATTTGGAACAGAATGTGTCGTGTTCCTACTGCATTTGCGTGGATGGGGGAAAAAAGGATTTTGACCTTTATTGACTTTTTTTAAATACTGTGATTTTTAAAATTTTGCGAAATTTTAAGAATTTTAATTCCATAGTGAAAATGTTATATTTCCCACTACGCAATAGATAGAATAAAACAGTTACTTACATTCCCTTTCATTGCATATGACCAATTGCTCTCTCTCGCTCAGTCCGATGGTGCGAACAGCGCTGCGGTGGCCCTCATGATCTCTCGCCAGCGCCATCTGTCTGTTGCTACTGTTGAAACTTTAGCTAGCTGTAAGCCGGTCCAGATCTTGATGTCATTACTCCATGCGGTTGGGGGTCTTCCTCGCCATTTTTTTTGCCTCACCTGATCCCTGGATGATTTCTTTGTCAAATCCTCCTCGACACACAACATGTCCAAAGTACGTCAGCTTTCTAACTACAATCTGCTGCCTCAGTATCCTAATGCTTCCGATGGTGTCCAATACCCAATCATGAGTTTTTCTTGCGGTCCATGGCATCCTGAGCAGTTGTCAATATGCCCACATTTCAAAGGCATCTACCGTCTGTTGATCAGACTTGGTCATGACCCAGGATTCACTGCCATGTGATGCAATGGCAAAAGCTGTGGCCCTCAGTAACCGGACTTTTAATTGTATTCTGATTCCTCTGCTCTTCCAGATTGATGTCATGTTCTTGATGCTTGTACGAGCCATTGACAGCCGTCTCCGGATATCTGCAATGCACTTGCCATCGGCTGTAATGAGGGAACCCGGGTAGATGAACTCCTTCAAGAATGAAGTCTGAGAAATCACTCCTGCTGTGATCTAATCCCATAACTTTGGTTTTCTTCACATTTAGTAGAAGACCTTTCGGTGTACTGGCTTTCGTTACAACTGATATTATTTCCAGCAGTTTTTCTTTGTTTGTCGCAATCAAGGTGGTGTCATCTGCATATCGGAGATTATTCCTTTGTACATCCCTGATTTTCACTCCACACACTTTACCATCCAGTGCATTTCTTATGATGTCTTCTGCGTACAGATTATATAGGCTGGGCAATGCGCCGCACCCCTATCTCACACCTCTGCCTACTTTGAACCAGCGTGAAAGGCCACAGCTTGTTCTCACAGCTGACTCCTGATCTTCATAAAGTTTACTTAGAAGACAGATAATGTGTTCTGGAAATCCCATTGCAGACATGATCTCCCATCGTTGGCCATGACTGACACAGTCGAAAGCCTTTGAGTAGTCAATAAAGCACAAATACAGTGGTATATTGTGTCCACGGCATTGTTATATCATTTGCCTGATGTTGACTATATGTGAGGCGCTCCACCGAATGTAGGCGCTTGTCGCAAGTGACGTATGGTGCTTGTGAGCCAAAGCGTGGCTTATCCGGACTTCCGATCTTTCAAGTGAGCAAGTGCGCATTGAATACTTGTTTAGTACTCAACCTTCACTTGCTCACTTGAAAGATCGGAAGTCCGGATAAGCCCCGCTTTGTCTCACAAGCACCATACGTCACTTGCGACAAGCGCCTACATTCGGTGGAGCGCCTCACATATGTTCCCTGGTTCCTTTCCCTTGCACAAAAGCAATGGCCCACTCAGCTTAAATTCTTGCGAGGCTTTGTGATCGCATTAGACTCAAGGTGATGGAATATCTCTTTGATGTCAGTTCGAACGTCCTGAAAGGGAAACTTTCATTAACGGAGACTGAGAGTTTTTATATGATCAATCCTGTTGCTGAACTTGTTCGCTTGCTTTATTCTGATGCGTTTATGGAAGGATTAAAGCACTGGAACTGTGATAGCTGAAGTGAGCAGCGACAGACCGCAGATCCAGTGTTCCGATGCAGAACGCCACTCTGTCTCCGGAAAGTTGAGCCCGAGCGCCCCGCTCAGGCATGAAGGTCAGCAGTGTTCCTCGGGTGGCTAAGGTGATCCCTGAGTTCCCGCTAAACACTCTCCGAGGACTCTTTAACTCAGCCCGGTCGGCTCCATTTTCCTCAAGCCTGCCTATCGTAGCAGTCCCATCTGCATCAGAGTCGCACAATTACTCTCTCATTAGCTCCATCGCCTCCCTCTCTCCCAGGAACACCGCATTGTGTTACAGTGGGATAAAGAGGACAGGCTAATGTGTGTGTGTGTGTGTGTGTGTGTGTGTGTGTGTGTGTGAAGGAAACAGAGCTCTTAAGAGCAGTGTCTGACGTTTGCAGATTCATGGGGAATCTGATCTCAATCACAGCTTTGTCTCTCAGTCTAATCTTGCTCTTACTCCACCTAACCTTGTGCTTTCTCTGTCCTGAATGATTCCCATTTGAGGTCTCTGGGTATTTGACGCAGTACAAGTTACGTATACAGTATTTAATGCTACTGTATATATCCTACCACTGTGGATGACGCAATCCAAGTGCCGCACAGTGGCGTAGTGGTTAGCACGTCTGCCTCACAGCATGAAGGCCTGGGTTCGATTCCAGGTTTGGGCATTTCTGTGTTCATGTTCTCCCTGTGCTTGTGTGGGTTTCCTCCCGCAGTCATAAAACATGCACAGTAAGTTAATTGGCTGTTCCAAATTGCCCGTAGGTGTGAGTGAGTCCGTATATGGCCCGGTGAACCATACGGTAGATTGTTGGGATTATAGCCAAGACAATCCTTGTATGAGTGTCATTCAAGCTCCAGGGATCAACGTCCATTCCTTGTGATTGGATGAAAATGTAGATAGAACACAATCCAAGCTTGTAGAGTTTGAAATTCAATATTAATCAATATTAGTCACAGGGAAACTGGCACTGATCTCAGCTGACTCTGGGTGAAGGCAAGGTACACCCTGAATAAGCTCGCTAGACCAGTGGTCCCCAGCCCCCGGGCCGTGGGCCGGTACCGGTCGGTGGATCAATTGGTACTGGGCCGCACAAGAAATAATTATTTACTTTTGTTTTATTTATTATTTGAGCCTGAACGATCTTTTATTGTTGAAAAAAAACTTTTATTTTGAAAATGACCGGATTCTCTCGGTTACATGTCGGTCGTTTGAGCGCTAAAATGTAACCCACAAGGGGACGGCACATGAACAGAGGCGAGGTGGACGTGTTTCAAACCGGTGAGACTGAGCCTGAGCCTTCATTCTCCCAGCTGGTGCACCATCAGCTGTGTTTTTTTTTTTAATTTAAAATTTTTTTTTTTAAGAAGAGTTCGAACTCGATTAAAAATGTTACGCTTAATCCTGATTAGGGAGGCTGGCACACATCTCAGCTGACTCTGGGCAAGGGTGGGGTATTATATTTACAATATAAACAACCTACCCCCCCCTCCACCCTCCCGGGCCACGGTAAAATTATCAAGCGTTGACCGGTCCGTGGTGATAAAAAGGTTGGGGACCACTGTGCTAGACCACTGCAGGGCGAACACACATACAAACTTTCATGCTCATTCTCACACATAGGGGCAATTTGAAATTTGTTTTTGGATTGTTGGAGGAAATCAGAGCATTCGGAGGACACCTGGCAAAACACGGCGAGAACATACACACAGCACCATCCTGGGAATCGAAGCCAGGTTTTCTTACAGTGACGCCGGCGTACGCCACCACTGCACCACCGTGTCGCTTTTGTTTTCATGGAAATAATAATTTTCACTTTGTTTGATTTGAAATCGAGTTGCTTTTACTTGTAAACATGTCGGAGCTCCTGGGAACCGGGTCGTGATTAGTTGAGGTGGGACATCCGTACAACAAAAGGAAGCATTCCCTGTTCACGGCTATATCCCACCATCACACTTTGCATGAGTGCACCATAGGATTACTTGATGCTTTCATTACAAGGCGAACTCGTTTTATTTTGCTGTGCATTTCTTATCTCGGCAGCAATGCAATGCTTCCCAGACTTAATATTCTTTCTCACTGTCAATGTATAATTGAAAGCCCCTACGCCCTCGAGTGCAGACACAGCTCAGAGAAGCGAAGAGCGGAGGCCAGAGTGGTGGTGGTGGTGGTGGTGGTGGGGGGGGGGGGAGGGGGGGGGTAGAATCAGACGAGAGATCCGTCTGTCCTGCAGCGCTGGTCATGTGGTCTGTTTTTTTTTCTTCTCCCCAGTACAAACAAACACTTTCATGACTGAACACCCGGTGGTGATTCAGGATGTGAGTTCCTGCCCCAACCAGCAAGCAGGATCCTCGGTATGCCTTATCAGTAGTGAGCAGAGGCGCGCGGTGGCGCGGGCAATTTGAGTCCTGTGATAGACGCAGTAATTTCCTCTGCACATGCTTGGAATTGGAGAAGATGGTGCAGAGGATGTAAATGAGGGAAGGATGTTGCACAGGACTGAAAAGACTAGAGAGGACACACAGAGAGGGGACACATTGTCCTACTACTGACCTCATACTGTTGTCTTCTCGATTTGTTTGTCTTATGATGGCTCGCACTGTGTGATGCCGTGTTCCAGGAAGAGCTGATCATAGTCATTATTTTCCGACAGAAATGTTCCTAATCGGTCTTGGGTTCGATTCCCAGGTTGGGGAATTTCTGTGTGGAGTTTGCATGTTCTCCTGTGCTTGTGTGGGTTCCCTCCAGATACTCTGGTTTCTTCCAGCAGTCCAAAAATATGCACAGTACGCCAATTGGTGGTTCCATATTGCTCGGAGGTCAGGTCAGGTCAGGTCAGGTCAGGTCAGGTCAGGTTTTGCCCTGCTGCTAGTAACATGTAAGCCAGTACAACCTGTTGCATGGTCGAGTGGTCGGCGACTAAACCGGCTCCCCCACCGGGTTCCGAATTTCCGAGTTGGGTGGCTAGCAACCGAGTAGGAATAAAAACAAGACCTATCAAAGGGCGGATGAACTCTTTAGAGTCAACGGCCAGCTAGCTAGAGATGGTGTCTCAATAAAAACACCCCGCCGAAAGAACTTTGGACGTCTACTGTGGATTTTTTTGCCCTTCGTATACAGCCATGACAAGCTGTTATGGCTGCCGCCAACGTCGGAATTCTGGCATGGCACCCAGATTGATTGATTGATTGATTGATTGATATTGCCTGGAAGTGAGTGTGAGCATGAATGGTTGGATGTCTGTTGGCCCTACAATTTCCTAGTGAGCTATTCAGGGTGTACCCTACCCTTGACCAGAGTTGGCTGAGATGGGTGCCAGCCTCCCGCTGACTCTAATTAGAATGAAACGGTTTAGAAAATGAATAAGTAATTGACTGAATGAAATGTTTATAATGTGGTAGAGACTGCATGCCCTTTATGTGTATAATGTACACATGTAGTGAGTGGTTAGCATGTCCGCCTACCAACAAGGGAGGTAATGGGTTCGAGTCTTGGACTCGTGACGTTTCTGTGTGGACTGTGCATGTTCTCTCCATACTTGCTGGGGTTTCCTTCAAGTATTGTGGTTTACTCCCTCAATCCAAAGTCATTACACTTTTGGCTAATCGGCGGCTTCAAATTGCCCTCAGGTGTGAATGTGAATGGTTATATATGACCTGGTCAAGATATACTATGTCTCCACCCTGTGTTGGCTGAGACAGGCTCCAGCCTCCACACGCACCTAATATGAGTTCAGCAATAAGTGACTGATACGTGATATTCCTTGACTTTAGATTATTTTTTGTATTTTTCTTATAATTGGCCTTTAACCAAGGACATTTTGACTTATTCTTGTTTTTCACAAAATGTCGCTTTCTCTGTTAGCGTCTAAAGTTCCGCAGCAAGAGCTTGGAGATTTATTTGATGTGAACACAGCGATGTTTGTCCATGACATTGTTTGATTTAATTTAATCCACGCAGTCTCATTTGAATACATTCATCACTATTATAAGCATCAGAATTGAATTTTCTTGATCTTATATAAAATATATAAAAATGATCCAGGGATCCCTCACTTTCCGCGGTTAATTTGGGCCAAGATTACCCAAGAGTAGTGGTTAGGGTGCTTCGCTCATGATCAGGAGGTTGTGTGTTCAAATCCCACTGAGACCCCCACTGTGCTAAGACCCCGGGGCAAAGTCTTAACCCCAAGTGTGCCTCTGTTCACCCAGCAGTGTAAATGGGTACCAGTAAAATATATTGGGAAGGTAACCTGCGATGGACTAGCGTCCCATCCAGAGGGCTGATGAGCCGCTATGGCTCGGGTTTAAAAAGCCCAACAGGATCCCCCCCCCCGATTGACGTATACGTGCATGTATATGTTTATATAATATCAATAAATACATATTCAACGCTATAAATGCTTATAATAACAATTGAACATTCAGAAATAATGCATAAAATGTAAATAAAATATAAATGCATGCACTCCAGCTGCGCACCTCACAAAATGTAAGTAGTTTTGATGGGAGGTTTTGGGTTGTTTGTTGTTTTTTTTTTGTTTTTTTTTTGCATAATTGGCCTTGTTTTTGTGGCATTTTCCTTAATTTCCTTATTTCTTAATTCAATGTACTATTTTTAAAACAAACAAACAAACAAACAAACAAAAAAAAAACATGATGCACTGAAGCCGCATGAATTGAAGCGCGAAGTAGCGAGGGATCCCTGTATTAGCAAAATTAAAATTTTAGCATTTATGTTTGATCATCTAGTTCTAAGGACGTGTTTGGACTTATTATTTGCAAATTTGAAATATTTTGGCTAAAACATAAATCCAATGAGCCAAAGCACAGGCAGTGTGAGTAATTTTATATGTCCACAGTTTGATATTTTGAGTCCTTGACGCTGTACTAATTATTCACTGAAGATGAGCCCGAGGCTAATAATAATTTGTTTGTACCAGACACTAACATAAAATAAACTAAAATTATATTTCAATTTCTTCAAACCTTTTCCTGCCTTTTTTTTTTTTTTTACCAATTATTCACTGAAACGAAGGTGGATGTCACCTATTCAGATACCAAACCATTTATTCATTCATTTTCTGAACCGCTTGATCCTAATTAGGGTCACAGATGCCCATCTCAGCCAAATCTGGGCAAGGGAAGCTCGCCAGGCCAGGAACATGTTGATGGCTTGATGAGAGTCAGCAATGGTCCTTTTACATGCCTCTCAACATAGACTGTGAGAGACGTGGCCAGCCTTTGATAACCCGAGTTATCTGCACTGTGGAGACAGCAGTGACAACAATGGGACTTGACCCCCCAACCTTAGGGATCGGCAATCCAGCAGCTTACCACCGGGCCACCACTGCCCTGATACCAAACTAGTGAGAAATCATTGTTGCTGTATATACAAGACAGAAACAAAACGAAAACACTGTAAAGTATCACACTGGCCATGTGGACTGTGCCATCATAATGGCCCCACACCATGATCCGCCCCTTTTGTATGAATGAGCCCTCATACGCCCATGGATACTAGTATCTCCCTATCATGACAGCTCAGCCAAGTAGTTCCTGTACACTTACAGTCACGGCATCAACCTGGATTCGAACTTGAAGGTCACACACCAGGTCGATGCACCAACTGGGAGCATTGTGTGGCTTTCTTTGCATTTCTGGGATGGAATTTAAAAAAAATTCTTTAAGATCTACGAACTACGAGTCAACATTAGTTTTGATCTGCTGTTTCAGTTTATTCTTCATTTCAAGCTTACGAGGTGGATAATCTCCGTGAGTTTATATTATACAGGAATAGCATGATCTTCTTCTTTTCCTTTCGGCTGTTCCCTTCAGGGGTCGCCACAGCGAATCATCTGCCTCCAGCTCACCCTATCCTCCGCATCTTCTTCTCTTACACCAACGACCTTCATGTCCTCCTTCACCACATCCATGAATCGTCTCTTTGGTCTTCCTCTAGGCCTTCTGCCTGGTAGTTCCAACCTCAACATCCTACTACCAATATACTCACTATCCCTCCTCTTGTACATGTCCAAACCATCTCAATCTAGCCTCTCTGACTTTGTCTCCATAACCTCTTACATGTGCTGTCCCTCTGATGGACTCGTTCCTGATCCCATCCATCCTCGTTACTCCCAAAGAGAACCTCAACATTTTCATCTCTGCTACCTCCAGCTCCGCCTCCTGTCTTTTCCCCAGTGCCACTGTTTCTAACCCATACAACATCGCTGGCCACCATCGCTTTGGAAAATCGATTGGAAATTCAAGGACTTTAGAATCAGAGGTAAACCGTGACGTGTTGTCCGCCATATTGAAGACACGTGAAGTTATCGAATCAGTTTATAACTCACTCTGGGTAGGTTTATGGCATAATTTTATGATACGGGATAGTACTTTTGCACCTCGGTTCATTATGGTGTTTTTTTTTTTTTTTTTCTCATTTAGAGTCTTTTATATGTTAATAGTCTAATTATCCCGCATACAGCATTAACTTTCCCATGAATGTATCCAGGGAACCGGAGTGAGCTAGTACTGTACTAATTTACAGACAGTGATGGTGGACTTACTGCTTCCTTGTAGGGAACTTAAGAAAAACTGCAGTTTTAAATGGAAGGTCGTATCTAAAAGAACCTTCTGTTTTGGTCAACGGCCAACATAACCATTAGCGTGGAACCACCCATGGAAATGCTTAAGTCTGGAGTTAATCCTGGCTCTGAATGTTGATGTGTGCTGTATCAGTATTAATTCCTTGCTGCTCAGTCCTCAACTCTGTGTTCAGTAAGTATGAAATTGCTGTTTATTTTGGGTTTTTTTAAGCAGATTTCTTAATTCGTGTGCATTACGTAGCTACTTTTAAATGGAAATAACTGTCAGAGCACTGGCTGGTTGGGGGCAAATAAAATATGTATCTATTCATTTAGTAAGTGCTCTCTTGGCACAGCTCCAATAATACTTTAGAAATATAGAAAACCCCATTTCGGACTTTATTCGGAAACTTAGCCGTGACATGGGCGGCATGGTGGTGTAGCGGTGAGCGTGCCTGCCTCATAACAGGAAGGCCCTGGTCTTGGACGTTTCTATGTGGGGTTTGCATGTTCTCCCTGTGCTTGCGTGGGTTTCTTCTGCGTAATCTGGTTTCCTCCCACAGTCCAAAGACACGCCCAATCATTAGGTTAATTCACTGTCTCACTTCATTGCCTAGAGCCTGTACCGGTCCATCGTGGTGAAGAAGAAGCTGAGCCGCAAGGCAAAGCTCTCAATTTACCAGTCGATCTATGTTCCAACCATCACCTATGGTCACGAGCTTTGGGTAGTGATCAAAAGAACAAGGTCGCGGATACAAGCAGCTGAAATGAGCTTCCTTCGCCGGGTGGCGGGGCTCTGCCTTAGAAATAAGGTGAGAAGTAGATCCACTGCTCCTCCGCATTGAGAGGAGCCAGTTGAGATGGCTCGGGCATCTGGTTAGAATGCCTCCCGAACGCCTCGCAGGTGTGGTGTTTCGGGCATGTCCAACCAGGAAGAGCCCCCGGGGTCGACCTAGAACACACTGGAAGGACTATGCCTTTCGGCTTGTCTGGGAACGCCTCGGTGTCCCTCCGGAAGAGCTGGAGGAAGTGGCTGGGGAGAGGGATGTCTGGGCCTCTTTGCTTAGGTTGTTGCCCCCGCGACCCGACCCCAGAAGAAGCGGAAGACGATGAATGAATGAATGAATGAGTTCATTGCCCCTAGGTGTGGTTCAATGTGTGCTAGTCTGACAAGCTGTTAAAGATATACCCCACCTTCACCCAGTGTCGGCTGAGATAGGCAGCATCATTTCCACAAACTGAGTAAGGTTACGTGTTTCAGCGAATGAGTGAGTCGCCATGACGTTCCCCGAGCAGCATCCCCGAGGTCACAGAATGTGAAAATGATTCGTCCTGGACACGTGGCACTGAGACAAGGCATTTAATGTAGTTTATTACATACATATAAAATAAGGAATAGAAAAATAAGGTATAAACTTTAACAATGGCTGTTGATACAGACATACATAGTTTCTGATAGGTAATACCTGGGTAGGGCCACATACAGCATGGATCTAACACGGTCTTATGTCTGCATGTGTGTAATACACTTACTCATAGAAGGACATTCACAGAAACAAACTCAAATCATTTCAGGAAAAAAAAAAAAAAAAAAAAAAAAAAATTATATATATATATATATATATATATAAATAAAAATCAGAAACCGACACAAATGAGATTTATACTCGAACTGCTATCTCGGGTGAAACATTATGTCCCACTTAGTATCCAACCTGTGATGCAAATGGACTATTTTCAAATTCGACCTGTTTCTTTATCTCAACTAGTACGATGCATCGCTTTTCACAGGCTGCTTTGATCTTATACCAAAATATACGCCGAATTTCAACTTTAATTCCTTCACACGTCTAATAATACGGATTACAGCACGGCAGAATTCAAACTGAAGGTGGAAGTGAAGTGAAAGTAGTACAGGAAGACATGTTTGATGACTCAGAGACCCCCACAAGACATCAGAGGCCATTTTCTTGCATAGTAAAGAAATATATTTTTTTTTTGAGGGGGTGGGGGTGGAGGGGGTGGAGGGGGTGGATGCGAGACACATGGTGCAGTCCAGACAGCATCGGCGGTGCACACAGCTTCCTGACGTTGCTGCATTTTAACCATATTGCAAATGTTTGGAATTGTTCACAGTGGTTGAAATCCCGCGGAAATAAACATCACCATAAAGCTTCACAGATCAGTGAAGGATCACAGGTAGGATACCGAATACAACATTTACAAAGAGTCGCATGGATCTGGAGGCATGGACGCTTCGAATCAATTCACCAATGAGCTCATACAGTAATTTCCATTTCCTGTTCCGCGTCGTTTCGTGAAAAGAGAAGCAAGAGAAGGTGGTTTCGGAGTAAGCTGTGTGCACCGAGCGCTGGTCCGCTCATTCGCCAATAATGATGACACATTCAGATTGAAGAAGCCATCAGAACCACAGTAAGGCACTTTTGTAATGGTTC
>CM045736.1:16346886-16354386 GCA_024760905.1 Plotosus lineatus | reverse complement strand
ATACAAGTTAAGGCACAAATAATACTTTTTTTTTATACATTTTTGAAAGTAGCATATTGAAAGTTGCATTTATTCCAAGTGATGGATCCATGCTTGGATGGTATGTTGGACATTAATGACAAGTATACATGCACGCACACACACACACACACACACACACACACACACACACGCACATACACACGCGCGCACACACACACACACACACACACACACACACACACACGCACATACACACACACACACACACACACACACACGCACATACACACACACACACACACACACAGAGAGAGAGAGAGAGAGAGAGAGGGAGCTTTACTAGTCACATAATCCTGAACTGAAGTAATAGGGAAACACACCTCTCCAGATCCACATTTAAATATAATACTGATAAATTTGCTCTCTGAGCAAAGGCACAGAGATGATATTATGTAGGCACATGTGCAGTAGTAAAAAAAAAAAAAAAAAAAAGGCTAGAATAAACAACAGTCATGACCGATGTGATTAGCAAGCTCCTTGATTTTTCCTCTCATTTCTCCCAAACCATAAAAACATAGCAGTCAGTAGAACAGTTCTATGAGATCCTGCTAAAGGGGTACACAACGTTTGTAAGCATATGCTGAGCCTCTTTGGGCTGAGGGGTGACCAGTGTAAACAAAACAGTAGTGTGTCCGACTGACTGCTAGGCTCGATAGCATCATTCATGAACACTCAAGAAATAACAAGGCCGCTGTGAAACGAAAGCGCAATGTGTGTTAACACTCAGATCGGATGAGGGGCTCAGTAAGGATCCTCGAAAGCACTTTTAGCCTTTCGTGGGGAAAGCCACACCTAAAGAATAAAGGAAGGGAATGTGACATTAGTTCCAGGAGTGTCTATCCTCAAGAAGCAACACACACTATAATCCCATGCATTTCCAAAGGAATATTCGGGCAGTCGGTGCCTTTGACCTTTGAAAAGCAGAGATGCTGGATTTGGTCAGTGCATGCATAAGGCAATGTTTTTTTTTTATTATTATTTTTTATATTGGTTTTTTTTATACAGTAAACAAGCGTAGAACTCACTGCCAGGTCTGACGTCTATATCAATCTCACCATCTCATGACTAGCAAAGCAGCCCGTCTGACCCCCGCTGTCCCCTCACCGTCACCATGTTACCTCTTCTGATGCACCCTCCGCACCAAGGGAGGGAGCATCCAGAGAGGGTTTGCAGCAGTTTGGGGCTCAGTGCTTTTTCTCCCTCATTATGATACACATACAGTTTCAACACATGACATTAAATTCAATCAAAAAAAAAACCAAAAAAAAAAAAAAGCAACCCCCCCCCATACACACACACACACACAAAAAACAAACAAACCCAGGCTTCAGGTTGCAGAAGAGACAAACAGTGGAAGGCTGGGGAGCAGAGGCTCCTGGAGGAGGGGGTGCTTTCCAGTCAGTCCAATAAAGATGAGTGTTTTGCGGGATGGGGACGGGCTGTCGAAGGATGTGTGTGTGTGTGTGTGTGTGTGTGTGTGTGTGTGTGTGTGGGTGGGGGAGTGGTGAAGGTCAGAAAAGGGGATGAGGGGAGTGAGTCTGCTTTAAAAAGGAGGCCGGCCGGCTGGCTCTGCGCGCTGCACAGTGATGGGAAAGTGACAGGTCTGAAAGCCCAGGTACAGCGGCAGCTCTTCGGCCTTTGAGGATGCTGTATAGGTGTACACAAGAAGAGAGAAGACATGGGTGAAATCCTCTACTCTCCTCCCTCCACAACACTCCTCACTCGCTTCGCTGCCTCACTGAAGTGCCTTCATGATCAAACCCAAACAGCAAAACTAATAAAATCAGTAATCTCTTATACAGCGCTACCGCACTTGGCTTCGAACACTTGGAGCAGTCGGGTTGATCTCGGCAGAATAAAGGCTGCTTTATGAGACAGAGACTAAACCCCGCTCAAGCTCATCTCATTGGACGCGCTGATCCTGCCTCAGGGATGCACTTTTTTTTTTTTTTTTTTTTTTGGGTCATTTCTCAGCTTAACACCGAGCCTGTGGGAGCAGCTTGTGTTAAACTGACAGAATGCTGTTTGTAACATAACACTTATAATCGGCTTTTCTCAAGTGCCTTAATGAAGCCGTAGAGCTTGCACGGAGAGGGAAGACAGGGCCTTTGAGAGTGAGACATAGAGAGAGGGAGCGTGTGAAAAAGAGGGAGGGAGAACGAGGGAGGGCGAAAAGTAAAAGAAAAAGAGATCCCTCTCTTATAATTTATATAAAGCCAACAGTGCACTTAGCAGCCCAATCATTTACACCACATTTCTTTCATGTCATTTTTTTTTTTTTCACAGGAAGAGTTGACTTTTCTGAGACTAAATGGATTAAGTGGGAAAAGATTCCGAGTGTTATTCTGTTTCCTAGTTCTTTTCCACTAAAATGGTGGTTAATGAGTGGATGAGGGTGGTATTAATTACAGAAAGCTCATCTATATTGGCAGGCAGCATTTGGGGATGGTGGGGTGGGGATGGTGGGGTGGGGGTGTGTGCGAGGGTGGGGGTGGGGGGGTGTGCAGGGTGGTCAGGGTTTAAGAAAAATGACGCAGGAGTAAGGTAGGAGCGCTCCACTGCCCGATTGGGTGTTGGTGTTGGTGGGGCGGCATGCCAGGGCACTCACAGCTCTGCTTACCTAACACGCCACTGGAGTCGATGGGGTACTCAAGGATGGAGGTGGCCGGTGCCAGGGTATATGGGTATTCATAGGGTGCAGCGTAAATCAGTCCCGCAGACTCCGGCCCGGGAGGTACCAGGGTGGTGGCGGCAGCATGGGCGTGGGCTGAGCCGTTGGGCACAACGGTCTGGATCTGCCGAATTAGGGGCATGATGGTGGGGCCAGCAGGCGCCGGAGTACGTAGGGCGGCCGGGGGCAACACGGGCGCCGGGCCGCTGATGATGCGGGGTGCCTGGGCACTCGCTGCAAGAGAGAAGGCAAGGGCAGCTGCAGTGAACGTAGGGAATGTAGAGGATGAGGAAAAAAGAGAGAAGAGAAGGAGAGACAAAACGAAAGTGAGTATTAGCCCTGAGCCGTACATGGCACATACAGCATGTCAGCATGAGCAGCCCGACTTTTAGTTAGTTAGGCAGGAAGAAGCCAATCCAGTGGTACTTATTTCATTCGCTGGTACAAACCTCCACACAGCCGGCACTTCAACAGCAGCATTCGCAAAAGCAACATCACAAAAAGTTAAACAATGTAAAGTTCAGACATTAAAAATATTAAATACATACATTTATTATTTTTTTCCCTCTGCAAAGCATTTCGAGTGTTTGCAAGCTTTTGCAGGCGAACAGCTCTCGGTGGCAATTTAGAATCAAACTAGCGAGCCGTGTTGAGTGCTCTTATCTGAGCATCAGGGTTATCTGAGAGTGTAGTGTTGGGTATTAATAAAAGCACACAGGCTTTTCACAATGTTAGCGCTGTTGGGGGAAGAAAAAAAAAAAAAAAAAAACAACATGCTGTGTTCCAAACAAATCCCTGCAGGGAAATGAGGAGGCACTTACGTGATTTAATGTTGGCGTCCCTGTAAGTGCCATTTAGAATAGCCAGTTCCATCAACTGCATCTTCTTCAGACTGTCCTCTCCTTCAGCCTAAAAAATATAACGTAGGAGCAAATTAAGTGCTGCTGAACTTGCGCGAGGTCAACGTAGCACAAACTAGGGACTATGTTTTTATGTTGAGTCAGAGTCCACCTGCATCGTGAGGCCTCCTTCCCACACTCCAGGTTCTACAAACTCATTAATACAATTGACACAATTCATTAATAGCACAATATAACACGAGCAATGGCTGTACATTCCGGAAGAGATTCGCGCACACACACACACACACACACACACACACACACACACACACACACACACACACACACACACACACACTTGTATGTGAGACTTTATGTCACACCTCACCAACCCACCTCAGGTGGTGAGGGTAGGGAACTCTACATCTTCTACTCTGATGGAACTGGAACACCACAGGGCTGTATGCTCAGTCCGGGCCTCTTCAACCTTTTTTTTTTTTCACACACGACTGCTCTGATACCCACTCCACAAACACACTTGTGAAGTTTGCTGGTGACACCACTGTGGTAGGTCATCATATCAGGCAATGATGAAACCCACTACAGAGAGGAGATCCAAGACCTGATAAACTAGTATTCGGTTAAGAATCTCATCCTGAACATCAACAAGCCCAAGGAGTTCATAGTGGACTATAAGACGACCAGGAAGACAGAACATATTATGTTTAATTTAATTAACATTTAATCGGACCTGTTCTAGTCTGTAAACATCTCACACCTGGTGAAGAAGGCCCAACAATGGATTTTCTTTTTCGGGACATTGAAGCATACTGTGCTCTCCTGTCAACTGCTCAAGAACTTCTACAGATACAATCGAAAGTATTCTCTGTCTCAGTGCAACAGGGTGGTATGGCAGCTACACTGCAAAGGACAGAAAGGACTTGGCCTGGGTGGTGAGAACTGTTTCGGGGACTGTGGTCTAACTTCTAACAGATCCAGACACAATCTAAGTTGTCAGGGTTCAGAAGAAGGTCACCCGCATCACTGCGGATCCCACCCACCCGGCTGTTTGTACTGCTTCTGTCGTGGCGAAAGGTGTCCAGTTCATAACGCCAGAGATCCAAACTCATTTTCAGGTGTTTATTTAGTGTTTCGGAAAAGAAAAAAGAAATTATTCAGAGAGAAAAATCTCAGACATGGCTACCAGCCTTTCACTCTGATTTGATCCCCAAAGTTTGCCACTATTATTTTCTGGTATCACAGTTGCTGAGATTGTTTACTTTAGGCTTATCTCGTGCCAATTCCACTCTGATTGGTCTGTCATGACATCATGTCTCAACTTGACTTTGTTCCGATTAGTCCCTCATGACATCATGCCTCAACTTGATCCAACATGTCTCAACATGCCGAAAGTTGACCTTGAAGGGTGCCACCCCATCACTTGGGATGGACATTTTATTTCGTTTCAAGGTCCATCATTTTGTTTCAATGCTCGTGAATATGTGAAACGGTCAAAATAAAATAATCTTGCTCTTCAGTGAATAAACTCCTCATACAATAGTCACAGACATTATCCAATAATGAAAGCATAAAGTTTCTCTTCTATTGTTATAATCTTTAACAGTTGAAATATTTTTCATTAGAGATGATGTCATTGGCCATAATCCTCCATTTCAGGATTATAAATGTCTTTAAACGAAGGAGACACGATACTTATTTCAAAGCTCTTAGAATTCCTGTATTTATTATTCACGTTGATGCTGTTAATGATCAATAATTAATTTGAATATGTAATCAGGAAGTCCAGCAATTTGCATAAGATTTATGGGGGACCAATTTTGATGACATTATGACATTTCAGTCCGGTAGGCCACAGGTCTTCCTCAGTGCATGGGTCCATAACTCACACCGCCCCCCAGTGGCGCCTGATATTCCAATCTTACTCCACATCACATCCTTCAGGAAAGTGGTACAGAAACATTAAGACCAGCACAACCAGACTCAAAAACAGCTTCTTCACCAGAGCTGTGAAAGCCAACACCCTCCACCCCCACTCCGTTGCAGTCACACCCACACACACACACACACCCACACACACACACACACACACACACACACACCACCTTCCTCCTTCCTCCACAGATACATACTCACTCACATACCCATCCTCAAACTCTACAACTGTCTTGCACTGCAGCATTCATTCATTCATTCATTTTCTGAACCACTTTATCCTAATTAGGGTTGCGGGGAGGCTGGCACCCATCTCAGCCTCTCTGGGCAAGGGCAGAGTACACCTTGGACAGCTTGCCCGGTCAACGCAGGATGGAAACACTCTGATGGCTATGCAGCTACTCTTGAAGTTCTTTTACACGAACCTCTCATCACAGGCAGTGAGAGGCACAGCTGGCCTCTGACAACCCAGTTAGCTGCACTGGGGGGACAGCAGTGACAATTGTTGATATTGGGGCTTGAACTCGTGACCTGATTTAGGATTGGTAATCCAGCACCTTACCACTGGGCCACCACTGAGCCACCACTGCCCCTACACGGCTGCACTTTATTTAGATTTTAGATTAGATCCACTTTGCAGCTGCTATTTATTTATTTATTTATTTATTAGTTCCTTCGATGTACATACTGTATATCCCAGTGTTCAGTTTTTCCCCAGATATTTAGAGTTTACTATATTTCTGTTCTACATTTCTACACAAGAGTTTGTGTATAGGGACAGTGGTGGCCTGATGGTAGGTTTGCTGGATAACCGATCTCAAGATCAGGGGAATCAAACCCCACTGTCCCACCAGTGCAGCTAACTGGGTTATTAAAGGCCGACCATGTCTCTCACTGTCTATGGCGTGAGGCTGTAAAAGAACCATTGCTGACTTTTGTCAAGAGTAGCTGCATAGCCGTCAGCGTGTTTCTGCCTTGCGATGGCCTGGGAGTTCAGGGTGTACTCTGTCCTCGTCCAGAGTTGGCTGACATGTGCACCAGCCTCCCTGCAACCCTAGTTAGGATTAAGTGGCTCAGAAAATGAATGAATGAATAAATAAATATGTGCATATATTTGCTTTTTTTTTTCATTTGTATGTATATTCTGCTCTTGACGGTGTTGACCACAGTTTTTTGTCTCGTTTGTACCATTTTAAAGTTGACAGTCTCATACAAAATTTCGTAATGTCTGAACAAAGAATACTGAATCCTGAATCTTAAATCTTCATGATGAATCAACAGGCAAAGCTCAATCTCCTAAAGTAATTCAATGGGAATGGACTACAATACACTTCATCCTGATTACAAATCTACTCACTCAGTCATTTACGAACGCACTTCATCTTACAGGGTTGCGCGGAGGCTGGAGCCTGTCTCAGCCGGACCATTTCAGGGCAACCCAAACACTCATGCTCAGAACAATTCACACTCACACAATCTGAAATAGGGACAATTTGAAAGTCAATTAGCATAATGTGCACGTCTTTGCACTGTGTGAGGAAACCCACGCAACAATGGGAAAAGCGTGCAAACTTCACACTGAAATGCCCGCGCCGAGCTCAGGACCCTCTCGCTATGAGCTGAATGTGATAATCACAAGGCCACTGTGCCACCAGTTAAATTTTATTTAGAAGCTCACGAGTGGCACGGCAACAAGGTGTGAAACTATCAACATGGAGACCAGCGGTTCAAATCTGGGAGTCTATAGGGGCTGATTGGCTGAGCTCTTGCGGGAGGGAAGGATGGCATACACTCACTTTCCTGTCACTCACAACGATCACCAGCCAATCATGGACGTCTCTGAGCTCATACGTATGAGGGAGTGGAATTGGGGGCAGCCATAGCCTAAAGATTAGAGAAGTGGCTTTGAGGCCAAAAGGTCACTGGTTCAATTCCTGAACCAGCAGGAAAAATGTGTGGCGGTGGGAGACTGAGCTGCACCTTCGCTTCCTC